>OZ020135.1:11056414-11656414 GCA_963971185.1 Bombus muscorum
GCTACAGCTCCGCGGACCGTCGCCTGCTTTGCATACACGCTTACTCGCGCTGCTTGCCGCATCACGGATTACGATCCTCGTTTCGCCAAGTCCTTTCTTCTTTCAACTTCTTGTCGATTTCTGCTGCCTTTTTTCACAATTTTTACTGATTCTTCAGTGGCCAGGTACCTTATTATAGAATGATTTCCTAGAATTATTTCGATTTAAAGTCCTTACGACTCCGTGGTTTTGCATTCGTGGATGGTTTGCTAGATTTTTACACTGATTTTAAATCAAAGGTAATTTGACTCTCTCTGTAGTTTCTTCTATTCTTTATTTTTATTTATTACTATTATTATTTTCTTTTTTTTTTGTTGGATCTTATGGAATTAGGAGAGTCGATTGTGGAGCGAACAGAATAATTATTTGGCAACATGGATATGTTAACTACGTACTGTGTATATTAATGAATATGGTTTTATTGTATGGTGACTGCATTGTTTGAGTATAAATACGAATATGATTAATTTCTCCTTCGAAAAGTTTGAAAAGTTGCTCTGTACATTAGGCTAATAAACGGTATCCCAAAAGTTCTAGAACACTGCATTTTCAAGTCCGTAGTACAATTCTCCAGAACCGAACAATACCGTTTAGGGCAATAATCCGTATCAAGCTTTCTTCGAAACGCAAACCTAATCGGTTAACGTTCAGTTTTAGACACAATTGTTGATCCTGAATCAGATTCATCGAACCGAATAATCGAAAGAATTCCGATCTTCAGCTTATGATTTCATTTTATTCCGCTCGATTTTTCAATAGAAATCAGCATATTTTGCTGACCGACGTAGGAGAATATTGGATATTAAGGGTCGTGGATATTCTCCGCAACCTAAATATTTCTATTCAGTTTATTTAATGTTCCTTTGAAGACTCCAAATACAGTTTTTGATCGAAAAGAAGATGTGCTTCTGCTTTAAATCTGATAACGTCAATCATATCTCGCTACTTTGAATCAATAGTAGCCAGCGCACAATTTGTAAAGTAATACAGGAAATTGATTCATCCATCCAACATTTAGATTCTCAAAGGTTAGCAACTTGTTCCACGTTACGTTTCTCAAGCTTTTACGTATCGACACGGGAATATAGTTACGTAGCCAACTTTATTACGTTTTATTACGCCCTGTATCGATCACTTTCATAATTCATCCGTTAATATCGTTTAATCGTTGGAAGTTCGGAAGCTCCACGAATGTTGTAAATGAGCGCACGCGTTTTAACATGCGGCACAGCATCGTAAAGCGAGCCTTCCGTCGTCCCCGACGCCAGGAAACGTTTTAATGTTTCCTTTATCCTAACATGTTGCCGGTGAAACTTCGAAATTCGTTGGAAATTTACGACCTGAAGCGAAGTATCGAGAGAGTCGGCTGGAGAAGCGAGCGTATACGAAACCGATAGTCTCAAAGGATTCGTCGAGGAAGAGGGAGATCAACACAGGGACGTAGTTCGAATCGCGGAAATTTTAAAGGGAAGAAATTCCATTAGCTCCCCCCTTCTCCGTCTGTGTAGTTTTCAGTTCTCGATTTTTGATCTGCGTCTGACGCGACACGACGCGTCTAAAAGTCGTTCGTGAATCGCACGGCCGACGGAACATAACGGGCACCGGTTGTAAGTTGTAAAAACTTTCTTCTTTTCTCGCCAGTTTAATGCTGCTGCGTCTGGTACCACCGCGGGCGCTAGCTTTCGAATTTCTCCACGACTTTATGGTAAAAAAATTTCAGTTGGAAACGTACTGTCGTGAAATCTACATGTATAAATGATAAACAAGTGGTCGTTTAGTTTGTTGATTCCATATGCTGGGAAAAACGTAAATATTCTCCTTCGTGGGTGGTGAATGGGTCTTGTTTCTTGTTATTTCGATAGGATTATTATTTGATATTGTACAAGTGTTAAAAATATTTACTATGGTTGTAAAGACATTCCAACGTTTGCGAGATTAGCGACGAGTTTGATTTCTAACGACCAAAAATAAACGTCAACGGTTTAAATGAAAAATTCTAATTCTAGTCGATTAATCCAAGATTTTGTATTTGAAAGTTCAAATTTATAAATATATTAAAAAGAATTAATTTAAATTCAAATTATTACGAGTTTAAATATTAAATTAAGAAGTTCAGATTCGAGAAATTGAAGTTCGAATCATCAACGAACATTCAAATTCTACAGGAAAGGAGATTTCAAATGTTCCATAATGTTACATATACTCTTGAAGAATTTTTAACAGTCGACAAACGAAGGATACTGATATAAAACCGACATCCACCTATCTAAACGTTTTATCCGGCTAAACTGGATAATAAACGAGTTCTACATGAAAATCACCCTTAGCACATTAAACTGACACATTCAATTTTGGAAGTAGTAACGTTATCGGCTGAACGCGACGAATAGAACGTTTCCCCGAGGAAGTTTTATCGTCGAGTCGCATGGGGAACGACGCGTCGTAAGTTCCATTTCCGGCGGTTTTCCTTCGGCGGACAGTCGAGACAAAGACGTTATTGGCATTAATAATTTCAGTCCAATTCGATTCGATCCATTGAAATTCCCAGGAAGTTTCTAGGCGATTTCCTGGCTCACAGTTGCACGAAGTCTCCCTCGATCATAGGCCTTGTCCCTGTTTCTGTACTTGTATCCTTTAGACACTTCCCGTAATATCAGTCTTATCGCCAACTGCAAGATGGATTTTGCATCGAAATTGTATCACTAAGTCGTTCCTTACGGTGATATGTTGCAAATTGTCAACGTGAAATATTAGGTTGTCCGAAAAGTGTTTTTCTTTTCCAGACACGTCTTTTATAACAACGCATCTTTATACAAACATGAAACCTAATCTGTCGAACGTTGTAATCTTTATCTTGATAGAACAAAATGGATCATAGGTAATTCGATAAAATAATATAAAACGGAAAATGTGCATCCATTATTTCCTTATAAAACGAAAGAAACTTTTCAGGCGACCTAATATGTGCGTTTGAGAAATTGTTTCTGTTTTGAAAGTGATACGTAGAATCAGACATTGAAGTAGAGTGAAAACTGGTAATCGAACGGTTCATTATGAAGCTGTCTGATTAATATTAATTAAAATAATCATTAATTTTTTTATAAGCCGACATGTCCTTTGGAGCACTTCTTCAAATCTTCGCGGAATTTACGGAATAAATAGATTGCAAATTTAAATTATATATTAAAAAACTGACTAATCCTTATAAAAAAACTAACTTCTACAACACATCCTTCGATCTTAAATATCGTGAACCGTGATGTGAATTCATAAACCTTCAGCTCTTTTACTTGACGGTACGACAATTTTATTATTGCACATATTTTCAAAAATCAATTTTGCTATTATAATATAACTATTATACACGTATAAAGATCGTAAGGGGCCAAATCGTCACAGAATTTTTAACCAATTTTCTACGCAAATTATATTCTATCAGAAAGGAGCAGGTTAGACAGTCGGATACTTTTGGCTACGGATCGTATCTATATGTACGGTTTCGTGTTTATCCAGTGAGCAACCAAGTAGTACGCGAAGCGCATGAGATTCTCGACGAAGTTGCACGGCAGAATCAGTTGGATACCTTGAACGTACGATACGCCCAGGGACTGTCAGATCCCCAAGACACGCCCCGCGATATAATAGCAGTTGTGCCGGCAAAATCGTAACGGGGTTCCTGCAACGTCGTCTCAATTGCACCGGCGACACTTCAGATACACAGGACGCCGTAGATTGCCGTCGGTACACTCGAGTGAGTACCGTTGAAAGTAAGACGCGCACGTAAGTAGGTACATACACGTATTGCAGCATCCGGTATTCGAGGCTGATGCTCCATTTTCCGGGGCAACGGAACGCTAGCGCTCCTTCGTTGTCCTAAAACCATGGAGCGTAATACAGACTGGAACAGACGATCGTAGAACTTGCTATTTTCGTTCATTTAATTTGGTTACGTGATTGAAAAATAGTCGCTTGAAATTGATCAAAGGTCTGAGATCTGAAAACGTTTTAACGTTGAATCGCGTGAAGAAGAATATAATTATTCTGTGTTATTGCCACTTTATGATATGTTAGTGAATGATATTTGTAGAAGGAAAGTGTTAAGACTTGCAAGGTTTGCAAGAATTTTAAATCAGTTAGTTAGTCAGTTAATTGTAGTTCTCGTGCGAATTTGTAATAGCTATTTCCCAGAGCAAATAACGATAATACGTCATTTATTAATAATTCGATTCAGTTCCTTCCATTTGTTGTAATAATAATATATAATAGTATAATAATAATCTCTAAGGAAACATTAGCTGATGTACATACATAAATTCCTTCAAATTCGAAGCATCATTGTAGAAATATCACTAGTTAGAAAGGGAGAAAAGGATTCAATTGGTAATTGGTGCATTTTTTCTTTTTGACGAAAAGCTTTGATCTCATTTTAAATCGCTCAATTAGGAGTTAGATATGTTAGAAATCTCGGAAAAAGTAATTTCTACCACGATATCGATAAAATTGTAATCATCACATAAAAAGAAGAATTCTGCAGTCGATAATGCAAATTAGTGGATTGTTGAAAGAAGAGAAAACTGTGATTTTATTGGTCATTTCATTTTATTTATTATGGAGAGTCGTGATCGTGCCACGAGACTGAATAGTTGTCAAGTTCTGTTCATTACGGTTCTAAAATTTCTGCAGCTTAAATTACGCAACGAAGCAAAGGACTAACGTAACTTCACTACAACTTTAAGAACATCGTTACTGGCGGATGGAGCGTATGATGAAACTGACTTGATAGTTTCGTGTCTCCCTTTATGCGAAATTCTGGTTACAGTGTGATTGAAAACTTGTCGATTATATCCTGTTACGGTAGCGAAGTGTACCTATAAATTTAGAAATAGGAAACCATGTAAAATAACGTAGCAATTTCATTGTGTAATAAAATGTTCACGATTTCAACGATACGACAATTTTTACAAATTGATGATAAGTGAGAAATCTTACAGGCGATAATTTCCTTTTCCCTGTTTATTAAAAATTTTTATTGAAAAATCATCGACTACGTTTGCCAATTAGAGTTGTATAATATTTACCGTGTGAAGTATAGAACGAAGAAGAGAACTAACGTAACTTCGCCGTAACTTTAATGGTATAATAACAATCACGATTCACTAGCGTATGAAGAGTATAATGAAAGACGCTCGATAAAGTTATGAACTATACCCCCAACAAGAATTAAATAAAATATAATGTTTAACAAAACTGTTAATTCAAAATTAATTTGATTTAAAGATAAAAGTGGCTCTAATTACGGATGCCACTGGCTTTTAATTTAATTAGATGAACATACACAGAAGATATTCTGTTGAGGATTTGTAAATTGAGAAAGAGAGGAAAGGAAGCTTATTAAAAAGTAAGAATGTAATCTTGTATAATTTAAAACTCTTGTAGAATACGGACAATCCTTTTCCCCCGCGTATTCAAATAACTAGAATTTAAATACAAAAATCGAAATTTCTAGTTCAAAGTTTTCAGTATTCAACTTCGCTTCACGTATTCTTCTAATAAAAGTTAAAACTTTTTACTTGCAACCTGCTTATTCTTTGTACTTTTATAATTTGGACAAAATTACAAATAACAATTTCCTTAATATGTATATCTTATGCAAGTCTTTATACTCGTATACATACATATAGGTATTTATGTAAGTATATACGTATATTTTATGAACTACACGGTACAACACAAGCCACTCAATAACGACACAGTCAGTCCTTCTGAACTGTGTTGTTTAACCATTTTTAAATCGTGCCTCCCTTTTACAATAGTCAAATAATCAACCATATAATCCCTACAAAAGACAGTTTTAATAAAATACGACAAGTTACTTTTATCTAATACAGTAACGTGGTCATATTAAAATAGATAAATGATAGAAATCTTCGATCAAAAATACGGCAACCCCAGAAATTGCTTCGCGATCGACTGAGTCGTGTACATTTGAGCTTCTCTAAAATAGCACACGAGCCAAGAATATCACACTCAATTAATCGCTTGCTCTAGCAACATAAAGTCGCACTTATGATAGATTATGAACCGTATTTGAAACGAATCTTCCTCGTTATTTGAAATTTCATATCACTTCATAAAATTGGAGATAATTGGACCCAAGTTAAGTATAATATTCCAAGACTTGATTGTTAACTTTATCGCGTGTAGCCATAAAATAAACCCGCGAGGCGAAGGTTTAACGACACAAAATCACGGATCCACAAACAACGAGATTTGCCACGAACATTATTAAATCTTACCATTCTCTAGCTTTATCGACACGCGTACGTAACTACAGCTCATATCTCCTACAGCAAACATCTCGTATGTATACGTATAACATAGTACGTATAATTAATTTGCATAGGGTACAATGTTGCAGCGTTTGATAAACGCGCAAGGGTTGGAGGGCGTCGCGTGTGTAGGCAGCTAAGTTTCGAGACAGGGTCAGGGTTAATGTGGCATGTCAGCGACTAGGGTGCGGATCTTGTGCACAAGGGAACTCGCGTGAAACGCAAGTAGCTCAACTATAAAAGCAACAGTTTGTGTGGTGGCAACGATTCGAAGAGGTCTCCCCTCATCGGCGATAAACGTTAATTAACGTCAAACCGAATAGTCGAGGAGATACGTGTTGCGGTAGCCAGTAATTATGCGCCATTAACGATCGTCTGCTAATTACAAATATATTGCGAAATTAATATAATGAACGGTGTCTATTAAACCGCGTTTGATTTCGACTAACCCAAAATTGATATGTTGTTCTCTCGTCCTCAGATTGAAATCGTTGATTGGACTTCGTTTTGCGTCACATCGAATTTTTGTGACCTCTTTGCAATATATAATAGCTTTTGACGAGTAGAATTTGAAAATACTAGTTTTAAAATACGGACATCATTATTTAAAACATTTTTTCCAAATTTGTCTCAAACATTATCCGATAATAACGTTAATGAAGTATTAAAATGTTTTACATAACATACATAATGTATTCATAAAAAGTGTGTACAAGCGTTCGAATACTTTCCTGAACCACTATAACATGTACTTATATGAATAGCTTTGGAAATGATTTCTGCGCTTCAAAACTAGTATTTTTCTGGTTTTTACTCGTGAAAAACTATCATGTGTTATGAAAAAAAGTGATAAATTCGACGTGTCCCAAGTTTAACCCGGCCGTTTGTTGCGCGACGAGGGCCAGCGTAGTTCGAATTAATTTCGTCTAAAGTTAGTCGGAATTGTTGGCGAAAGTTCCGCGTCGTAGACGCTTCGGACTGAAACTGGACGGTGAAGTTTCGCGAGGATCGAAGATGAAATGCGAAACCCTCGGAAGAAAAGGAAAGAAGGCGTGGCAGGCCAAGAACGATAATTAAAATGTTACTTTCTCCTGTAATGAAATGACGTAGCTGTGTTGCGCGGCCGTTTTACGAAACTTTGATAATTAATACGATTTACGTTAGGTGCCGGCGTTTTGACAAACGTAATCTTTTTATCCGCTCTCTATCTCCGCTCTCTATCTTCTTCCACTTTTTCGTTTTGCCAACTATACCTGGTGGATTCAATTTGTTCACCTATCTTTTAAGTCCTCTCGATCTCGAAGATAAAATTCCAACCCTTCGGATAATGAAAATTCACTTGCAATTAACGAAAGTATTCTTTTTGGCGTTTCGAAGTTATTAACAGCGAATCAACACAACTTTTATTCGTTTCGCTACGACTATTTCAATTATTTCGATACCTTAACATATAATTCTTCTGTGCATCAACTAAGATGTTGTATTTTTTCTGCACGTTATTCCGTATTTAAGTTCACCAGACTATATAAGGGTTGTTAAACCTTCCTTCACGAAGTTACATTTTCCATGGTACACTCGCTTGAAACGTGTAATTCGATCATTATTCGCTTCCATGGCTTCCGTTCTCTTTGTTCGTGTGTGTGTTTAATCCTTTGTATTGCTATGTAAATTGGAAGTATACATCTCTGTATTTATATTTCAAAAGTTTTTTTTCTTTTATTCTATTATCGTATCTCATCACCTATGCAATCAATCACGGAAGTCGACATACGCTCCAACAGATATGTGTATCTGATTTATTAACAGATAGATGCAGTTTATCACAGAATTATGTAGAATTACGTGTCAACACAGAACAAACTTGATTAGAACAGATTGAGGTAATTCGAGGATAAATTAATTAAACAAATTTTTAACGCTTTTAACCTACAGAAGTCTTGCAATTATACCAGAAATTCCCGAACCTTTGAGTTTATCGATGTCAAAATGATTGTAAACTATTATTGACTCGTAGCCTTAAAATCCTAATGTAATGTTAAATATACTTGTATAACAAATATATACTATACATATACACTTTTATAAAATTATATTTTGAATTTCTTTATTTCTTTCCTTATTGATAACAAATTGTTATTTTTGAGCGTTTGACGCTGAAAACATCGCTATGGACAAAGTCTTCGTTGTAATATCTCAAATTAAAAAAGCGTATGTAAATTCTCGTGACATGCTGCGTCTCTTCTATGTAAGCAAAATTCTGTTTCTGGAGAGTTAAATGAAAGAACAGGAAAGACGTCAGCGTGAAATTAAACAATGTTTCCAAGTTTCGCAATTTTATGAGAATTTCATGATGACAATTTCAACGAAAGAGAGAGAAAGAGACAGACAGACAAACAGAGAGAAATCGTTTCTTGAAGAGAAATAAACCGAAATGTTCCAATGTTGTTCGCATCAACAATGGTTGTTTAACGAAACATTACACGGACGATGTAGTACTGAATTATATTTTATACCGTCGTACCGAATGTTTGCGACTGCAATACAAACAGTTACAGTACACCATATGACAAGCAACGTATTTACAAAATATTAATGTTTAATTATGCCGCAATAAAATTTCCCTAGTTGACAGAGGTTAGTATTCTGTTAAACTCCGCGTTACACACGAAAACACAGGTGAAACTCGAGTGTGTTATCTCCTTTGATTCGCGCGATTGCTCTTTTTTTGTTGGATCGTCTCGATAACGATTCAACGATTGTTAGAACGTTTCTTTGCGTGTCGCTTATACAAATACCCGAATCGCTCTTTATTTCGATTTGACATTTATTGCAAATTTTATCAAAAAAGATTGTTCATGAAAGTCAAGCAACTTAAACAAAATACTTAAATCCGCAAGCAATTTTTAAATCCTACAATTAGAGGGACGAGAAACAGAAAATATGATAAAATGGTGGGATATGATTGAGAAGATAAACTAAAGAATATCTATACATACGTTCTGTTTTATTGAAACTAATTACTTTGTCGAAACTTTTATTATTCAGAATTTTTATTCTTGTCCTCGATTGTTCTCAAAACTCTCAGATACTCTTGACTGATTCCGTATACATTTTATCATTCTCAAGTATGTTGCAAATATTCCGCTAATAAGTAGAAAGAAAAATGTAATTTAACTTCTGCACGTAAAGTTATCTAATTATCCAGAATCCTTTTCTATCATTCAATTTCCTTGCTTCCAACTTGACTGATGGCCCCTGTCATGCAATTGTAACGAGTGACTGCAAAAACGCATCAATTCGCTCATTCAAATGCTCGGTAACAGCAGACTTTATGCTGCCATATCGCGGACCAGACAACGATATTACGAGCGCAATTTCAAAGCGCCGCAAGCATGTCCCGCAGCGATTCGTGTCTCAGAATCCAACAAGGGCTGAACAAGATGAAGAAAAACGAGCACGCTGCTCTTCCCTTCTTCCAGTCGCGTATGATAATCGTATTGGCCGACTTCGTACATCGATTCACATTCGATTCAGGCAAATTCTTTTGGGAGAAAGAGTTTTTTTTCATACAAAACTAATATTTTGTCTTGTGAAAGTTTATTTTGTCGTGTAAAAGCCAATACAGTTTCGCGGATACTGAGAATACTTTAACAACAGAAAAATGAAATACAGTGAATTAATAGAACGGGAATAACTGGAACAATTGTTAATGGAAAATACTTTAAAAGAAAGATTAAAAGACGGGAACAGATACTGGGTTTATCTTCAAGAACTTTATCAATTTCTACATATATTATATTATAAGCATTTAAAAGTGACTTTTTGTATGAAAACAATTTTATTCGAGTCTTTTGGTTCGTGTTGATTATATCAGAACAGCGTGTGTCACGATCAATTTGGATAGTTTTTATTGCATTACTATAAAGTACGTACATATTTCGCTTTCGATAAAACATTATTACATATTTGTGCACGATTCAGCAATTCGCATTGTTAACGTTTCATAAATTTGTACGGTAGTAAATTATAGGATTATTAAATATATATAAATATATATATATATATATATATATATATATATATATTTCAAATTATAATATATAATTCATCATTTTCCTCCTTCACCAATTTTTGCATGACTATAAATGAAAATTAACGCTCGGTTATTCATTTTCTTGATAATCGAAACCAATTATCGCGTCTAATATAAAATCAGCAGCTACATTAATACGTATAAACAAAAGTGTAGATAATTTTTCTGCCATTTTAAGCAAGAATGAATCTTGAAGGATACTCAGATACAGACGGAAATACAGATTTCCGCATGGAATTTATACGTTCCGTATCTTCTACATACCGCGAAACACGGAGGCTCGCTATAATGTGACTTTACATCAAGACGGAGAGCAACATCGTCCGCTTGTGGTCCCTTTCTCGCCCGGATATATACGCATTCCTCTGCTGTTTCCGCTCGGGTTGCTCCGATAGAACGGGAACACGTGCGGCTGGCTCTTGATACTCGGATAATGTCGCGTAAGAACCATCCCTCCATCGGACAGAAACGTAATATAACTGAGACATTGACCCGGCGGAGCAAGAAGCCCCGTGGATTTAATATGAATACTTGAACCAGGAACCCAGAACGAATAGGTATGGAAGTCCCGGGACCTATCATATTTTTCAACTTCGCCTCGAATGCTTCGAAGATATTTGTATTCGGGACGGGGCTTAGAATCGGTCCGGTTGGCGCGCCAACAATTTTCAGAGCGCCGCAAATGTAGCGGACTTTCATCGAAATCGCGGAAACGACAGCTAACCGCGCAGCTTATTAAAAATGTTCCGCGTGTCGCTTGTCTACCGTGTGTTTCCTTTTTTTACTTTTTATCATAGAAGTCACACCAAATAAATGTGTAGCTTTTGAGTGAGACATGTTTTTGCTGGAAATAGTTTATGGACAGTTTACATGTGTTTGCTTTGATAAAAATGTTCTCTGTAGCATGGTGCTCTCTTATTAGAAATGCTCTGCTTGTCGTTCGACTACTACTTTTCTCTTTTCATTTTTTATCGTGGATCTGACACCTGATAAATTTGAGCTTTTTTTTTGGATGAAATGCGTTTCTGAGAGAAACACATTATTCTATACGTTTTCTTTACTATGCTTAGAAATGGTCTTTTAGATATGATTCTTGTTGAGTCTAGTGTTTTCTTCTTGTTCTTCCCTTGAGAGAAAGATAATGCGCACGAGTGACTGGAAAGTGTCTAAATTCAGATGTAATCGCTCACGTTAAGTTACATGACAAGCTTGTGAGTTTTTCACGGAATCTGGATATTTTTTGTTTTGAACCGTCGTATCCCGTAAGCGGAAATTTAGATTTATTCCTCTACGCGTTTGTACGATGGCGCTTTTAAACGATAACTTGAAAGAAACTTCGAAAGTTTCATATTCTACTTCGTCTACGCGGAGATATTTTCGTACACGAACCTTTCTCATTGTCTTGATATCTAGAATCACGCCTTATAAATATCGTTCACCTCTTTCTCATTATTCTATATACGTAGAAATACAAAAAGCACAATACAAAACGAATCGATATGTACCATTTTACAACAATTTTCGGTAACTTTCCCCCAAGTTGTTTTACAAAATAACAAGAAGATTTACATATGTAGGTTAATATTTCGAATAAGAAACTAGAAGCAATTAATCTACGCAAAAATTGAATTTTCAATTTATTTCTCTCTTTTGTCGTGGAAACATAATCGCAAATTGTCGCGTTAATGTTATCACGCTCGTCTCAGAGCGTCGTTTTCAATAACCGTGTGAGCAGTACGCTTAACTGAGACTCGCACACAGGATGTAGATAGCGAGAACGTTGTCTTACAATGTGGCTGGAATGGTCCCGGAACACTATGCGGATAGTACGTAATAATCCATGGTGTCTGCCGTGGACCACGTTTGCCGGCGACCCACTTCACCTATACTGCACCTACCACTCCTGGTTTGTAGACTTCAGTTTAATTACAACGCGTGTTAACGACCATATATAGGCCGCGGTGCTCCAGGCTCCTCGAAAATTGTCGATTACTGGTGACCTCTTCATTCAATTGTCGAGTCGTTCTCTCAAAACCAGCCAGATACTGAAAGTTTCGCGATAATTATAACCGTGTGAAACATTTTACAGTTATTCTGATTGTTGTCTTAACGAATTCTAATTTTCAACTAACATTTAAGTTCCTTAAAATTTGATGTGATTTATCAGGGTGCGTTTTATTTTCAATATAGATTCTTTAGGTCCTCAGAATGTAAACATTTATTAAAATATGCCGGTGCTTGAATTAGGACCACGTGTAAAGATTTGTATTTCAGGAAGTTCAGCTCACTTTCGCGAGAAAGAGTGTGAAATATTGAAAACTTTGAGTTCAAGTCCAATTACCAAAGACTATAAATCTTCATAGATTTTCATGTAGACCCCATAACGGAAACGCTATAGATTCTAATATACTGTGTGTGTGAACACAGACAATAGGCTTGTTAAACGCTTGGGAAGAGTCCAACTAGCGTCTTCACGCTCCGTAGCGCAGCCTCTATTCCCTTAAACGTTATAACTTTTAGTTTTATACCTTAAGTGAACTTGCCCTATCATTCTTTCTTACTAGCCTACAATTTTCACTTATTTACGACAAACAAATCAAAGTATAAGAACAAATAATTGGAATAAGAGAGAGAGAGGGAAAATCTTTATTAAATTAAATTAGGTTCTCATACATCAAATATCGCTCTAACTAGTGTTTACATACCTATCTTTGATTAAATAATCGCGGTCTTTGATGTTCTGCGAGAGTTTGAAACAAGTTATAAACCTAGCGTTGATTATTTTATGAGGCAGAGAGGTTCTTCTCGAGAGGAAATCACCACCGGTTGATCAACTCAAAGCCAATTACCGGTTTTAGCCGTCTACCTTGATTCAAGGCTTGGTTTGGTGGATTTGAGATTCACCTGGAATTTCTGCGCCTGGCTTAATGTCAGATTAATGCAAGCTGATGTTAAACTATAATTTATTGTATAACCCAGTTCGCCATTACATAGAATTGTAAGCGTTACAATATGATTTAATGTCATCCAACTAGGATAACATGTATGATTTATGTTTCATTGTTTGTCTCGTCATCAGTGATGTCGATTTTCAGGTGAAATTTATATATTTCAAAACTAACAAACGCTTTATATAATTTTTGTTTCCATTCGGTGTTGGTTTTGAATATGTCGAGTTAAAAAAATTTCCAATATATGACAACTAACCTACTTTTAAAGGATCAGCCAAGTTGAAGTACTTGCCATCATGAGTGTATAATGAACGCAGTCGTAGATGTTCTATATTGTATTTACTACTATGTTTGTGTGAAGACTACGTCCTGTGTTCTAAATGAAACTATATGAAAGTTCGTACTCCTTCGTGGAATATAATGAGTTCATAAACTAAGAAATTAAATATATACAACAAAGTGTAGACACCTTTAGGAGTTTTAAGAGAATACAAAATGAAAAAAATCTTGAATTTCAGATTGCGTGAAAAATTCTGTAGCCAAATTCAGTAAATAACTGCCACAAAAAACCTAGCTCAATTGTTTATTACCAATCTTAATGAAATATTTAAAAAGAATAGTGTTTTGAAAAATACTTGACCTAAATATTTTTTGTTTGTAATCATCCCCCACTTTCTTTAGGGGATGAAAATAATTCTTGAGAATCGCAAATATATTTTTTAGTATATCTCGGAAACCATTAGAGTAATGGAAAAAGTTAATCTGTCTTAAAAATTAACACTGGTGGACTTTGACCACAGAAAAAACGTAAAAATTTGAAGATTAAATTGAAAGATTAAAACTTTCAATTTATTCTATTGCAAGAAAAATTATTACACGATTTAAAAAAGTAAAAGGTTGTCCTGACATTTCGAACAAATCGAAGAATAAATTTAATCGTGGTTGGAGTGCAAATGTTCCTCGTGTACAGTCTCCATTGCAAATATCTCTGAAAATATGAAAATTGAAAAAAGAGAAAGGGTCACTTCACCGAGCTTGTTTACAGTCAGAGAGTCGACCTCCTGTAGGAAATTGATCCTGAATGAATTTTAATAACGTAGTTGCACTCGTCGAGTTCGAATACTTTACTCTGCCCTTCGCTTTCCACGTTGTGTCCCATGAATGAATCTCATACTCGATATTCATGCGTTGTCGGTGTTCGCCTCAAATAAATGACGTATACGCGACAAGAATCACCAATCGATTTACAGCTGCCGAATTCGTCGTTCGTGACCACGAAACATCGACTGTGGATCGATTGAAGAACTTACATCAGAAGGTTGGTGGCGGGTTTATCGTGGCGCAATTGATTTTCGTCGACTGGCACTTAGCGCGCGCAATACATCGTTAGATCGTGACATGGCAAAGAACAAAAGCGTAGAACGCTATGTAGTCGTTGTTGAAATTTCGAAAGAGGGAGGGAAAAAGAAAAATGGGAAAAGGTTAGGGAAAGACAAGAAAATGGATCGTTTATTAGTCCCGTTTTTCGGAGCAAACGTTCGATTTTCTCTGTTCTTAGTAAAACGTTGTAAAGTGACCCTTTTTCCTATCCTGTTGCGCAGGATGTGATACAGAAGGCAGCACGGGAAGCTAATAAACGACGAATGGTAGCTGGAGGACTCGCATTAAATACGCGTGCGACTTTCAAAGGCGACGTAATTAAAATGGCGAAACTGCTCTTGATCAATTTAGCTGGCCCATTCTTTGACGCCGTCCCAACTGGAACGCAATTTGTTCGCGTTGAAAGAAGGCCTCCCACCATTAGAACCGCCTTCCAACTAGACTTCTGATTCTACTGAAACGCTTTAACACACATTAATCGGCAGTTTCGATCTTCGTCTGCCGTGATTGATTCCGTTTTGTCCTTTGGATGGTGTTTCTTGTGCGATTCTACGGCCGCAGGCAAATTGGAGTTTAGACGAGTTGTTACAGCCTCGAAATATCGTTGGATTCACCGATCTTGACTGAAGTTTACAATGTTTGATCGTATCCGTTGAAACAACGTTTGTTGGTGCTCAAGAAACTTGGCGCGCGGACATCCACAAGTGATAATGGCCGTTTATGATCAGACACGCGTAGACAGCGTTCCACTGGTAGAAAAATATTCATCCGCGCTCTATTTTTTATATCTCGTTCAATATCAGAACTTTTCCAATAAAATTGATACATCGGCTTAGTCTTTGTTCAAGTAACACATATTAGTGAACAAATACCGAAAACTTTGAACAATTGGTTTAAAAGTTTTTTGTGCTTGGTTGCACGTTATATCATCAATGTACAAAAAGCGAATAGTATTTGTTAAATTCAATCGACTTGGATACTTTGTACAGAGATTGTAATAAAATTGTAAAGGGTTCTTTGTCGTTGGCTTAGGAAGCTGGTTGAACGATTTCAGAAAGCATCATCCAGTGAACATGAAGAGAATCCGGTGTTTACGTGGGCCAAACATGCGTGCATCGAGCTGAAGCGGTTAGTGTGCTAAACGATCGTCTGCTTCAAAGAGAGACGACCCGAGTGGCTCGGTAGCCGCAAGTGGTGCTTGCTCTATTATGTTTTTGCCAATATATCGATCGTCGATGGTTCAAAGATTAAACTACTATATAGGAGAGCGGCGTGTTGCATATTATAAATCCACCTAGTCAGTGTAATACTTGGAATGGGAATACTTGAGCGTATTATCAATATTGAAAGAGAATCTACTGCGTAATAACACGCTAAATATTTCATCGTATAAATCACGCGGGAGATAACATTTTCGTATTATTAAAGCTGTATAAATCATCGGAGGAGGGATCGATGAATCTTTAACGATAGAGGCGAAATTCGGCCACGATCTTGGTTAATTTGATTTTATGTCATAACCAATGCGGAAATAAATAATTGAAGAACTATATACGATAGAATATTAATTAATCGGCCAATCGACGCTTTATACATACGCATGGGCGTATCTCAATTATACGGCCATATAATTACACATGGAAACAGAACAATTTAGCCAGGTGAACCTTTATCAATTTATCGACCTAGCTTATTATTCTAACGAACGAAAACATAAATAAATAATGAACAAAGTCATAAATACAGTATCTACAAATAAGATATAATCGAAGGAGAGAAAGAGAGAGAGAGAGAAATGATCATTCATTTAATATAAAAAACTCTATTTATATTATCTGATGGAATCAAGTGGCAAAAAATTGTTTCATCCAATTTTCATATTATGGAATTTTGTAGAGCAACGACGCACGTTTTTCACAGTGATCGTGAAATCTGGTGAGAAAATACGTACATATATTCATCTCGGGATCTGCGCAAGGGCTGAACCCCGGTCATACCTTTCAGCGTATGTAAATATAACCGCGCGCCCCTCTATTTGCATACCACGGATTCTGCTGGAAAACCATTCCTCGATCGGCGGCCGATCAAAAATCGTCTGCTCGAGCATTTTGAATATGTAATTCCTGGTAAATCTTTTACGCCCGCGCGACACACAGCATATTCACGTGTCCTCTTTTGTCTCCATTCTTTCTCATTTTTCTTTTTTCAATCCGGACGCGCGATCGTCAAATATCCGACGACGCCGCTGGCGATTTTGCTCGTGTCCATAACTTTTCGTCGATGTCGTTTTAATGGCAATGCCGTAGGGCAAAATATCGTATTTATACGGAAAATCGGAAACTCTAGGGATTATCTGAGAATTGCATCGCCAAACATTGAAATTGATATTTGTTTCCAGTAAAATATATATACAGGCGAATATATACAGAGTATATGTAAATATTTCTGAGAATTTAATCGAAATTATTCTCCGCTGATGTATTTTATATTAGGAAGCAATAGAAAGAATATACTTCGCACAAATTACGAAAATAGAAATAATTTTACTTCTGCGTTTATCGCTGTATAAAAAGCAAGGTTATAGTATTTTTCCTTATCAAACCCAATTTATCATTGAAAGCTTATATCGTAATATAACTCGTGGCTTCATAAATTTGATTTAATGAAAGTTAAAATCATTTCCAATGTTCGATATTGTTATTTTACCCAGAATTATATTATTCACTTTTGATAATATAATGCTTTGAAACCTTTATCTCAAGCTTAATATAATAAAATCAGATTAAATTTCACGGTTTCGGCAAATTTCAACTCAAAATCAGTACCATCGTACGATAACGTTGAAATATTCCTCGATACTCCCTATATCCTAACAATTCTGTCAAAATCGATTCGAATGAAAAATCATCCGCGGTCTTCTGTCAAAATACGACTTATCTATCCCTGCCAGTGGTTCTTATTTCAAGAGCTATAAAAAACGAAAGGTTTCGCCGGATGATCACCGATGAGAGGTGTATCTGGTGTTCCCGCGAGTCATCATCGACCTCGGGAAATAATTCGTTTTTCACTGTTATCTGCTCGACCGGTGGCTAGGGAATTGAAATCCACCGAAGTAAATTGGTTTCGCTTGGATCCGTTTTAATTCCGGTTTATACGGGTTGCGATGTCGCTTGAGGTCTGGTATCAATAATCGAGACGCGAGCTAATGCGGGTAAAGCGCTTTCGCGGCTGACGGATTCGGATCGGAGAACGGTTACCACGGTTTTGTAAAACGGAAACTCCGAGCAAAACGCGATAAATCGCGCAACCTGGTTCGCCCGGGCTTCGTATCGCGCGTTCCGCGGCCGCACTCCAAATGAATAAATTTCCACGCGACAAAAGTGCTCTCCCGCGTACCCTCGATCGATCGGCAGATTTAACGGGTGCCACGGCGCCGTTCGCAATGAACAATCGAGCCCCGGTAACAACCAGGCCCTTTTCTTTTCCCGATAAATTTAACGGGGCCGTTTAATTCGAGGAGAATCGTTTCGTGCACCAAATTTGCCTCCGATCGCGTGGAAATCGTAAATGACAGAGGTTGTCAGTGATTTAATTCTTGCCGAGCGGAGGCTGGATCATTGTTGTCACGGATGTCAAATATTTTACTTTATTTGGAGCTTTCCGAAGCTATATATGACAATTGAATTTGCTTGAAACATAAATCGTTCTTATAGTTTGATAGAATAATAACGTAGATATATTTTAGATAGAAACAAATGTGAAATATTTGCATGAGTCGGAACCAAGCTAATCTCCGCTGCGCAAAGGACGAAGTATAGTTTTGGCACACTTACTCGCACAGTTAAGAATTAGGTATTAATAAATGAAATTATTCTTCACGATTAATATACACTATTTTCTTCACTTTAATACATCTTTAATTTATGAATCTGTTAATACCCTTAATATACTTTTTTTCGATATCTTCAACCAAATGTGTAATATAACAAATTTAGGGTTAATCGAGAGGTATTTTCTTTGAAAAATTACTTTTATGCTCGCTTAGGCTGATGTTTATAAAAATTGCGTAATCCATTTTAGAAGATTAACGTGATTATTTTAGTTGTGCGAGAACTGATTTTCACGGTGGACTGAAACGGAATATGACCAGGATATTTTAGTTTAAGCGTGCAGACGTAATTGGAAGGGTAGAGACACGTTTTACGTCTACGTAAATATCCTCCGGTAAAGTGGAAATTACGAAGATAATCTTCGTTGTATCAAGCATTACGCTAAGCCGATTCCAGTGAGCTGATTAATGATCTTTTAACAGGTACCTCTAATTGCTACTTGCTGCGCACATATTTCGCCGCGACGTTTTAATCCGTAGATCATGAAACTGTCGTAACATAAATTACACTTAATTCGTGAAATAATGGACAATTTAATTATCAATGCAAAGCGACGAAGAAGACGGACGGAATTTTAATAACAACCGTTATTTCTCGTAATCGTAGTCGTAGATACGTCGCCGTGTCTCGCTATATTTCTAATGAAATTTCGATACATTTTATATGGTACGTACAATATACGCATAAAAGTGTTCGAACACTTCCGCGAGTCTCTATGCAGGCGATAATGTACACATTCCTCCAAAGCTTTCATGAACTCACTAAAAATCTCTAGACTACGCTTAATTCCACCAATAACAGGGACTCGTAAAATGGCGAGATGGTACAATTAAAAGCAGCATAATGCCGCAATTTGTTTTATCGTCACCGTTTTGATGTATGAATAGAAGCGACCACTGCCGCTTGCCATTGCGTAGTCTGGCAATCATTCAGCCGCCATTTTCATGCGGCGCTCGTATCGGAAACCACCGGAATGATACTCACCGTAACATTGGCATAAAATTATCGGGACACATATAAACATCGTAATTCCTGCGCGACCACGAGGCAGCCGGTCGTAGACGCGTGATGGCCGCGCTTATATTTTACTTGAACGAAAATTAACGAGCCGTGGAGTAAATAAGCACTTTGCTTACGATGCATAGCCGGTGTTGCACGAGTCTCGGGTCATAAAACCCATAAGCCGTAGCCCGCACGGCGGACGTAACCGTGAAAATTCCTCGAACACATATGCAGGACCTCTTACCCTGTTCTATGTTGTGTGGACGACAGGGTACCACGATACACGTGTATCACGATCCTTGTATTTTCACGAATCTACGATCACATCCTTTTTTTTTTCGTCCGTTGTTTCGAGTATCCACAAACGCATACACATACGTATGGAAACGAGTAATGCGGGAGGCTTGTTTGCTGGGAAAATCGGGATTTTTGAGAGCTTCATAGAGCTTAATCCATTAACCCTCCAACAGCCGGGCGATTTTCATATGTAGCGATATTCTGTACAGAAACACGACCGATTTTCGATCTTTTATTCGTAATTTAGAGATCATTTCATATTTCATGTACCTAATTCATGTCTGTGATCCACTGTACTACTATGAAATGTATTTAATAGTGTAATAAATGGAGTAATACCTATCAAACTCTGTATTGATATAATGTATGCACTTAACGCGTCTCGATAAAGAGCAGTTTATCAAACCAAAATACTGTGTAGAAAACAAACCCTGTAACATATAGGAATGAATGTAGCTTTGCTATTTGGTAGGCGTGCTTATTGAAAGGTCGATAGTGCTGACTGTTTCGATGTTGCTAATTTTCCTTCGCATACTCTGCATAACCGCTATTATTATTCAAACATTCGTAGAATGGTAGGGCGCAGACATGGAACAAATTCCAAGCGCACACACAGGGCGGTTTTGACTTGTTGGTAAATATTTGAATCGACCAGACATCCTAAAATCGACCCACGGCGCGTATGCAACATCTGCTCGAAATTCTCTGTTGAATTGTAATTGAAAACCACACGTGGAAAACACGACGAGTTCGTTCAAAGTTCTAGAGATGTATTATTGGCTAACAGTATAAACTTTAAAACTATTCTCTGTAGAAGCGCAATTGTTGGCACGCATAAACACGATCGCGTCTGTCTTCGGTTCGATCATTTGATATAGCGTTAACGATTCCATATTTCGAAGTTCTGGAATTAATGGTGAAAAATAGATCGTGTCTGGTTCAATATCCGTGCTGGCAACTAAGGTGACCGTAAAGTCGTTCTATCGGCACATAATAATAAATCACGCTCGCGTTAGCGTTTGTATACCGTTTACAACCATGCAGGATGAAATAAGTTTCTAGAAAATAAGGTTCGGCCGTGGCAATTTCCTTGGCCGAGGAGAAAAGGAAAAAGCTCTCTACAGCTGAGACCCTCCATTTCGGTGGTCGAAGTCACTTGATTTATCGAATGGGCAGCAGCAGGGCGAACGATACGTTATTAACCGTTGACGAGCTACGAAATGTGGGCCACAGAGCGTTCGAGGTTCATCACGAGGCTAACAGTTATGAAAAATGCCAATACGATCGTTCCTCTCGGAAAACCCTACCTTCTAGTTTATCGACGAATTTCGTTTAACCGCTGGATATCGTATTTATCTTTGTACGTTCGATTGTCGATCCTCCATCATTCCCACGATTGCTGAATTTGATTTGTTCCATGAATACTTCGGGAAAGGGTGGCTGGCAGAGTTTTCGAGGGTGTAGACGACGAACGCGGATTACACCGCAATATAGCTCGCGTGAAAATTGAAATTCAGCGATGTAACCCGAGCGAGGGGAACACGTCTCGAGAGTGAAATTTCTCCTTAGTGGTGAAAACTTAATTTTGAATATTCACCGGAGTAATATGACTCGCGAGTAAACCCTTTATTCCAGACGTTTCCTCGAAATGTGCTCTTCAGATCGCTGTCATTTTGATTTTGATGCATCTTACGTATTTTCGATCTCGACGTTACTGTACCTCCGAAACTTTCATTTATATAAAATGGAAGTTCGAAAAGTCTTTTATCCTACTCTTCTCCAGGAAACTAGAATGTTCTCAGTTTCTGTTTTAATCTTATTTCTGGTATTTTCATACGTATCCGGATTTTTTAATTTGTTCGTGCTACAACTAGATTCTGTTTTAAACAGCTGTTATTGTTAGAGAGATTTATAAAGATTACTCGCATTTCTGGTAACTGTCAACCTACGTGTACAATTTTGATTTGTTCAAGATTTCGAATATATCTGATTAAATCGAAGCGTTTGCGATAATATGACGCGTATTCGAGCGATGGTTCGTGGAACGTGAACAAACGCGTGTAAGCTTCATGCCCTTTTTAAATCGTCGATATACGGGGATTTCCATTGCGACATTTCATGCGTCGCTCATACGTCAACGTCGCTATCTCGTTAACTGTCGAAAGGACGAATTCGATACGATGCGACGTTATAAATATAGATTTACGGAATCACCTTTTCTAACGCTGTGGACATGATTTAAAGCATTCTATATTCAAAATTACAAATTGATGAATGTTTGATTTTTGAGAATCAAAGTATACAATTTTCTTCAAAATATTTAGTGTTCATTAGATCAGACACGATACTCTAAATACTTATTTTATTCTTGGCACAAAAATCTCCTTACTATAAAAGATTCGTTGACTCATAATGGAATATGAGTGGGTGCGTTGTTGCGATGTATTATTTTCAAGCAAGCAATTACTTATCTGGGTTCTTCTGCACAGATTTACGAGTCACAAATTACCAGTAGTAATAAATTTTCTTGCGTAACAGCAACACGTTGGATAATAAATCAAACCAGATTTTACAATCTACAAATCATATAACTACCTTATTTAACATAAAACTGTAAAATTATGAGAAAGAAGTCTGTAACCTACAACTTGTAACTTCTCAGTTCGCTGATATTACTGGTAAATTATTGTGCAGAAAGATCTTAATGACTCCATAGCAACTCCATAGCAACAAATACTTTAATAAAATCCACCGATTCACAATGATTCATTCATTTTCCGTTGGAGCTACAAATTTGAGTTCCAAAGTTAGCTCAAATCGCGTATACAAACGTAGTAAACCAAGATTCGATATTCGAAATATAAAAATTCTTTCGCATACTTTCACACGAAATAAACCGCAGCATATTCAATACCGTGCTACTTTACACAAAAACCTTTCACTTCATTCTCTCGAGTAAGAGCTATTTCAAAAAAATCAAAAACCCATCGCGCCACGGCAGCATCGCGTTCTCAGCGTTGCCAGTACACCGTAAAACAACAATTTCAAACGTTATTCCTTCCAAGCCGCGCACCTTGCTCGATTTAAGTTCACGACTTGCAACCCTCAAGAACCGACCCTCCAAATATCGCACCTTTTCACTCGTAGAACAACGCGCGGAGAGCAGAACTTCTCACTCCAAGCCGAAACTGTTTACGACAGCAACAGTGCGCGCGTTTAGGCATCTATTTGCAAAGAGAGCGCGGCGCGGCGCAACGGGACGACGATAAACCGTATCCGAGACAGCCAGCAGCCGAGTGGAAATAAAGAGGCGGTCGGAGACGAACTTTATCCTAAGAATAGCAAGTGCTCGTTACTCCTGTTTCCTACGAGCTGTACCTTCGCACTATCATTCTCCTTTTCTCTGTTCCTTCCTCTTTTATCTGTTCAACCCTATGGATCGTATTTTAGGCTTTAGCATCGTGTAGTATGTTAGTCGTCGAGGACCTTGATCGTCGTCAGTTTCTTCGATATTCAACACGCAGACACAAGGATAAGATTCCAGATAATTGCACGGAATTTTGTAACCCTACTCTTACCCTAATTTTGTAAATTCAGGGTAAGGTAGGATTATTTCAGTGAAACTATAAATAATTTGATATGCAATTCTTGGAATCTGATTGTAAATCGTTGTATGATTTATATTTGAAGACTGCAGAGGAAGAGCATGATAATTGTTGAAGTTTAATTTTTTTCAAAATTGTCCTTTTATTTGTTTTCCATGCTCCTTGCTTCACCTTCTTTTGTAAGAAACAGATTAATAATATCAGTTTACTTGATTGTATTAAGTTTAACTTGATTAATGTCAGTTTACATAATTAACATCCTCAATACTTTTTGGATATTCATGACACTGACGAAAACATATATCTAATCCCAAAAACAAATGAAAAGATCTTAAAAGATTTTAACGTGAAATTGGCCAGTAACCTATTGAATTTTATAGTTTCCCTTCAATAAAAGACAAGAAATATGACTCATCATATTTTTCATTTATACCCAAAGTTCCACTTTCTCTTCGTGTCAGACGCTGGTGGTATCTGATGAAGTTTAACAAGTTCAACTATCCTGTACGAAATTCAAAGTTGTATTTTACAATATATTGTATCATACTTAACTCATATAACTCAACAGATTGTTGCCCTCATATTATTGCGTCAGACGAAAGCACTTGGTTCTCGAAACAGGTTGTAGAACTTGTGTATGAGTTTAACAGCGATGTTATCATCGTCTGTTGTATAGGAAATCGCGTCGGTGGAATTTGTCCGTCTGCTTCGATCGCTAACGGTAGTTTTATTCTAATTGACGAGCATGGATGACGATGTTGCAAGCTCATAGATGGTTCAGGATGGGAAACGGATGCGTTTCGATGCGTAACTAGCGCGAGAAGCCATCGAACGAGACGGTTCGTCGCTCGTCGCGCCAATAAAATCCTATCATTCCGGAACATTGTGTTCAGAATTACGAGACACGAGGTTCGATTCACCGAATTCGATGACCCCGTCTTTATTTCACCAACTCCTTCGAAGCGTGTCGCCCAACTGCCCCAGGTTGTTTGCCAATGGGGTGATTCGGGTTTCCAGAGAAGTTTAGGATGGACCGAGCGTGGTTTGCGACACATTGCGATGAAATCGTAGCACCACTGTTTTCGATTCTGGCGCTGAGGTTTGTTTAAGTAGATTGGTTTGCTTCCTTTTTCTTTGGCGAGTTTCTGAAACAGAGCTCAGTTAAAATTATTTGAAGTTGCAACGATAAAATAGGTTAGGTTTTTTAATTAACGTTTCTACTCCCGAGTTTCTATATATGCGAACAGAATGAAAGGTAGAGGTACGATATATTTCAATAGCTTCGGTTAAAGGAACGAGATCTAATTTAATAAAAGGAGAACACTTTGGAGAGAACGGTTTCAATTCCGAAACTGTAATATATTACACCAAAAAAACACGGCAACCTATTTGAACGAATTAGAGTAAAGCTTGTGTTTCCTGAAATTCACGTAGCTTTCTAGGAAGATATTTGGCAGATGCGAGTTACCTCTTCAAATTACGACTTGCAATTCTACATGCTCTAGTTGCATCCATGTAAACTCACCCCCAAATCTTTCTCAACAATGTAACCCAATATTGCTTTCTACTTTTACATCGACGTTACTTCAAAATTATCTAAAAATGCCATATGTAAGAAATTTACAAAAAAGAGCACAAGAAACTGAACCAATTCTAAGTATGGTCAATATATGCGCTGCTACTGATATATATGTCGCGGCATTTTTATTATCTGAAACTTAATTGCTAGACTTCGAGCGATAATTATTTACACAACTGTTAAATTTTTATGTGTCTTAATAAAAATATTTAAGAGACAAACAAAACAGACAGCAATGAGGACAAAATAAACACAGTTAATTAAACTAAAGGCGTCTCATATAATTGTATTTAAAAGATACAAGACAATGTGAAAAACACGAAATATTTCGCCATGTCTTGAAAAGTAGAAAAACATGCTAGACAGGATAATCTTAACTAAGGAGGATAACGAACGTTCGAGTCTCAGAAATTTTCATTTAAAGGAAAGTCTGGTAGCCATTTAACGATAGGCACTCGTACCGATACGAGTGCAATTGAACCGTCCAACCATCGCATTAAATTTACAGTACAAAGGACTGAGATCTCGAGACTTTTCACGTTAACACGTCCAGTTAATTCTCAAAAGTTTCCCTCGTGGCCTGCTCGAGCAACGAAAGTTCCAGGCGAGTGAAAAGAAACGCGGTGAAGGGGCGCAAAGTTTCGCGAGGCTGGAAGCTCGATACGAGTCGATCGAGCAGAAGTGACTGCGAGTGGGCCGATCCTCTGGCTGAATTATGTACTCTCATATGTGGGTCGAGCTGATATACGGCTCGCCCTTCTGAAACGTCATTCTCTTTTCATTGCTGGCCGTGCACGCTTCTCCTGCAAGTGGCACGGCTCTTACTGATCAACCGATCCTAAAGCGGATCCTCCAACGATACTCTTAAATCACTATGTACAAACCATACCATGCGGTGAAGGATACTCGTGTACTTCTTGCGAACAATTTTATTTAACCCACTAAAGACCAAGAACTGATGGGTACTTTAACTGACTCAAGTTAAGTAACTGTAAATAAAGTCACTTGCATACCATTTTATCAAGGTAAGCAATGTATTAGAGTAATAGATACTTTCCAGAAATAACATATATCAAGGTTACAAGAAAACTTTTCATAATTTAAAGAAAAATAGATTATCATATATTTAAATATCAATTCTTTTTGTGTTATAAATATTAGGTTGTTCGAAAAGATTCTTATGAAGAAATGATAGTTATGAGGAAATAATAGACGCACAACGTTCTTTGTTTTATATTATTTTGTCGAATTACGTACGGTCCATTTCGTTCTGCTGAGATAAACATCACGACATTTCACAGACTTGGTTTTACGTTTATATGAAGGTGCAGTGTTGTAAAACATTGTTTCGCACGTTTGCGAAAGAAAGACACTTTTCAGACAACCTAATATATCGATTTTTTACAATTGTATAATATCGTATAATATTGTATAATATTAACGAAGCAATACCTAGGCCATGTTTTCAGTAATGTTACGTTTATACAACTTATATATATATATTATTTCACTGTAACGGTATTCTAATCTTTACCGATATCAAGTCACAGTTTGAGCCTGTTACTTCTGATTATAACCTGACCAATACCAATACCTGGTTGTATCAATAGCCAACAATCTAAGGTGGCGCCGTCTGGACACTCTAAAAGTTGAAATTTTTACATATGTTATTTAACAACGGTCCTGCACGTGAATTATAATGTTGCAACGTCGTAAAATATATAGTCAACGCGTTTCCGCTTTTATCGAGGCAATTTTTCGGCGCGTTTAATTTTTTCTTTTTTTTTTTTTCATAATACCGTATCGTTGATATGCGACCGGTTCTCCAGTGGAGGCGCGATTTAAGCGATCGTTATAAGAAAAGTGGCACACTCTTGAGTTTTTATTAGGAGGCATAATGTTAAGCGTGATGCTGAGGCACGAGCTTCGAGCTGACCGTTTATGGTCGTGAATACCGGTGCACGAGAACCACTTTGCTTCTATCGGTATTTCTTCGCGGAGCGATATTCTTTACGGCGATGCTGTCGCGCTCTATTCGAGTCGAGAGAGCCTGTAATTCACCAGCATGTTCGAATGCAAATTGCTTCAGCTCGAGATGACATTTTTCCGAGACATTTGGGTTTCGATACATCGGCTTGTAATTTGTGGACTGGACGGAAGAGATTCGGAGTTAGGTAAATGAGATTGTTGACGACGTAGTTGTAGACTGTGTACAACAGAAAATTCGTATGGTTTACCGAAGATCGTGATAGAATCATCTTTTTTCGAGTAACATTGTTTGTAAGAGGAACGATTTTTAAACAATATGTTTCTTCTTGTTGACGGAGGAAACAAATGTTCAGTTTCCGGTTAATTGGACCAACTATTTTTATGTGACGCTCAGTTAAATCCAATCTATTTTTAATTGAGTTTGTTGTTATTTACTTGTGTTTTAATACTAATATAAACTAATAACTAATACTAACATAAATGTTTACTAATATAAACATTTGCAAATTACTTTCATAAACTGTGACATTTTCCCATTATCGATTTTTAATAACATTTGATGACTTTCAATATTGTTCCAGTTCAAATCGCAGTGCTTTATTACTTGTTGATTAATATTGAATCTTTGACCCATGAAATTACAAACAGATTGACAGAGTAATAGTAACCAGAAAACAAGCTGCAACTGAAAGTTATTTGCGACTTCTATATGCACAAATATTTTTTGACCAACCAATTTCAAGCAAATTCCAAGTCACGAATACTTTATAAATAGGATAAAAAAAGATAGTTTCTATATGGGAACAGGTGACATAAAACAAGAGAAGATACATCGGTAATTAAGGCGAGTATGATATTTCTTCTTAATTTCATGTCAAACTTCTCATAAAGAAGGGACGAAATTAATGAAACGATCTAACGTCAAATACTAATAATAGTCGGATAATTCAACATTCGCGGAGTACTGACTTTAAATTACGGTCTTTAGCCGCAAACGACAGACTGATTAATGGGAAACAAATTGAAGATGGCTCCAGAAGTGGCGATGATGCGGCTCTGGAGTTAATATCAGGTTATCTAAAGTCGGCGACGGTTCGTTTGAACGAACGAGGAGACATCGGTTGCCGTGGTGGAAAACGCCTTGAGAATAACTTCCAACCTTTGTAATAGCACAGCCAGATAAGAATTAAATTGTTTCCGCGATAAGGGAGCGAGGAAACGGTTCGGAACTTGTCCGTGAGGCAATTCTGACGAAGTAAGCGATATGGAAACGAAATGAAGTTTAGGCATCGTAATATTATTTAGCCCTGGGCGTGTTTTCTTTGTGCAGACGGCGTGCGTTTCTTGTGCACGACGTTTCCCTCCTTTTACGTCGCTGAATTTATACGGAAAATAGAACGTCGAGGTTCTTGTCTCTCTCTCTGTCTCTCTCTTTCTCTCTTAGCCCTTCTTCAGCTCACTTGAATCGCTTCCGAGAAAATCGTTGAACGTTTTCACATTGCTACGACGCCTGAATTACCCAGACGAAGGAATTTGCTTGAGATTCTGATAGAATCACCTGCTCACTCACTGTCGCCTCGTAAATTTTCAAATTTCGCAATATTAAAACAAAGATCTCAAGTTATGATTTTATTCTTGTATAATCATCATAGTTGAGAATAATAATAAAGTATTTCCAAAAGTCTCGAATTATATTCTTCTTTTCTTGTCGCTTTCAGGATAATCGCTATTAACTTCATATAACTTGATATTTTGTTTCTTTATTAGAAAACAATGCGTGCGAAATTCATGCATGTTTGGGCTGTTACTAAAGTCCCTAAAAAACTCGGATAATACCAAACTTTCAACCAGGCATCGCATAACGTACGCGTTTAGATCTTTTAATGGACATAGAGAGGCAAAAGTGGAGAAAAAAGTTCGTACGTGTATCCGCATTCGTGAATGCTCAGCGACTTTTAAAACACACATTTCTTTCTTCGGCCGCAAAATGTGCTTCTCCACTTTCAGAATGTCTAGCTAAATGCTCGTCAAATACGTTTCCCCGTCTAATTTTGCTAGAAACGTGAAAATTGTTCATTAACTCGATAAAATTTCATGTTTACACGACAAACAGCGACGAAAAATGCTTTTTTAAAATACGTTAAAATACATTTGCTTTAAAGCAAAGATTCTTAACCTTTCTAGGTTACGAATTTTTTCGCAGCCTGAGAGAAAATGGCTTTTTAGTACTTATGAATAAGAGAGACACATTTTTGCAACTATATTCGCGAAGGAAATGTAATGCATATGAATTTGACCATTTTTATAAAAAATAAATGCATATTAAAAAAATAAATTTATTTATTTGAGTTAATTAATGATCTCACGCATATGCAATATCGAGCATGAAGAGGTGTATCTCAAATAAAGAATAAAAGTTTTTAATTGACGCTGTGTACCAAAGTCTTCTTATTGTTTTAATATTATGTACCTACAATTGTATATAAGACACACTTGCGACTAGAAATCTGTTTGAACAAATGAACACGCTTGGCATTCTAATGGGGAATGCAACGTGACATAGGTATATGTATTTAATTGCTACTGCATAAATGATAAAAAGTAATAGTTACTAGAAGTTAATAATTACTGTTGACTTTCAATACAAATTTATGTACACTGTCTTTAACAAAAATTGTATTAAAAAACAAAAATATTCCCTTTTTGATTAAAATTTCGCCTAGTAAATTTGTTACATTTATTACGAAAACATTGCTTCTTCCATGCACAAATATAATGTATTTCCATGCACGTGGACGTTACATTTGTACGTGACACTTAAAACGTGACGCTATCCTTGTAGCCATTTCTACTCGATGCAGAATAGTGACAGAAACTGGCTCGTCATCCGATGAATTAGCTACACTCTTCGTTATGTAACGAAATATGTTTCTCTACGTTATATAAATTGACGAAAATGATACACATTTCATTTTTACGGCTCAGCGTTCCTCTCGTTAAAAAAGGACTGCAGAAAGTGCGGTTTACTTTCCCATTTCTCCGGCAGACATTACATCTTTCGAGTTTTCGTAGTTTCACGAAAGACCGGTGTACTAGGAGAAGATCTTGCACGCGATGCAACATTTCGTGAAACATCGATTCGTTGCAGCATCCCAGGAGGAAATTAGTTTCATCTTCACCTCTTGTTCGTCTCTACCTTGGGTTTTTCATGAACGCGGCCGCCCTATCGGCAGGAATGGCGCAACAGTAGATAAAGCACGTCTTGGCGCGACAATGGCCGTTTCATTTAAGAAAGGACGCGTCCTCGCGTGTATCGATCCAACTGTGGCCGTGATGAAGAGCCGTGGCAGGTCTCGGGTCATTCGTCGAATCGACGTTAAACATAAATCCTGCTTAACGAAGCCATTCCTTCGCTAAACGCGATTGAATCACACACGAAGCGAGACTGTCTGTTATTGTCGCTCGAAAGGTCTTCATCGGCTGTAAGGGGGTAATCTTTTTACTTTCGCGAGAATTGTAATAAGTCTTTTAAACAATCGAAAGGCTCGGGACAAGAGTTATTCTTGCTTTTGCTCGTGTCTGTTTTTCTTAAGAAAACGAAAGAATTCTCCAGTGTCTTTAATTTCTACTTAGTCTATTTGCATTCCGAAATATATCCGAATACATTTTCTAGTCAGGCAATAGAGTTATGAAGTTTTTATTCATCACGTAGATACGAAAAGAAAAATAAAATTCTTTAAAATAAAAAATAAAATAATTACCAAACGAAGTATATGTTATTTTGAAAAACTGGATCTAAAACTGGAAAAATTCGCTATTTCATTCATCTTCCTAGAAATTTTCCAATTATTCTGTAAAACAAGAATTTTCGAAATTACCAAACACCTTTCCTAGTTTCGTAGAACTTCTACAAATTCGAAAATTAGTATTCCGTACTCGAGAAGCGGTATCAAAGTGACATTTACGACTCGTCTGAGAAAACAATCCGCCACGTTCCTAGGCACAATAGTCAATCGCTCATCGAGCACGGTATAAGGAAGGTTAGAGGATAATTTAGTGCTTGTCGCGAAGAGATGAAACACGTTCTCAAGAATGTTTGACATCCTACAGCGTTCTCGATCGTCTTCCTTATCCGTTCCTTGATATATCTTCCCCTACACGGAACGGATATCGTTCCGACTGTCGTTCATTGAACTGCCAAATTAGCATAATTCCTCGTTTCGGATAAACGAAAACGATTCTCCAGGCGTTGGTTGCAACGGGGACACGAGAGGAACCTCTTAGTGATCGATTTAGGTTGGATCGAGGTCGCGAAAAGGAATAACCGAAAATGGCCAGGTTTTTCAACGCAAATACATCTTAGATACGGAGACGCGAGAATTGGATGGAACCAGTTACAACGAACGATAAAATAAAACAGAATTGAGTTTATTCCGGTTAGTATATTTATTCGAGTGTGTGGAGAGATATCCGAGTTATAATTTTTTCTACGAGGTGCTCCTCTCGATAAGACATCGATGTTGACTATCCTCTGTGTATCGATGCAATTTCGCCGTGTTCCAGAAAATAGAGCACACGCTTCTCACGATAATAGGCAGCAATGTAATCGTTTAATCCTCCAACGATGGTATTTGTCAGGCGTGACGCGGAAATTGCAGCATTTATGAGCTGTTTCTTCTTCGATCGAGTGATTGTAATTGGAAAATTTTTCTCCTGCTTGGTTTTGTAAGAAAGGTTTTGTTGGGATAGTAGACTCCTCTGTAGGTTAGTTATTACATTTGATGAATTGGATTTATGAATGTGCGAGAAAGATACAGAAATATCATATTAGATGAGAATATAGAGGACAGAATCAAAAGTAACGAAGTAAGCAAAGTTCACAATTAACAGATAATTAAATCTGATACATGATGTTGAATTCAAGGAGGATGTACAAGTGTATAACGCTGTTAACTTTGTTACACTAACTTAAATATTCAACGGTACATCGTAGCCAAATAGCTAAAATCTAACACAAAGTGGTTTATAGCACTTACTATTCACGTAAAAAGTCAATAACGATGCGACGAATAAAAATGAACGGAGCAGCACGAACAGGATTTACAACGCTACGCCTGGTATCTGTTCAGCGAAGAAAACTGTTCCGCGCGTGTAACGCAGTGAATTAGTCGTAATTCAATTTTGGCCGCGCAACGATACAGCACGCGATTAATTATGCGCCGTATTAAATCTGAAGCGATCTAATCGCCGGCCCGCCACTGCTAATTGCTGTTATTTAATCAGAATTTACTCGTCGGCCAGTAAATGGCCGGCGGGAATAGCTCTAGTCGAAACTTTACGGCGGTAGCCTGAAGTCCTTGCTTAGCGACAGTCTCCCTCCCTCCCTCTCACTCTCTCTCTCTCACTCTCTTTCTCTCTCTCATGCCGCATGCTAGAAAATTATCGCGGTTTTACGTGTAAATTAGCATAAACCACATCAGGCATATACGTTTCGGAGTTACGGATGTTGCGGCCAGCAACGAAGTCACACTTGGGTCAATGAATCCAATCTGTATTTTCCACGACGCTGTTGTTTTCACTGAAAAGTCGCCAAATCGAGCAATATTTATTTCTTGGTGTGTCAGAAATGGTAACCGAAGTAAGTGCCAAAAATGGAAATTTCGATATCTACCACTTTTTGAGATTTAAAGGGAATATAAAAGATAAAAAGTATCTAAATAAATTTTTTTATTTATACATTATAGTTTCATCTATCTCGCGCACAATTTAAATGACATTTATGATGATAACTGTCGTTGCGATAATCCTGGAAAATCCACTGAAGTATTTTAGTACCTAGAATTTTTTTCATCGCGTTCCGTATTTTCCATCTTTCCTCGTGCCGAGGAAACCATTTTCCAATTTTCTGAAATTTGCGTCGTTTATCATTCCAACAGCTCATTCGTTTACAAATGGTGTTACATCATACAAGATGACAGAAAGACATTATTTTATTCTCATAAAAGGTAAAAATATCAGTGATATGCATACGTATTGCTGAGAAATAAGATTGTTGTTGGAAACACAGATTTGCTTATGTCTTTGCCCCGAAAGAAATGTCGAACTCGTCAAGACTTCGTAAAACAAGAAACCTCAACGGGAAGAACAAGAAGGCAAGCAAAAGGCGGAACCAATCCGTTCGATCAGGCATTTCGCAGCGGCGTACATTGTTCTGAGTCAACAGCGAGTCGTTTTAAAGGCGCGATACTGCGTGCATCAGATATCACGAGGATACGCGAGTTTTTCAATCGAGCCACCGATCAGGATTCAATAGGGCAGAAGCTATAAATGTCTAGAACCACGTTCTCGTTCTCCCTTCCATTCTCTATTTTTCTCTTCTTTTCGATTCTTCTCTCTATCCGCTCATAAAATGTACTACCCTATTAACCGCGCCGATATCCACTGGCCGGAAGCGATGGTGTTTTCGTGGTCGTATCGTTGACTATTATGTTACAGATATTTAAGGGATTTTATGAAGGTAGACGCCCGCGAAATATCGATCTATCGATAAAACGGTCTTCTCGAGTTCCCGCGGAAATCTGGGGAGAATGAGTAGAGTAGCGTGTCGTATCTTAACCGGGTTATCAAAGCCTGAACGAAGCGATGGCGCGACGAAATTTCGAGGTTACGATAGTCGCTATACGAAATCTTACAACGTGTCTTTTCAATCCGGAAGCAATATAATTTTCATTATTTCCTTTTACTTGATTTCTTTTTTCTTTTTAAACGTTTTAAACCTTCGAGGATTTTTTATTGGAATATTATTTAGCGAACAGAGTAGCGTGTAGGTAGAAATAGTACTTGTGTTCTAAGTAGCGTGCTTTTGAATTTGAGTGTGTATATTGTGAGAATCTATTTCAATATTGTTCGAGTCAGACATCTGGTAAGAATCTAAGTATACGAGGTGTAGTAAAAGTTCGAATGTTTCACCGTCTGTACGATATTAAGTAAGTTTGCTTGAGTTCTAAGTGATCGGCAACGATATGCTAAAGACGGTTAGTTCGTTTTCTTAGTTATCGCTTACGTTTTTTACTGATAGATTTGTGCTGACTAGTTTGAAGATATATAATCATGAGGATGACAGTGTTTTACAACGACCAGATTTGGATTTTTCTTGACCTTTCGTTTCACTTAGGATTATCAATATGTAATTATAACTCTCAACAGAGTTCCATCGTGAACGAAAATTGCAGAGAGAAAAGACAGGAACGGTGAAGAGGAAATGTACAAAGCATAGCCGTCGCGCGGTGAATAAGAATTAAGGAGTACTCGTTTAAAAGCGAAGGGACTGGAGGGATCCGGCAAACCGGGAGAATTCGTGGTGAAGACAAAAATCCAGAGGATAAAGTACGAAGGGGAAAAGGGAGAAAGGGAATCGTGGAGCTCTACAGCAGGTTGGTATACACACAGACGGCCTAATCTTGAATAAGGAACGAATACGGAAGAAGAGTGGTCCGCTACGTACTGGAAAACCAAGTGGAACGGCGAGTCGACCAACAGACATACTGAAACACTCGAATGGATCCGACGGAGAGAAGCCTCCTGAGGATAAAGACATATATCGTTTCCGGCAGAAGGATTGTATCTTTTCCAGTTCCTTCTGCGTTCGAATAATACGTCGAGTAATAATTCCCCTTCGTACCACAAACGCTATTCTTTCCACGAACGCTGTCCCAACTAAATTACATATTACAATTATTATTTGACACAATGAAGTTTATGCGACGGGACAAACGTGATATGGGTATTCGAAGAGGCTTCCAATTTATCGCGTAAGAACGCTCGTGGGGAAAAGAAATCTAAGGAAAGTTTTCCTTCGTATCGACGATGTTTGTGACGAAATTTGGGAACCATTTATGTAAGTGTTTTCTGAATTATTTATTGGTAAATTAGATTTCTTTTCAACTCTTCTTTTATTCATGATACTGGTGGAGATTTGGGGTTAGTATTTTTTATATAAGGAATAACGTACAAATTTTGTTTTGATTTATTACTGGAAATGATTTCGTTCCCTTTGTGTATTACATCTCTGTCAATTTCAAAAATTTGTTAATAAACAACAAAATAAATGTTTCAACGAATATTCCAGATGTCAAGAACAAAGTTAAACGAAAAATATATGAAATACGAATACCCGCTGTTTCATAGAAGCTATTCGAGTTATGGAAGCAAATAAATATAGCTTTCTGAAACTAACAAAAATGTATAATGTATCACGATTTAAAGAATCGTGCAAATAATTAAAATTAAGTTTCACGACATAGTATATTTTGCTCTAAGATAATAGAAGCCTACATTACTAAATACCAGATTGCCAATTCTGACGATTGTCGATCATTGAATTTCCTAAGTAGAGAAGTCATTAAATCTATAAAATTCATAGCGTTCAAATAAAATTTCCTAAGTTTATTCTTTTTTATTTCTATCTGTATCTTAGACAAAATTTTCCAAGTTAAGAAGCAAGATAGGTATCCGATATTACTACGACCTGCTTTATAATTACTATTCGTATGTCGAACGTTTAAAGGGAAACTCGAGGAGTTAGATGCAGTTGGACTTCAGTTTAGGCAAAGGACAAAAGGGATGAAGGGTGTTTCTCAGGCTGCACACAGCTTGCCAACTGGCTTTGATACATTAACAAGCGATAATCCTATCAACTCGCAAAGCCGGGATGATACGAACTGGATTCAAGCAGGAAATACGTGGTCTTGCTGCGAGATATATCGTATTTCTTCCGCAGATATGTTGCAAAATACATATTTCAAGGTATCGCATTCGTTTCCTCAGCACGCGTAGGACGAGTGATGATCTCGTGAATGCTGAAGCGCGTTTCCCTTACCTTATCTTTAGGAGTGTCTTTTCTCCTTGGTTTTGCCGAGCTTCCAGTGGCCACTAAGTAAAAAGGAATATTCGAAGACCGAGGAAAACTTTCTTCGTAAGTTTCCTTCCGTCTGTTTCTCTTTTCTCTCATCTTCTTCTTTTTGGAAAGACACCGACCACCCTTTATTCTTCGCGTTTATTTGTATAAAAGGACGACTCTTCCAGAACAATGAAGAAAGTTCGTTTCGAAAATGGAGAATCGTGCGTACATTTCCAATGAACAAACATAACTTGGTTAGATAGAAACTCTCCAGGTGTTTCGTCCGAAAATAGATAAAAGGGAACACATGAGATTTTCGTAGAAACCTATGCTTTTGTGGCGAAGCTTATGATGTAATTGTAAAAGAATCTTGTTCTTTAGTAGCAGTTTTAGAATATTAGTGACGATAATTTGTATCTTTAGAATCTTTCAGTTCAATTTAGTTCAATTACGAAAATGTTCTAATAAAATGAATATATAGATATTTTGTCGATAATATTAGAATGAGTACGTAGGTTAAATTTGTACGAGATGTTTTTAAAGATCCATTTCCTGGATTCTCATCTGGATTTTTTCCCAGAAAGGATATCGTCGGCGGTGGAGATTCGTTCTACCCGTTAAAAATGATAATGAATACCCTACTTTACATATTTTATGTATTATTCATTTGGATATTTCACATATATAAATGTGTAAAAATCTACAAATTACATTTGGTAGATAGGTTCATTCTTTTAAATCCATTTGTTCTTGAATCACCGCAATACGTACAAAGTTATTCTCCCTAATCATTTCGACAATGTCGAGAAAAATTATTCCGCTCGTGGCGCGTTTGCGAACGAATTTCATGATGATGCACTCGAAATGAACGCACAAGGAACACAGCGAAGCATGCAAACACACACCGTTGTCACCGATAAGAAGAGCTTTATTCGTCCGCTGCCTTTTGATCATTTATTCGATGGAAACCCACCTAATGTCCCCTGCAGGCTAGATTTTATACCACAAAAGGATCGACCAAGGGTTTCGTGGTTCCCTGTGGTACTTACGAACATCCTCTATCAATCGGAATCTCTGTAATCGGTCCGCAAAGTCAGCTTCCAAGTGGAACACAGACAGCGGCCACAGAGGAGAAAAAAGAAGTCGAATCTCAAAGCAATACCGGACAATGCTAGCGGCGTTTAAAGGTTAAAGTATGATACTCGGTATATTGAAATTCCAGATGCAATTTCATTGGATGGTCCGATTGGAACCACGAATCCGTATACGCGAAAACCGTATAGAAATCCGGATGGTTTCGTATTAACGAAAAAGAAGGAATTTCACGTTCGTGTATTCTCCGTATTGTTCATTATCAACGAGGAGAAACGTGAATAACAGAAAACTAAAACCGCATACAATAGCCATATTACAAAGTATATTGTGAGAAACACGTACAAAATTACATGTTTAAGGTTCTAGCTCTAATACTTTGTAGTCTACGAAATATAACGCGTAAAAATTGTATTTAATGTATAGACATAATCGATGACTTCCTGAAATATTTGTCTCGAGAAATAATATTTTACTTAATTGTTAGTAGTTTGTCAATACGTTAGAATTCCACTTATGCTGACGTCCCTTTTCATTATTAAGTTTATTAGTATTATTATATTATTAAGTAATATTCGTTAATCTCAATGTTTGGGTCTTCTGAGAAAAAATCCTACTAGAAATGCAGGAAATTGATCTCATACAAATTTAGCTTATTGACAAAATATCGGTAAATTCATTGGATTCCAATCTTTTCTTAACTTTTGCCATAAACATTCCGAACAATCTAATATTATGTATCTTATATGGCTTATTTTAACTGAAGATTTTCCTTGATACGACTAAGGAAGGCCGAGAATTGTATCGTGTGAACACTAAATACTCACGAAAGATTTGAAGAATTTCTCACTGACTTCTCCTTTATTATAGAACGCAATGCTACGTTTCATTAAATTATTCTCAACAAAACCGATATATTCTATTCACAAATTGATCTTTGGTGCTGAGTTGAGGGTGAATGGTTCAGGAAATATTTGCATGTCACCTTCGTTCAGTGCCTAATTCTTCTTCCTTTACTGCTTGTTTATTAATCTACGAATTTCATTTTCAATTAATCTACGAAAAGAAGAATGTAGTAAAATAGTTTATCATTAATCGAAGATTACTATGGCTGTCCTAGCTTCTTTTAAATCTTTCAAAGCGAATGAAAGAGCTTGCGTGGAATAAGGACCGAAGCTGTGAGAGAATTCAATGCTCTTTGCATGTACATAATTAAAGCATGTACATGGCAAAGAGATCCGGTTGACAAAATCGTCTAAGATTAACGCGCTTAACGAGCCAGAAAATTGAAGAGAACCCGTTACGCGAGATTCAATCGTACGAATAAAATCAGAAAAAGAATAATAAATATAAATACGGAGTGACACCTTTAACGAGGAGCGAATCCAATTACAAAATATTACCTGTCACGACTAATTACGAGTGACTGGCATTCGATAATCTGCTTCCTCGTAGTCAGCGCGGCGTAACGCTATCCCGTTATGAAACGTATTAAACACGATATACATTAACGTGATTACCTAAATACCTTGTTAATTAACGCTACGCCGTTTCCCCGAAGAGGAAAGTATTCTTTTGCGGATGGTGAAAAATATAAAATATAAAATACCCTAGAGAAAATTAAAGTCGACAACAGCTTGTGTTACGAAACGTATGGAGGAACGAAGTGTATAACATTGTTATTATATAATTATTACGATAGTTATTTTCTTTCAAGTTTGAGAATATTTTTATGTTGATAAATATAACAATTTTAGTGAAGATTTTTATATGAGCTTCTGAAAAGCCAAACTGATTAACTTGATTAACTTTCTGAATGTCTCAATTTCATTAACCACGCAAATAATTAATGTCCAATGTCTCAAAGAAAAAAAATAGTTTATTTCTGTAAATTTGACAGACTGTGTATATAATATATATAATATATATAATATATAGGTGACATGTATAGAAATGCACGTATGTGTATGTATGTATTTATAACGCATACTAGTCGGTGCAATATAGTATAACATACATATTAAATTTACGTGACGAATTTATATGTTTCTACAATCTACGCGAGATCTAAGTTAAAGAGTCAAGCAGCTCAAAAACGGATAATCTAAGATATATAACTCTGCAGAGATAGCAATTACGTAAACGAAGAAAACAAAGTTTCCACCGTGAAGCAATTCGCTCTGGTAAACAGAATAAACTTTATCCTACACTTTGGTAATTTATTCGGAACTCCTACGGTAATCAAAGTTGAAACTGATGACAAAGGAAACATTTATTTGGCAAATTAAAGACAGAAAGGGATCGATTAAATACGTTGGATAGGAAAGATCGTAACCGGAGCGATGTCTCGTTTGCCAAGCGCCATGGTGACCCTTTAAGTCGAAGATGGGAAGATGGAAGACAGGATATAGAGGAAAGTTTGTACGATGGAAGTTTCGGGAGTTTGGCTGATTAATCGATAATGGCAACCGAGTGACAGTTACGTTATGCGCTCTAACAGTTCAAGCTCTTTCCTACACGATTGTACGATACGAATGCGAACTATTTTCTTTATTTTACTACTCGTGTTATTACGCAACGTAATCTTTTAAGAGCATAAAAGTGCATTTTTGAAACTGGGGAAATAATGTTCGTGATTTTATCTTTTCCGGTGTTGCGATTTCAAGCAAACTTTTATCGATTCTAAATATTTGCTTCTATTTTCGTATATACTTGGCGAACAAACTACATACTTTGATTCTATGACATGAATTACGTACCTTTTTAAAAAGTATTTCTGAAAGACAGCGAACTTGATATTTGATAAATATTATGAAATCAATAGTAGAAGGCTGGAAATTCTCTATGTGAATTCAGCACTCAGAATTTATATATCACTGCAGTTTTTCATTAATTAAATCTCAACTATCTTCTTTTATGTACAATACAGTAGAAGCTCGATTAACCGTGGTCTGGAAATTAATTTTGCTCATACGAGACGTATGATATACTTGTTGTTTAGTTTCAAAACAATACATTTCTCGTTCAAGACGCAGAATATACACGTAACAGTTGTAAGTTTCAGTCGGCATTAAGATCTCGGTTAATCGATGTTTTATTGCATATATTATAAGACGAATTTTATTCGATAATATTAGAATATACGCAAGTTAAAGATTTATATAACCAAACCGCTATATCCTTCACGATATTAATCTTAATAATCTTTTCACGTTCGACCACATTAGTTTAAAATATTATTAACACAAATGTATTAATTTTCTTAAAGTTCGTCGTAATTGTTAAATCCAGAAATATTCCGCAAATAGATCTTTAAGTTAAAATTTTGGCCATCATTTCATTTTGAACATCAAACTGTTCTCCCTAGCCAACTAACAAAAATGTAATATCCCCGGATATTTCACAACCTGCTTTCCTCGAACAATCTTCTCAAACTAAATTTAAAATCACCCATTTTCAACACCCGTTGTTGAACTCTTCAACTTGTGTCATAATTCACATACTTGCAACATTACATTTTTCCAAAAGTAAGCTCCCTTTTATGAAAATTGAAGCAATTTACGCGAAACTTGAACGAGCAAATAACATTGTGTATAAGTGTACGTATCCGTGTACATAACGTAGAGTCGTGTTTGATTTCAGTGTGCCACTTGCTGCGAAGCGGTGTAGCGGCGATTTTTGGGCCGCAGAGCGCGCACACCGCCTCCCACGTACAAAGCATTTGCGACACCATGGAGATTCCGCATCTGGAGACACGCTGGGACTACCGGCTCAGACGGCAGAGCTGCCTTGTCAACCTTTATCCGCACCCCACCACACTTTCCAAGGTACGAACAAACTCTCAGAATAATACCCTCATCAAGGCATCACCGAGCACCGTCGAAAATCTCCGCGTTCTACGTTTCCCTTTTCTTCGGCTTGTCGACTAATCGTTTCCTTCGTGGTGGAAAGTAGACGTGCTCGAGTTCCAGTCGAGTTCTCAGTCACGTTAATTGGCATTCTCAGACGCGATTGTTACGCTCTTCCCCGATAAATCGACGTGGATAGACCAGACTGATCGATCGAGATGATAAATGGGTAATCTAAAGTCTTACAGGGAATTTTTCGTTGATTTATATACGTTCTTAGTAGATAAAGGATTTTTATTGAAATAATCTCGATAGTAAATTGATGTTGAAATTTGATATTAATCAGAATTGGTTAAGATGCTACAAGCTTGTGTGGTATATTTTTCAAAAGTTTTAAATCAGGATTTTCATTAACTCTTAATTGCACAATGTTGTCATTTAGTAATACACGTAGTTTATTTTTTATCTACTTAGTTCGACATTCTTTCTATATTAGTTTAAATTAAAAAGAATCGTAGATAGGAATATATCACATTCTATTCACTTGACAGACTGTCTGTTCTCTTAAGAACTTCATACCACAGTTTCAAACGTTGTTCTATCCTACTTACTATGAGATTCGATAAACATAACATTTGACAAGAACACACACACACACACATACATATGTTTAGACAATTGTAAGTCAGAAGTTGGGACACAAGAAGGAAAAGTTTCCGAATTTCTCTTAATAAAAGGAAAGTTCTTAGTGGGAAGTGATTAAAAGCGGCGGTCTGTTCTCGACTTAACGAGGCTTTCGTCTCTCGTATCTCGAATGCAATCTTGCAAACGCGTTGTCTAATATTTGCCACTTTCGAATTTTTCTACACTTTAACATTTTTTCTGTCAACTACCACTGATCTATTAGTATTTGCTTGCTCGAAGATGCGTCTCTTGGAGCACCAATTGTCACGAAAAATTTACCTCTGCTACGTTTTCTCAAGAGCGAACTTACGACGTTCGAGGACAAGTCCTCATCAAAGCGCCTTCTTTAGATGGAAGATGTAAGAGGTTGTTAAAGATATTAATGTTGTTACGTGAACGAATGGAAATGTTCGGGAAACGAATTTTTCTAAAAACAAGCAACACGTGTTACATTAACATTTTTCATTCATTTTCTACCAATCCTGTTACTTTCACTCTACAAAATTTATAATTTCACAAAAATTGCAAGTAGCCTACAAAATTATTTCGACGTTATGTTTAAATATAACTAAATATCATGATATTAAATTATATAAAAATAGTCACATAAGAATATCATGATGTCATAGAATGTCGTAACAAAAGTCATAACTTTTAATACTATATGAAAATATATCTTAAGACTTTGAAGACTAGTTTATGAACAAGACTTCGTATTTACTTCTAACCACAAAGAAGTTGCGCACGTAGTTTAAGAGACGTTCATGTCAGAAACTTCGAATTCCAATTTGGATTCAAATATTTTCGAGCTTCTTCCCCATCGTTCGATGTTGATTGTCGTATCGTAAACCCTTGTTATGATACAATCAGTCCATAAAACTTTGAATAGGTTTCTTTCGATTCCTCGTAAACCACTTACGTGTCGTACGATTACATGATGTTGATCTTAAGATTCTCAATTCGAAAGTTAGATTAAAATGTTTACAATCTTGTTTTTACAAAATCACATAAAGTTTTTTATAGTTGAACAACCTGTTTTATCACAGCACGCAAAGTTAATACTACATTTCTACAGAATTTTTGAAACAAGACATGCAGATAGAATAGGACAAGAGTGAATTCTCTAAACTTGGAGAAAGCACACTTTGGTCTTTATGATGGCTTACGGCAGTGCTATCCAAGTTAAGCTTTGGAGCTTAAAATCTTTCTCTGCTGTGTCTCCGCTGATATAGCGTAGAAACACCAACTCGTATCTGTGCCCTAGTAATCATAGCTTAATCGACAATAAGATTTACGTATTAATTAATTAAGTCCAAGTATATCAAATTTCGTATTATTTGATACTACAATCCTATCATCTAAAACCTGATAAAAAGGCTTCATTGGAAAGTACTTTTCGATAAATATTTTTTGATAAATACATTTTCTAGCCATTGAATATAACATCTAATTAAAACATTAACAAATTTTATCTCATATTTTTAATGTATTTTTTCAAATCGCCATAAAATCGCCACATTGTTGTTTGGACAATGACTATTGGGACACTATACATGATACAAATGCGTATTCGTGTACGCATTTACCATGAAAATTTGTTGGCTTTTCTTCGTATCGTAGCCAGTATTTTTATTCTGGTTCCGCCTCTTTATAACCAGTGATATTTCATCGACTCTCGGAGCATTGTTTTAAGTCTGAAAACCCGGCGGAAGTCGGTTTCCACCAGCAAGTGGAACGCAAACGGAATTAATATGATGGCTTGAATATGGCGGGTGTTCTAATGCAAACGATACGATAGACGGAACTTTCTCTATTTTATTTCCACTGTCTCTTTTTTCCTTTTATTCGTTGGCTACGCATTTTCCTCGTTGAGCGCAGACTAAAAACGCACCAGCTCGTAGAAATAAATCTCCCGGCAAAACACGGATCGCCGACGGGGTGAAACTGAACATTAACATTGCTTTACTATGGATGGCAAAACCGAAACAGGATGTTTTAAATTTGAAACATGGCTGAAAACAATGTTCGTCGAACAAAGGGCGGACAATAACGAGAGCTTTATGTTAACCGCGACAGTCACGCTGCAAATTAACACGATATTTCGATAAAACATATACGGCCCGCTATGCGAAAAATATTTATATTCCTTTGCAACATTTATCGAACCATTTATCTTTCCGTAACGCTCTGATCACTTCAGTCGACCAGATTCAATGTCCATGGGCAGTGTTGATTTTTCTGAGTTATATTACTTCGCTTTGCCGAACGACGGTGTTCTATTTTTTCAATATTAAAGTGTAACACGAATTTTATTTCAAAGTTTTGATTATAATTAGATATATTATAAACGCGGTGAGAAAGGTATATAACAATTAATAATTTGACTAAATGAGTTTCCTAAATAGTATGTTTTAACGTTTGGTAAATAAAATATTAGTATTAACTTGTCTCAAAAATTATACTATTGGCTTTGACGAAACTAACTCAATTTATCAGGTATTCTTAAAAGTCTTACATTTTTAAATCTAATATACTAAAATTCTCTTATTTAATTATAAAGTGACATTAAGATAAAAGAAATCGATGTACCTACCATGTTCTTCTCTTGTAATCTCTGTATGTAAAATATTCTTTTCAATATTGTTGTATTCTTACGGCTTACTATTGCACATTTTCAATCTGTTTCAAACTTTAAGAAGTAAAGCTACTTTGGGAACGAATTTTATCGCACAGTAAAACTTTGATGAGTAAGTTGGAACTGAACGTAGGACCATAGATAATGAAAAATATCAAAAGAAGAGTGAACAAAATTGAAATCGTAACATGCTACTTGTATCAAAAAGAAACCGGTACTTTTTAACTAACGAACACCAGATTCAAAGAATCAAGGTTCAAAAATTTCGATAGAGATACACGGTATCGTTTCATGGTCAATCAAGTTACTGAAACGAGCAGGCTACAAAGCATTTTCAGGGTGAAAGAGAAAAATTTCTAATCTTCCACGGCTCTCGATTTTCGATAGAGCAACGCGGACCAATAAATGATGATTTCCGGTTGCGTGGTCTGACTTTGAAGAACGTCGATCAAAGAGATCAGAACAATGTCACGGTACAAAGAGCGCAGGAATTACTGCGTCGCAGTAAGAATTTCAATTATAGTGTAAACGCACTGTACAACGAAATTGAACTCTTGCCATGTGTTAGACATCACCAACCAACTCTTTGTATCACGAGAACGACACTGCAAATTCCTCAAATTCTAAAATGTTTCGAAGCTAACGAGCAATTTTAAGAAATATATTTATTTGGCTGCTTTGGCATCGATGTTATTGCGAGTTGCAAAATACTGTGAGATCAACGAGCAATTTTAAGGAATATTCCTATTCGATTACGCTTCGACCAATTCTTTGACAGATTTAGTTTCGAATAGAATATTTGGGAAGATATTTGTTAAACACCACTAACTCTCTTCACGTTATGGCAACGATATTACGAATTTTCGAATTTCGAAATGTTCCAAGACTAATTTTCAAGAATAATTCAGGTGCTTATAACAAAACTTATCCTTGTCAAATTTTGTTTTGTTTTACGTATTATGTTATAATATCTCTAATAGTTAGAAACCACACTTAATATGATTATACACAATATTGATACTATCGAGAATGAATTAGTAGTTCCTGCAAAATCAACTTTTGTTATGAGATTCACAACTTCATAATTCAATGCAATATAATTACAGATATACTCCTAGAAATTGTATAATTAAATTGTTTGAAAGAATTCAAACGTATTAAACAGATATTAAATACTTTTTTGCTGTCCTGAAGAAAGACAATCATGAGCAAGATCCATTTTTTGTTAAGAGCCATTCAATTTCAGGAGACATTTTCTTTCGACTGCTTTGATCAATTTTTCAACAGATTCAATTTGAAACGGCGGAACATTTGGGAAGATAGCAGTTCAATGAAAGATACACGCTACAATGTACATTCGTACAGAATTCCTTTGTAAACGCATGTAACATTGTCAATTGGCCATTTTGTATTCCTTCTCTACAGAATATAGTGGCGTATTGCTACGTTCTTTGTTCGAAATGTCTCTGCTTCCTGCAATATTTATCTGTGCACAAAGATATGCTGCATGTTTTCACTAATAACTCGATTTAATTAAACATAATAAGTTTGCGTGACGAGGTAGCGAGTTATTTTTTCATTTGTCAACAAAAATATTCTAAGATTTTCGTTGGAAATATTTCGAACAATAGAGGGAGGCGGGGGGCGAGAGAAAGAGACAACTTTGTTGGAAAAATCGAGCTAAACGCGGAGATGGTACTAGGAGATAGAAAAAGTAATCAGCTCTGGTTCGAGATCGTAATAATTGATGAACTCTAAGTAAATCTTTGGAAAATTGGTCGTGATGAAATGTTCAGCTCAAACGTAATACGATTAGCTTGTTAAATTTTTAATTATTGGAAATGGTATATTTGCATTCAAATCTAAAGTTAGATACAATTCTAAATAACTGTCTATTCTACTTACACGTTGAACTTACTCCTTGCCACGTGTAACTCAGATATTATATCCTTGTAAAATTAAATATAATTAATATAAAAATAGTAATAACAAAAATCCACCTAGTAAACTATCTACATATTCTAATTAAAGAAATAATTATAAGAAATATAATACATCGAAAAACTATAATGATTAAATATTATTACGTTATTCTAACATAAATTATTCGAAAGAAATCTTCGTAAAATCCGAAAGCTAATCGGAGATGAAAATTCCCCTTTAAAAGCCCAGGAAATATAACGTCAACTTTCTTCGTGGCGATGCAGATGGACTTATCTCCCTCGAAACTGGTTCGTCGAGTATTTATGAAAACCGTATCTACGGAAGCGCGGTTCTCGGAACTCTGCTGGAAACATAGATTTCCTCGACTACGAGGAAGAAGCAGCTGGCGCACGGCGAAGCCGGTTTACCGTGCAAAAAGGAAGAGGAACCAAATCAGAGGGAGTTTATTTGTAGCCGGTTGTCGGCAAATTTTTCGCATTTTGGTCGACGGCTCGTAAGTTTACCGCGATGAAGAGAAAAGTGGCTTGTAGGACGTCGAGTCTTTTCAACCGCCTAGCCAAGGTGATTCCTTTGACTATGTTTTCTCAGTCGATGCTTTCTTTCAGTCTTTCGTGGCCTCGATTTGCAACGGAAATACAAAATTCAGTAAGAGGAAGTAGCTCTGTGATTATGTGGGAGGAAATCACTCTGCTCGAGGTCTTCAACCATGACGACTGAAATGTTTTCATTCGGCGTACTTGGGAATCGAAATGATCGAAGGTAACGCGATATTCATGAGAGAAGAAGCTGAAAGAACCAACGCTGCTGCTTGCTTTAATTCGAAAGAACTCGCTCTTCCTCTGTAATTCCAATCGCTTTTTCCTACAATGTACGAAAAGAAGGTGATTAGTTCGTGAAACGTTTGGGAAAGCACTGAGGTTGATGGAAAGTGAAGTGGTAAGAAAGTTCTTTTGTTCATTTGGCGGAATATTTGCCCGATGAATCGAGAACGATAATGTAGTTTTAAAGCTCGTCAGGTTCAATGAAAGTTTGTTAGAAAAGAACATTTTCTTCTAAGGTAGGCAAAAAGATAATAATGTAACACCGGTGACTGCAATTTGCATTCGACGACAGACGTTTCGCTAGAAAACAACGGCGACGCGACAGTTCTCTGCAGAAAGACACTTCTTCCAAATGATTTTCGCTTCCATTGTTCCACCGTTGCAGATAAGGACCAGAGAGCAAACATCTGACGAACTTGTAATGATTTCGTAAAAAACAACAAATCAACTCTGAAACAATAGCAATATTTTTACTTATTTTCTATTTCATGATTCTTCGTTTTAACTAACCTCTTTCAAGGGAACTGTAAAAGAAATATTGCTATTATATTGTATCTTTTTGCAACTTTATGATTTGTAGAAATAATATTGTTATTTATATTATACTTGAAATAACAAAATGGATAAAGTTAGTGCAATATCTTGTACTTTCATTAATAATAGTCTGCATTCATACAATCAGCACATTTCTACAGTGATATTTTTTAAATTCCACAACTTCAGTAACTAACATTTTCATTCATAATTTGTAATAATGAAATGGTACAGAAAGTTTGTGGAATATCCTGTACATTTATTAATAATACTCCTCGTTCATTCGCAATTCACTTCCACTGTTTTTCACATTTTTTCTAACTCTACAACTTTTATAAGTAATACATTATTATTCAAGATGATGGAGATATTTCAGACGACTAAAATGCATACGATACCCTCTGCATTCGTTAATCTGAATTTTCTGTCATTGTACATTCCATTTCAACTGTGTCATATGTTGATAGCACAAATTTCGTCATCGGTTAGATAACGTTTTCATCAAGCTGAAACAAGATTCGGGATTATGAACGATAGTCGTCGTTGCTATTAAGATATTATCCTGTTGACGGAAGCAAGCGGAGGGTAGCCTCGTCTTAAAATCTTGACCAGCTCTGTTTGCCATGGGCAAAGCTATTTGCGTTTTGGACATGCGGCCTATTAGACTTGCGCTTATACTGTAATACCGATCAAGTGCTCGTCCTTCATGCTTCGCAATCAGTTTTGCTCGATCGAGGGAAACTGGCCTCCTCGCAAAAGACTTTCGATCAGGAAAATTCCTTTGACATGGCTGACTGCTTGTAGTCCAGCATTATACGGCTGCATGAACACTGTTTACAGAAGCGCAAGCATACAGTCGCGGCCAGTTCGCAATCGTAGTTCACATGCAGATTCACTGGAGTATTCGGGCGGTATACTAACGAACCGTTTTAAATTCTACGCCAAAATTTCATCTCTGCGGGAATTTCTCGTCGAGATAGTCCGAGCTGCTTTGACCTTCCTCCAAGAGAATTCTGCACGGTTCCGTGACAATGACCGAGATCACGAGGAAACACGGATGCTTGTATTCAGTCTACTTCAATTTGGAGTAATTGAAAATATGTGTTTCGTCGAGATGAAGAGTTGAGAATGGAGTTATCGATTGTAGACCTGTTCCTGGTCAACCTATGAGTCTTAGAAACGTCTATTTCACGTCCGTTTAAAATCAGAATATGTTACGATTTAATTACGATTGATTCGGTTATTGATTGATACAATATGAGTCCTGACCTAAAAACGTCTTATTAAATAGTTACTGTTAATTATGTTAATGTAATTATCGTTTCTCGAAAGTTTATTGCAATTGTAGTAAAGCTAATATCTTCTCTAAGACTTCCGTAAGATGTTTTTGCACTGCCTGGCTTAGGTTCGCAAAGTTTGTACTGTTTTCAAGCGTGCAGATATGGTCCGTAGTTTGCATGTTCCATTTTCTGTTCTATTTTCTGCTAAATGTATCTCAACTTTATGTATCGTAATAACTTCTAATATGTTAACTTTTCTTATTACTCTTGAGTTTATTTTTGTTCTTTACACCACAAAGAATTCCGAACACGCTATTAGCTATATTATCTATTTTCTATGAAAGGATAAAACAAGAGAGAATAACTTCTTACTCTAAGAGGAGCGTCGATTTTAATAGAACTCTATCAAACAAATCCTCGTAACTCAGGAACTACGATTCCTTCTGTATCTTCTATATCTATCTTGCCAGAAGTTGTTTCCCAAATCCCCTTAAAACGTGGCCGAGTAACTTCGACGGAATCCAAAGTCTGAACTTGGAAGCTCACCCCTGTGAACACAGCCCCCCTGGAATACGAGGCAGAGACGCGCGTCGCGTCGAATTCGTTTATGGTTGCAAGCAAACGCTTGCAATTGCTCGGCGTGGAAGGAGAAAGAAACGAGCGAAGATCAGGTCAACGACGCGGGAACAGAAAACCTTCTTACGGCTCGACATTATGGTAATCTGATTGTTCCACGACCACACCACTATCGTTCATCGGCAATGAACCGCCGCTACGTATATCGACCGATATACATATATCCGCGTCGCTCTAATGAACCGCGAGAACCGGAATTGCCGTTGCCGTGCCAATGATTTAACGGGCCTTCCTTCTGACCGATAATGGACCGCGTCTCTCCTCTTCTCTTGGATACCGACTGGACCCCACGGTTGCACGATCGTTCGAATCAGCCGGTACGTTCCCGTTGAAATTCAATTTGTACCGTTTCGTAGTCGAGCCTTTGCTCGTTACGGTTCACCTTCATACACATCCGTAACCCATGTAGCATCCACCACGTGTACACACGTACACGTGTACTGACACACTCGTAACCAGACCACGCTGGCCCTGCCGATAAGCACTTTCAGGTCGATTCAGTTACTCGTGCAAGGTGGAAAAGGTGGTTGCTACCCCTCGACACAAAGAGTTCATCCTGTACTTTACTTTCGTTCCTTCCTTTTATCTCCTTCGCCTCTTCTTGCTTCGACAATTCTCTACTTCGTCTCTGGTTTTTCGTCGTCGTCGTTCGTCGTTTCTTCGCCCGCGAAAAGAAATAGAACACGGATACACACGGACGCACGTCTGTTCTCGTTTATTTCCGAAAGTAGTTACTAATCAACGGCATTGAAGGAACGCGCGACTGAACACGAACCACGTAGCTCCTGGCTTCGATTGAAAGCCGATTGGCCTGGCTCTATCTTTTTTCCTTTCTCTCTCTCTCTCTCTTCCTCTCTATCCTTGGGGAATGTTTGTGAGTAGTCATTTGCCGTGGCTTATTCGACCGCCGTCCATTTCGACGCTTTTTTTTCTTTGTGGCTGTTTCTACGCTTCGGTCACGCGGTAATTGTTCGTTGTTCGTACGTCCCACTATGGCTATGGTTTTATAGTACTGCTTACAAGACGATTTTATTGCTGCTTGTCGTTCATTCCCAATCGGTGGGTGTACACTTCTGGTTATAATAATCTATACACTTTGATAGATTTATAGTAAGTAATTTATAGTAAGGATTATGGACTTCTAAGAAAGGTGAAATTAATTATCGAAGTTGCCTTTATCATCTCTTTTCCTGCAATCAAGCGTCTATAAATTTAAATTATCTATTTAAAATGTCAGTAATAATAGTAGTGGTCATATCCTACTTGTTTTACATAGTACATTTTTCTCTAAGCACTACATATAATTTTAGGTATTTTAGTTCGCAATAATATGAGTATTCTTTCTGTCAAATTAGGAGTTACACCAGTTCAGGTTTTCATTTCATGTAATTTCATTTGAGAACAAAATACAAAGAGCTTTTCATATAAAATAATTTCGTAATTTCTGGTAATGTTTTTGTTGCAATATCATTTTCAAAAACCAATTTCATCACGTTTTTATATATACATATAACTGTAATGATAACAAAGAATAAAATTATTCCAAATGCTTTTATCCGTAATTTCATAATCGAGTTATATTCTGTCCAAGATTTTAAATGATATGACCGATGCACGCTTTATTACCATCATTTCATTATTATTAATATGAGCAATATTTTTCGTTATCGATATATTCCAATATATTTTATCAATTAAAAGGCAGTGTGTTTTATAAAATGTATATATTATGGTGTTATGCATATATTGTTTGAGTTTCTTTTTAATTTAAGTTCATTCAAGTTATAAAACGCGTACGCACTTGCTTCTGTTTCACGTGTTAATAGTTGCAAACGAATATGTAAAAATTCTTGACTTGAACTGTTTACAATTCATATGTCATTATTATAGCCAAATATAACATGCTATTGTCCATTTAAAAGACGTTGGGAAGGCACAGAATATTTTAAATATACTTTTTTTCCCAACAATTGCAATTGTTTGTTCTCAATTTATCTTCCTTTACATAGTCGGGCATGAAAGAATTTTTAAAAAATACTTGTACGTCGAAACTTTAAATAACTGTCATGAAGCTTGCTTGTCAGGAAACATAGCTTGTTATTTGAAATTTCTACAGAACGAGAACGACGTTCAAAAATTTTTTATCAGTTACGTAACTTGTTCCTTAAAGGAAAAGTTCATAAATCGTTAACAACCAAAATATTCGGAAAATAATAAACGACGCGCGGTTTTCGGACAAGCGACCGTTTATTTCCATACTACCCGTCGAGGAATAAACCTACCTTTGTAAATAGGATTAGTTAAAAATAAGTCGCAAAGCGAGTTAGGTTCAGTTAGATGATCGGGTAAAGGAAGAGCAGCTCGCGACTGAAATTGTTAAAAGAAAACGTATTTTCACACCTAGGATTAACGTAAACCAAGCTTCTTCCACTTAGAACGTGAATTGTTTTACGTACATCTTCTTTTCATAAGATTTCTTTGAAGAAAACACTAGATATGTGTTATACTTTGTTTGGTATTTTAAAAAATATTTGTTATTCATTAACAATAAATTATTATAAAATATATTTAATATTTAATAGTAGTATCATTACATGTGATCGAATAAAATACGAAGCAACGAACAGTTCAATCATGAGTAAAAAATTAAAAAATAAGGGAAAGGCTCTGTGCTGAAGTAGAAAAGGAACGTTTGTGATCAGACGCCAAGACGGACCATTACTGTCAGACAATAAACGTCCGGGATCGATTTCGTACTGTCTAAAATACTATCTCTATACCATTTTTGAGGTGCTCAAGGTTTATCGAATACTTTTAAAATTGAAGTGTATCACATTAAATATGAAGACCACGGGGAAAGAACATAATAAGCGATTGTAAGATTTCACACACCGTAAATCATATTTTCATCACATCATAAATCATAGTTTCATACTATAGTATCAAAACCGTAAAAACTTTTAGTCGGTTGTAGGATTAAACATGTGTTTTGCATACTATCGAATATCTGTCTCGAATAAACCAAATTCATTTCTTCGAAAGCTTCATCGAAATAAGACTTAATCGAAATACTTCCAGGAAAATTTACCATGCAATGTTGCATTTTTCCAAGGATTCTTCGTAAATAGGCCTAGATGAATATTATCATCGTTGAACTCGCGTGAGAACGAGGGCCACCGGGAAATATAAACGTAATGCATAACGCATATACCGCAAAGGGGCGACGAGAGATCACGCGATACCATAAAACGATTTTATTCCCTGACGAGCGAATAACTTTATCATGAAAGTGGCTAGCGTTACGTCAGACCTCGATTCTCCCTAAATAGACCACAGGGCGCGACAAAGGCGAAAGAAGTTCAGTCACAATCAAAACGTTGAAGCCGTATCGTCAGATGTTAGAGGATAATCTCATGTATACGATGAACCGTTCTGTCGGTCGGTTCGCGGCTTTTCGTCGCCTACAGCCGACGATTTGCCTTTGCATTCCTTTCCGTCCCTCTATGCACAGCTGCGTTTCTCACGGTCTCACCTCGAACGCCGTGTTGCACACTTTTAAACACGACGACGACGAGGCAAGTAACAGGGCGAATGCATTATTTACGATCGCGTTAGCTGGAAGAATCGGGATTGTGCTTCGAATTGAATTAAAAGGAGGCATTCTTTTGTCGATTTCACTCGTCTTTGCCGGTGAATGCTAGCTGCTTTCGCAAAGTTCGAAAAAAGAAAGATATAGTGAGGCAGAGATAGTTGAGGCACCTAAGTTTCGACATCTTAAAATTCGATCTTGAATTTTGCACGGAACAACCAAACTTGTACGGATAGGCTCATGAAAATGTTCCAAAACTTGTACACAGCTGTCATGTATGCTGTACGAGGCATTTTGAAATTTCATTTAACAATATAATGAGACACGTGTATCAATTATTTTGGTAAAAACTGAAACGAATTTAAAATGCATGTAGGAGATATAAGATATTTATTACGAACATACATTTCGTAAAAACTAACGGGGTATTTGAATAATTAATTATTAATCATATTTATTAGCCACAATATTTAGCGAGACCATCATTTAACTATATGTTTCAGATTATTCGTGCTATGTATATAGCATTTCTCTTATTAAGTGTCCAGTTGTAACTTCCATTTTCAACAGTGGTTTCAAATGTTACTAAAATAATTACGATAGCCATGTCTCATTACAGCATTAATGTCTCATATAGTGGATATAATATATTCATAAAAATTTTCTGTGGCAAATATTCGGTAACTTTCCTGACTATGCCATTGTATCACACCACTAGTGGTGAGTTAAATAGTCTGTCTTTAAAACATCGCCTGTAACTTGTTCATAATTATATTATGTAGATAATTTGGCAAATTTCGTGGCAACTTATTTCGCTTGACTCAAATATCCTCTCGTCGAATAACTCTACCTTGCTCTAGGATGGAATAATGTGAACTCTAACTGAATTCGAGTTGCGATACTAAGACAAAGCCGATGGAAGAAAAGGAAAGGATGCAGAAAAGCGTGGAAAAATGCAACGATCTAGAGCGAACGGAAAATGCAGAGTGCATTTTTCCCGCGGTGGCATTAGGGAATCGGAATAAAAGGACATTACTTGGAGGGCATTGTTTCAGAATACGACTTTTGCATCTGACGGCCGTAAAGGATTTGATTTACGCCGAATAACTTCTGAACCGTCCGAGCGGCCACGTTCACCCACGCGCACTTTTCCCAATAAATTTGAATTAATGCGATAAACTCCACGGGCCGTGAACCGGCCGTTGCGAACGGAAGCTCCTTTTTCTTGAAAAATAAATTATCCGCGTAACGCGATATAAATTCACGCCCTTTTTACGCTGTCATCGAGCGGCCTCGTTTCCCACCGAGCAAGCTTCGAAAAAATGAACGGTGTTTTCCTTTATTTTTTATGATACCAAGATAACAGGATGGGAACCTAAAGAATGTCAACGAACTACTTTTCGGGTTGCTATTATCTGAAACATTTTTTTTCATATATTTTTATAATTTTCACTGCGCTATTTTTGCACGTTATTATTATAATTTCCAATATATGCATACATACTTAGCACAGAAAGCTTTTATATATATATATATATTGTGTCTGTTATATAAAAAATGTTGAAATTTCGTTAGCAGTATAACGAGACATCATTACCGTGATATTATACTGGTAAAATTTGAAACGAACTTAAAAATGTATATAGAAGTTGCAAGATATTTATTACAAAATTTTCTTATGGATGACTGACTGCTTAAATACTTTTAGGATGCCCATGAAACTTGGATATTTTATATTGAATATCAGATTTGTTTTAAAAATTTACCAATATAAGCATGATAGTGGTGTTTCATAGCAGTGCTAATGAAATTTCAAAACGTTTGGTGTAACATACATAATATATTCATAAAAGGTATCTACGAATATTCAAATACTTCCGTGCGATATTGTATATTGGAGCGATACTTCTGCTTTTGATTTTTTTCGTGTTTTAATACAACTGAAGATATGAATGTAAATCGCAGAAGTTATGTACAACAACAGAAACACTGTATTATGATGGGCCAAGTGGAGCAAATTATAATCGAAGCTCTTGTGACAGCAACTTGTTATTTTCAGGAACATCGGGAAATTTTGGCACGTGTGCCCGCACAGGAAGGGACGATAAGGGCCTCGAACTTTCCCTAACGTTCTGTCTAACAGCTTCAACAACCCGTACAACTTTGTTTGTTCAGGAAACTTCGATTTAACCATACAATAGGTAACGAATTTCGCTATGACCGTGCCAAAATGTATTAGCAGACATTAATTTCGTCGCTAACTGACAGAAGAAAGAGTTGAAGAGCTTCCGATCAATATATCACGTGCACTATTGACCATAAGTATGAAATTTGAACATCTGGCCTTTCTTGCGTGATTGAATCAATATTATTACCGGTGTTATAGAAATCATAAATTATCTATAATCTATTAGTGTTAATCGATTGTATAATCGCATAATAATGTCAAATTTCGTAGGAAAATAAAGATTTACAAATGAATATTATAAATTAAGAATTATAAAATTATAAAAGATCGTTTATCCAACGTCTATCATCTAAGCAGGTCTTTATATGTCTAAATACCCATGAACACTAGAATGGAAGATATCGGAATTAATTTTATCCCATAAATCTTACAATTCTACAAACCTTTCTACTTTTCTTTATTGTTATCTTCTCTTAAAGGATTCAAGATAAAAAGTAGAGATCATAGTTTTCACCATCTTGTATTTTCATATTGTACATCATACCTACAAAAAAAGTTTTTAAAACACTTGTTTTTTCGTTGCAGCAAAAATTTTAAAAATTCGTGGTCTCTCTCGTATTTACCGCATACGTTGAATTTTTCTCGCTAACATGAGCAGCATATTGCTGATTCGCGTAGAATCTCGGTAACACGGGAGATTCTCGTTAGAACCGGACCGAAAAAATACGCTCGCCCGTCGAAATAACTCGTCTTTACAGCTTGGAGTGTAATAGGCGCATTAAAAATAGGATGGCGCACGATAAAAAAAGGGGATTGTACACGTTAATCTTAATCCTGTAATATAGAGGATGGTGTAGGTTGTATCGAAGTTACCAACCAACGATGTCACATTACGCGTTGCATACGTGTACGGTAAAGGAACGAACATATGTACGTTTCTCGTTGAAATTCAAAGATCGCGGATCGAGAGTCAAGATAGAAGTCGACAGAGAGACGTGCTCCGAGAGCTCGTGCAAGTTCCATCTTCTCTTCGAAAGTTTCATCCTTTGATACGCGTTCTACGTGCAAAATAAACGTTTACGTTAAATTGTTAATCGTCTTTATAACCTCAAGGAGTTTCGAATTGTAGTGTTCGTTACGTGCTGAGATATCTGTTTCTATCCTTATCTGACTCTTTTTTTCTTTCATTTCCCTTGCTCGAAGATTGATACAAGCGGAATCAATTTTGAAGGAAATTGGTTTGAGATGGAAAGATTGAAGCAGAAAGTTAAATTAAATCAAACGTTCATGTTCGCACAACTAAATATCGAATTTATTTTGTATCATAGCACGGAATTCTTAAAATTATCATGCCCACCAAGACTTAAAACTATGTATTTCTTATAATTGATACCAATACACTGCTCATTTTTATGCACTTTGAAGACACAAAAATAAATAGTATTCACATAAAATCCAAAGTTACATAAAATATCCAAAACAATTCTCTGCCTGTATACCACTGTTTTATTTGTGTTTGTAAAGATATAAAGTTGCATAAAAATCCGCAGTCTAGACACAAGAAATATAGAAACAACAATATTAATGATCAAGAAATAATTATTATCAAAATACATTTTAATTTTCCATCAATTTATTACACTACATAGGAAAGGCCTAAGCCATGTTAATCACCCCTGACAAGTCTTACGGAAACAGGAAGGAGGATGAAGGTACGCATTCATCGAGCAAATTAGCCAACTAAACAACTAATTTTGTGAACGTTTAGTCAGACTAAACGCGTCGTTTCCGTGTACACTACAGTCACAATTGCCCTCGGTGGAACTGGGACACAACAGTCGGTACGAATTCAAGACCGTAGACCTGGGGCGAGGTTACTTACTGAATGAAAACTAGATGTTGGGAATGGAAATGTGCGTCGCGTTGGTCGCGAATAATGTAACACGTAGCTATCGACGAGACGATGAACGTCATTGGCGTACGCAGAGTGCGCCACGACGGAAAGTGAATGTATCATAATGTGAAGTTAGCGTGAGACTTGCGCTAGTCCCTGAACGGGACGCGTTCGTAATCTTCGTTCATTATCCTGTCGCCTTCAATTTCACAACGCAAACTGTCTTTCGTTTCCTGTCAGTTGCATGCAATATTATTTCTTGCATTATTCGTTGTTTCGGGCGTATGGTTAGGTCTTCTATTTATTGCCGTAACAAGACGCTTGTCCCGTGACGAGATTGTTCACAGAATTCGAGGCTATTATGCTTGTTTGTTATTTCGGGATATACGTATGATCGACCCACTTGGTTTTGGGCGGCGTCTGAAATTACTGTGTTAACTTGTAGTATACATCGTCAAAGGAAATTACGTAAATGTCATTATGGGTGAAATTCCATCCTAATGCATGTTTGTAGTTTAGAAATGAATAAAGTTGAACAAATGTAATCAGATAATTTACTATTATTCGATACTCGATGAAGACTAACAGAGTTGTTGTTTGCAATTATATTATATTCTATTGGAACAAAATGGATTGTATGTAATTCAACAAAATAAAATGAAACAAAAAATATTGTGCATCTATTATTTTCTTGTAAAACAGAAAAAACTTTTTGGACAACCTAATGGATATCATTACGATATTATCATTACTGAATAATAGTAATAATAGTAGAATAAAATTCAGATGGGATAAAATTTCATCTGTAGTAGCCTTTAACATATTCGCTGCTACTAATAATTAACTCACCTCTGAAGTTGCATTCATTCTTCACCAGAAATCTCTTTGGTTTAAGTAAGAATGTTTGCTACAATGCACTGGCTACTATTTTCTTTGACTTTCTAAAGTTGTTTTATCGAACAATAATTGAGTCAGTAATATTAATTCAATAATTAAGTCGACGCAACATATGCCGGGTTATCAATGAATATGTTAAACATAATGCAGCGTTGCTTTCAATGCAAAATTATTTTTTGACATCCTTGTACTTGTTTATTGAGAGGAGAATTTGATAAAAGTTTTTTACCTACGAAAATGATTTAAACAGACTAACACATGGACATGGTTTTTAAGATTTAATCAGCGAATTCTACGAAATTTGATTATAGATTATTCTACACATGTGTTACGATTGTATTGCAAAATATTTATTAGAATATAATGAATGAAATTACAAATTTACCTTCATTAAAACACCATACAATTAAAAGTTAGTTATCACACTCCGGATCACAATAATAACATCTATGTTCACTACTGTTAGCACCGATAAGAGAGAAATAATATGGGTCATGCCTTTAGGCGCTAATAGAGTTTATTATTATTAACTGTAATATTGAATTTCGTAACTGTTATGTGCAGTATTGGATATCAGGCTAATTTATAATGTCGTGGACTTCATACGACTTTATGATATATGCAATGATGGCGAAGATTTATTGAAACTACCTTCTAATTATTAATTAATTACCAAATGCACCTTTTGCTACTGCGACTAAAACTTGCGAATAATGGGACGCGATATGGTGGCTTTTTTTTTACTCAAAAAACAAATTTGATTGGAAAATTAAATTAAAGGCATATTTTATCTTCAATAATCGTATTCATAGTCATTGGTGGGTGGTGCGTACACCTTATGAAGTCATTAACGCGTACTTTAAATATTCTCCAATCCTACTGTTCTCATCCCCCAATTAACTATTCATTTAACTATATCTCGATTTAATAAACTTTCTTGTAGATTAATATTCTTGTTTATGTTTGTGTGCTGGAAAATACACAGCGAAACAGGAAAATTCAAGATAAATGTTAGTAGTTCGGAAAATGTGCAATAGTGAAAACATTTTCCATTTTGTTGAATACGTATAAGCCTGTTTTTTATATTAAATCTCTGTGAGATATAAAATTTATTTTACTACGAAGTAATAAAATTTATCGTGTGTGAATATTGTATTTTACTGCATACTCTCTATTACGCGATACAGTAAACACAGATAAACAGAAACATTAATGTACAGCGAGATCCATTCACTTGAGGTATATGCAGTAGTAAAGTACAGACATTCAAAGTAAAAATTTCAAACTACGTGCGTAAAAATCTTATTGTATATTTTTTAGTTACCTCTTTCATATCAATATCTTCTCAGTTGTACCATCGATTGCAAGACACAGATTTTATTCACGCATCTACTAAAGAGAAAAGACCTATCAACGAGCCAATATTTCCTGACTATCAGTTAATAAAAAAAGACACAACCAGGAAATCATTTACTCAGAACTTTGACGACAATTAACTCGTAGATACTTTATGATCAGTGTTGACACGAACATTTTCGTTTCTCGCCAGGGCCGAGTCGGCCACGCATTCAACCAACCACCCAATAATTTTATTAGCTCACATAATGCTCGTAAAATCCATTATGTACTTAGCAAACGAAACAATTATTTGCCAACACAAGACATTGACAATATTTATTACCGGGGAACATAATTTCGATTTTCATCTATTGCTTCTATCTATCTATTGCTTCCAAGCGGAAGAGTTTGCTTAAGAAGCAAACGTGCTTTATCACACTTCTAAATTTTCACAAAAATGTGAAAAAATTCTGGAATACCTCTAACTGTTATTTAAGTCAAATGTTTAAAATTTATCGCCAAAAGTAGAAATTCGAAGGAAAGAGTTCCAAGGAGATTGAATTTCGCTTAGCACCAACGACTCAGTTTACTCACAATGAATTACTAATATGTCCAAAATAAACCAGATATTCATCAGTATCCTCAAAAGTAGCAAATAGTTTGTCCGACTGATATATCTATATACAGGCGACCTGAACAAAACTCATGACACCGAATCGGTAATACTTTATTGAATTTTCCCACGCGGTATAATATCCTCCATTCAAGAGAACGATAACTGTCGTGTTAGAAAAATTGCGAGACTAATAAAAGAGTCGCGAATGCGGGACGCTGCACGCAGACAAGGCAATCGTACGAGATACGAGCAAACGAGCATTTTCTTTCTGCGACCCTCGTCACGAGCACGTTGGCAAGGGGTTCGTTAGTAGACACGATGATGTGCTATGCACTGTTACATACGTTTTATGCATGAGTGTAAAATCATAATGCAACCAGGGTTAATGGCTCGTTTTGAAAGGAACGAGCGGGCAAAACAAGAAATCGCTGATCTTTTAACCAGGACTTTTATATACACTGTTTATGATGCAACGTCGATATTATCATTTTGCGTCTTTCTTATATCATGAAAGGTGTGCATACTGGCAATAATAAATATTATTAGGACATCAGGGCATCTCTTGAACAGTAATTTATCAATTAATAATGTTATTAAATTGACAAGTTTTACATGTAGATAATAGATTCGTTTTTTGCTATTTTATAATTTTTCTTATCCTAATAGGAGAGATTATATCAGATAACATGTAATTGATAGAATGTATGTGAAAAATTGAATTTCATTCATTTTTAAACTTGCTAATATTATGTAAAAATGTTTATTAATACCGATAACTTGTAACTTGTGACTTATCAAATTTTGCTCGTAAAAACTCGTAAAAACAACATTAGTTCAATCGTGCAAAATGACATTTAATACAGATTTAATACTCTTCATTGTTTTTATTTTCTAGTTATTTAGAAAACTTTTTCATGTTACTACACGCAGAAAATTAAATTATTTATAATATTTGTACTAGATAAATATTCTCCGTGCACTTCAATATGACTGCGAGGTAATTAATTTTTAAAATAAATTCTTCAATAAACCACGCTTTCAGTTGTCTGGTATCCATGGCCAGTAGCGTAATGTCACAAAACATTGGAATAATTTTCTATTTGCGGAAACCACGCGAAAATGCATTGTTAATTGAAATTTCATTGCTCGTTCTTTTCTACGAGATTTTTAATTAGCATGTTTGTAGAAATAAATTGCTTACTGCAGAAGGTCTTACTTAAAACTGTTTTACGTAAAACACGAAGGAGGTTGTTTCGTTTTGTTCGAAAAAGGAAAGAGATGAATAGGAAAAGGGTAAACGTGAATTTGAATTATAAAAACTAAAACAAGAACGAGATGTAGAAAGTGACTCTCCGTTCTACTTGGAAATTGTAGCTGTTAATAAACTGTTCGGATTTCAAAGTTACGATTAAAATTCGGTTAATCCAAACAGATGAGATTTTCATCCGACTATCTCAAATGCAATTCGAAATTGTATTATTTAAATTTAACAACGATGTGGCTGAGAGCTGGAGCGCATCATGTCAAGAAAAATAGAACAGAGAAAAATGTATGGAGGCCCTCCGCGAAATGAGAAATCTTTTTCAATCCTTTTAACGAGGTGACACACTTTTGGAACTGAATGTTCCTCGTATGTTCTGGCGGCCACATTAAGCAAATCTGTTAAGAAAGAAAAGTCATAAATCGGGATGCAAAATGATCGTTAAATTTCAATACACATATTTTAACGAATTCGATTCTTCTTAATGATTCATAAAATCATATCAGATTATCCAATAAACTCCCGTCGCGATATTTTTATATCATTCATAATATGTTTTATACGCACAAAATAAGAAACTAAAATTACTACTCGTTATAATACCATGTGGATATCTCGTCGAGGAAGGATTTATGAAATATATTGACATTTTTTAGCGTGCAATGACAGCGATGAAATATAAGACAGGAAAAATCAGTGATTGCATGTCAATCCCAATTTACCCATAGAATTCCGCATAAAGTTACTTTAACTTTAATACATCAACTACATTTTTCGTTTTGCTCTTCCTTACAGTTCCATTTCGCGTTCGCGTTATCAAAGTATGATGAAAATTAACGCGGCTTGCTCAAACATCGGCGTTTACATTCATAAAATTTCTTCCATTACCGGATTAAACAAAGATGACTTTGTCGGCCAATATCTTTTCGACTGTAATCGGAATGTTAAAACAAAACAGCTGTTAAAACGCAGCGGTATTTATTCAAATTAGTACGAAACATAGGTTCGAAGGTGTCTAAAACGTATTTGTTTCGACGCTGCAATTGACTCCACCAGCTATTGTTCGTTACGAGTTCGCGGGAAAACAAAGGAGTGTCATTAACGTAGAATTCTCTTACCGTACTTTTATCTGTATTTTTACGAAAGGTGTTATACACGCATTGTTTTTCTGTTTCCATTTAACACCGAAGACTTGGGCGAAAATGGACTTTGTTTCCTTTCAAAGAAACCTCCAGCCTTTGTTCTATACCGTCTATACACATTACACAATCTCGAATCGTAAATCTATCCGAAATCCTTCATTTTCCTATGGTATCCAAGAATGAACAAAAGCACTTGTTTGAAAAAAATCACGTTTCATTTAAATACGGTTAATGTTTGGATCACCTTATTCCAACGAACAGTCGGATATACAGTGACTCGCGACATTATTTAACTTGTCACAGGAAAATTTTACATACATACATATTGTGTGTGCTATATAAAACATACAGCTGTCATAATTATATTGGTAAAATTTGAAAGCGATTTGAAAGTTTATGTAGAAGTTACAAGATATTTATTGCAGACAAATATTTAATAAAAGATTGGTATACACCATGAATAAGCGTCTTATATATATAATTGGTATTACAAATAGTTTCATTTTTATTGTCGATCATTAATATAAGTAGTTGTAGTAAATATCTTATAATTTCTATATATATTTCCAAATTTATTTTAAACTCTACCAGCATAATTCTGATAGTCGATTCCTATTACAGTGCTAAGGAAATATCAAAAAGTTTCGCACAACACGCGTAATATATTATTTTATAAACAACTGCTACAAATGCTCGAATATTTTCTTCAGCCACTGTATCTACCTATATGTATTACTCGGTAGTCGAGTTTTACATTTTTTCATGTCTATTTCATCCCGCACAATTTACTCTGTTATTGCGGGACACTAGGGCTGCAATCCCTGGCAATTGGTGATACACGTTCTTCTATTTTCTTCTCCAAATACATTTTCATAAACTTTCATCAAGCGCTGCCACGAATTTGCGATAGGAATTGTGGAACACAAATTAAAAAAAAGAAAAGAAGAGGAGAAAGAAAGAGAGAGAGAGGGACAGAGAGGAAACAAAAAGAATGGTTGGTAAAGGGGACAAGTATGATTGACGGGACTTCCATTATGAAAAGTCGCGCCAGGTCGTGGCGAAAGATAAAAGCGTATGCATTTTCGCCGGAGCTGTATGATATCCGGATATACTATAGCTATAGACGTGTCTGGAAAAGTAACCGTCTTCTGAAGTATAAGGCACTCGGTCACAAACGTGCCTGAAATGGTAACGTAATGGCGATGATAAATTTCGCTTCTCTCCCTCTGTCCTTCGTTGCCAACGGCCCTGGACTTGAATTTCACCGATACCGTGATAAAGGTAGACTCGCGTCGTGGCTTCGTCGCTGCGCACTGTTGAAATATTTCCACGTAATTTACATCATCTGCGGAATTCGCGACTCTCTTACACGTCCACGTTCCACGCGGAGAATACGTAATGTCCAAGCACTACCGCTCGTCGCTCTTCTATTTTACAAATTACCCCGCTGATCGTATCGCGAAATTCCGCAATGGGCTGACTTTCCTGTGATCAGAGTTGCTGCACTGGAACCAGGTCGTATATGTGGTACGCATTTTGACTTGCGACCAATTTTATGAGAAATGTATGTATCCTGTGTATGCGATTCTGCAGACGTTGGTTTTTAACGAAGGAATTGCAGTGGTGAGTTCTTTGAAGGATTATAAATTTACAGGGATTAATTGGAGTGAATATGGAATTTCTGTGGAACTGTAGAGTTGGATTAGATTTATTGGAATAGAACGTCAATTGTACTATAAATAGAGAAATTAAGAGAAATGTATTTTTTGTTTCTATGTTACCTATGGTACTTACATCGTTTCCCGTATTAACTTTTTAATTCGAAATCGGAATATTTGTACCTAAATCTTAAGCTTCTTTCAGATTAATTGTTCCAAATCACTTTGCCTATCCAGACGTGTTATTTAACTTTGAGTGAAACATCTTTTCAAGTTTCAAATGAAGTTGTGAGTCTTCCATTTATTCGACTTTACGTATGTGCTGTTTTAAGTATCCATTTTTTATTAAGTATTCACTTCGAATAAAGATACTGGACTAATGTGAACAAACGTTTGCAAACTTGGCTGATTAATATTTTGTTCCCGTACTTTAATACTTATTATTTATTATACATAATCCTTGCTTATCGGTTTAATATGCACTTGCGACTTCGTTCATCCTCCATCTACGTTTTCACTTATATCGTACATACTTCATCTATGGACTATTCTAAAATTTCAACCTACATTTTAATACAAATCAATACTGTAAATTACATTTCAATATTCCAATACTATGAATGATAATTCATGCGAATACAATGATATAATGAAACGAATCTCTGAAAGTCCATATTACAATACATTACGGTTAAATGAGTATTGAAAATTGAAAACACATTCACTTTCATCGCGTATCATCGAAATCCAATACATTCACTTTTATCCCATTTGCATATCATTTCTCGAACCATTCATTTAGATCTACTTCTTATAAATATAGCACAGATAGTATTAAACGCTGCGTTTCTTTACCTAATAACAAAGAGGAATCACACGAACGCAGCGGATCGTAATTAATGCTATTTGAAAAGGAAATCTCTCTCCTTTAAAATGCTTTTTGTTTCATATTTATAGGGCATTCTGTTTCGGAGATATCATCGTTTAAAGTGGAACGCCATTTCGGATGCGTCGCTATCGTTGTCCTTTTCGCGTAATCGGATCTCTTTCTCGCTCGCACAGTCACTGACCTAGTCCAAGCGGACCGCTCGTGCGGTGGTCAGTGACGAACGCTGAGTCAGCGGTTTTTTACTACTACTAGCGCCGCTACTACACGCGATCCGCAACGTACGCATTTCCAGAGGAAAAAAGTGGGTCACGACGTTTCGAGGAATCTCAATTGTCATTCAGCTTCTCATGGATTTTGAACGTTTCACTTTGTACCGTTGTATCTCCGTAACGAATTCATATATCAACGTGAAACAAAATGCGTTTTATGGAGTACTTTTCCTTTTATTAACTGAGTGGTTTTCGTTTGAATATTTTTTACATCTTCTGGTTAAATATTTTTGCCACAATTAACGTTTTGTTAATTGTTATCGAAAGGGAGTTTTGCTTAATTTTTTAAAAGATCTATCGTGTTGGTTTGAGAATTACGAACGTTTTTCAACTTGGCTTGTGTAACCAAGTTATGCTCTTCCCATAAATTTGCTCTTTTCGTTCATTTATATATAGATATTATTCTTTTAGCGTAATATATCAAGCTCACATTTATTAATAAAGCTAAATACTGTAAATACTAAACCAAATACAAATACATTGAAGAATATGCAATTCCTCAATCTTATGCAATATCTTTTTAATACAATAATCAAGACTACAGATTGAAATATCACAAATTTAAAAATCGTACCTTTTCAAAAATTCAAATACCTTAGCTTTAAAAATTATAACTGTTTAAAAATTCAAAGATCTTAATTTTAATTAAAACTTCAATTTCCTGAATGCAAAGTGGAACAGAGCAGAGACTAGAAGCATCGAACTGTAATGGTAGTTAAAGATCAAGACTGTCTCATTCCGCGAACCTTAATTACGAACGTTTCTTTCATTTACGATGATATAAGACCACAGCTTTATTTCGCCTTAAAACGCATTTCCTTTATTACAATGAGTACAGTGTGTTCTAATGTCGTTATAAGCATCAGGAACAATTAAGGTTAAGCCAGATTCACGATACAGGCGTGATTCCTTTGCAGTTTTTTAAATTAAGATTTCAATACACGTTCTATTCCGTGATTAGGAGCGCTTATCATTTCTAAGAATTAATATTATTAGAATTTATAGTTTCTCTCTATTTCTTATTTTAGATTTGCATATTATCTTTCCTGGCGGGTAACTGCAATATAATTTTTGTATTCGTGTTTTGCGATTTTTAGCGGTATCGTACACGTTTAACATTATTCTTTTACTTAAACAATTGGAATATTAAATGAATAGTAATAAAAGTATACTACAAAAATATATAATTAATGTATCATTTAATATGAGAGAATAAAATGATAGAATAAAATCTAGTCGATTTTATAGATTTCTAATCAAATTTGGTCACACTGTATCTTGTGCTCTGTGACTGTATAACTAGGAAAGATCTTAGGATGGTTATAGAATCACACGAGAGAGACAGTTTATTTTCTCTATCACAATGAATACAGAGAATTGTAATATCGTTATACGTCAGACTCTAAAAAGTTAGTAGCTAGTGTAGCAACTAATTTGCTTGCGTCGTCGCGCCAATTTCAATTTTCAGATTCGATGACATCTTAAACGGAATTGATCGCACGGTGAATAATTTATCATTCGGAATTAAACGAAAACGTTTGGGATGGCAGAGTATTTTCAAAAGAATAGCTAGAAAGGGAAATATAGGAACGGAATGAGAAAGGGTGTTACAGGGATTACCGAGATTGCGGGCCAAAAGGATTATTCAGATTAGCCGGTAAAATATTCGGAACGAAAGATTTGCTTTCCGACGACGACCTCTCCGATTTATGCACCTAACAATTAACCTAACCTCCGCGTACACTGCTGAGACTGACACCTCGAATGAATTGCTCCTGCGATACGCCTCTGCGAACGTTAAAGTCCTTTACCGTAGGGAAAGGGATGACCATTTTTTCGAAAATTTGTCTACTTCAAATTTTTCCCAGCTAAAGTTTAAATAATTGGACGAAATGAATTATGAAATGGATGAAAGGTAATCTACGTTAAAAGAGGTTAAAAGTGACAGGAATTTTTTGAAATAAATGTTATGAAATATTAAATATTTGAATAGATGATAAATGAACAATACAAAAGCCAATTTGTATCAAGTTTATCACAATTATTTATTTCATTTTTAGAAAAAGTATTGAGGCACTTACACGTTATATTTATTAGTAAATTCAAACTTTATTATATTTTGTATAGTATTTTACGTTATAAGACATGTGTAATATGAATATAACAATCTATTTATGCAAAAATAATAAGGAAAGTAAAGTAATGAAAAGTATTCAACGTGTCTCAGATTTTATGTATCATATACCAGCTATTCTGTATCGATAAATTTCACAATTTGTTGTCTCTCTATAGCTATTCGTAAAAAAATTCCCTACGTATCTGTTAAATCAACTATGAGTTATTGTTTTAAATTCGTGGCCTTAAAATACAGATAATCGTTTAATTGAATCTTTTTCCTTTTTCTATTGCTCGACAGTAAGTTCTTGTAAACACTGAATATAAGAAAGTGAACGAACAAGATGTTGGATATTTCTTTTTTGTTCGAAGTTTTCAGAAAAAGTATTAACTTCGGATACTTAAGAAACAACTTCGTATATGAGATTTACGAAAACTTTTCATATTTTATAAATTGTTTCTCTGAAATATTTGTTGCAGCAAAATTAAAAACAAATTTTCAAGAGACGTTGAAGGTACCAGAGTATTTTATCGTTTTTGAGAATGGTTCTTATTATCAGTCTTCTTAATAATTATATACATACATATTCTCAATATCATAAAATAATATGTTAAATAAATGAATTAAACATTAATACATTTTATTGGCATTCATACATGTTACAAGCTAATTAATTATGCATGTAACATTTAGAAATTATATATATAAATATTAAATGATTATACGTGTGTTTCTTCCATATCAACACAAATTACCCCAATCTGTACATCACAAACGCTTCTCGCAAATAAAGATACCATCGTACAACTACTACTAAACACTAAATCGAATTGAATAGGTTCAGCCATTCCACTACAATACCAAAAAGAATGGAAACGAATTTCCTCTCGAATCTGTGCATCTACAAATCCGAGAACTTCACAAGAAAGCCACAACGAAGCAATCGAGAACGTTCTACAGCAACCGCGTTAACAAACCCCAATGAAATAATTCGTGGCTACCGGTTTGGACGGATCGTACGATCTATGTATTCGGAAACGAAAGCGTTTAAAGCAGCGAAAGGTAAATTAACCGGCGGCGTCGATGTCGGTCTACCAAGTTACCAGCGCGGAAATACAACGTGTATTCGGGAGTGGAAAACGTGGCCGTTCCTGACTCACGATTTGCACATACTGGCTGCTTGCAAAGCGCGAAAGCCGAACGCTCGAGTAGGAATACCGGGCATAGTTGTCACGGTCAGATTTACAGCATATTTTCTACGATTATGGTAGACACATGGTATGCCCTTGAACAATTCCGATTCACGGCCGATTTATTCCTCCCCAGATGGTTGTTTCGTTTCTTTTTTCTTGAACTACACTAGCTCCATTGCCTTGTATTTGCATATACGTCTCCGAACAGTGCACGTTCGCGTTTGTCATTCCGTATCGCAAGTCGACCACGATCTTCATGCATCGTGCGCGATATTAATTCCCCGTGCTCGTGTCGAGGAAATCTGGGTAAGTCTCGCGCTCAGACCTCGAAACGCTTTCACGAGCTTGTTGGGTGCCGTTCGCGCGCTCGATGAGGCGCCAGCTCTTCCACGTTATGCCATTGTCGAGAATTTGAGTTAAAAGCGTCTGGCAGTTCAGTACGCGTGGTATTTCTTAAATTCATGTTTGTGGTAATTAGGATAGCTGAGAATAATTTGCAAATCGAAATACCGTTATAGCATTAGGTTAAGTAATAAATTCATTCCACACTTTTTTTTTTAAGCATGCATTCAGTGTTATTAGTCTTATATACGTAGAATCTATCTATATACAGAGTGTTCTAATACTGATGGTACAAATGGGATGATTTTATAATACATGAAAGAATATAGAATAAATTCTTTTCACTCGAGGCTTCGTTAAAAATAATTGCTGCTTCGGAGGAAAGAATTTCTTTATAACATTTTCCGGATCTTTCAAAGTAGGAAAGTTAACAGAAATCCTCAATTTAGATGAAATACCTGGCATCCTTGATATTTCGTAAGAGTCTAGAACTTAAGGGGTCGCATTCCAGGACAGTAAATTGCTTCCTAATATTGGAGATTAAATATTTCCAGGTCAGTAAATTAATATTCCTTACTCGTATCAATATGTTAATCTATATGCTCAGTATATCCTTTTCATTAAATTCCCTGTGATTGACATATTCAGAATGTACCAAAGTTGGAACGTCTCGTGTTTGTAACTGTCTCTGAATACTTCTTGTCTATCCGTAGCACATAGGTGACCTGAGACTTCGTAAAAGCATCTTACAAAGTCAATTTCGAGTATTCGTAGATCCGTTCTAAAGTTCGCTGCTTGAACACTTCCGCTGGATCCTTTTGTACAATTGGAGGCATTGCTCGATTGCCATGTACTATTTGTAAAACACGTTTTACTTCCTTCAACTACGAATAGCTCAAGCTAACTAATTTCGTTTCTCAATAATTTAATAATGATTCTAATTTAAAGGGCATCGTGCCCATTCGCCCTCTACTTATTGCTCTTGAAATATTGATAATACGTGAAAAATGAACGATATAGACGCCGAGGAATTTAATACTCGTTGCGCAGACAGTGGAACGCGTTCATTAAACGATCAGGTTTATGACGTGTCCTGTCTGTCGCGCATTCACTGATGCGCATTTTTTCCATCAGAACGCGATGTAATCAGAACTCTGACCACTCTTGGAAATTACAGACACATCGCTCCACGATGTCATCGTTGATTTCTAATTATCGATTTTTATGTTGGATATATTAATATTAATACCAGGTAATTGACACCGCATCATAATTATCACGTCAAATCATTTTTATCAGGCTCATCGACTAATAAGGGAGAAACTATAAAACATGAAATTTAAAAAATGAATCTGTCAGTTCGGAGCTACGAGTTATAAATTACTAGCATTAATAATTTCAGCAACATATTTGATAATGAAACGAAAATGTACAAATTATACAGATCAGTTAGTTAGTCATCCTTCAAGAAAAATTGAAAAAAAAGATAGAAAGCAATTTATGTGATAGAAACTTATCCACCCATGTCAGTTATCAATTTACTGCTATTATCAATTAATAGAACATCATATAAGAGGTCACAGATAGGCTAATTAATGAAGATCTCAGTTAAAACAATCAATATCCTTCACCCAACCTACAAAACTAACAATCCATTGTAATCCAGCTACCATAACATCATTTTACCCCTGTTTTACAACCCTCAGTTTTTCTCAAAAGAACGAGTTCCCGAGGAACCCTCCATTAAACGAGTCGTCTCGATCAAAGAAAGGACTCTTAACAGTCTAAAAAGCGCCCGATCAAAGATAAAACGAGATGGTCTGAAAAGCTCATTCCAACGGCAAATAAAGTAGAAACCGCTGAAAAATTGATGCAGTCTCGAGCATTGGCAATCAATGGTTTAGTAAACAAGCCAATTTGAATTTATCCTTGAATCCTGTGTGCGCGAGCCAAGGTGTTTCGTGTGTCGTTCAAGATATCCTAGGCAAAATCTGGGAACGAGTTTGCGTCGCATAGTGGTTGTTGTAAAACCTGAAAAGCATAACCTTTTGAGAAGAGGGTGGGGTGTGTGGAAGAGACTGAAAGGGGTGGAGAAAGAGAGAGAGAGAGAGAAAGAAGGCGGATACTCCGCTCCATACTGGCGAAAGTTACTCGCCGGAAAATATACAGCGGCGCTTTTAGGAAGTTCGGATTATCGGAAAAGCGGGTTCGAAACGCGAGTTACCGCCAAGGCGGATCCTCGTGAAAACTCAGTCGCGAAGTTGCTTCCTGGATCTCGATTCGGCCATTGCAGAGAGTCGGCCGGCTGTAATAGTCGTTTTCCACGTAAAAGCCCAACCTTCCCCATAGAAAAGCTATAGCCAGGGCTAAATACGCGCCAGGTCCGCGCACCCTTGCTAACTTTCGAAACATCAGCGGCACAGTTGCCGAGCGTAGAACTGCGGTTCTAAACTTCTTTAACTTCCGATCAATATTACCGGACCAGACCTTTTTCTACTTGCTCATGAAACTTATACACCTGCGCGTTTACGAAACATCTTGTTGCGTACTGTGTTGTGCGAAATTCTTGCAACATCTGTTGCGTTTTATTATCACGATTCTTCAGGGTTTATGAGTAAATGTTATTTTTTAAGATTCTTGCCGCAGCAAATTTTATCGTTATATGTATTTGGAAGAACGAAAAGGCATGAAGAAATTTTTACACAACGCATCACACAACGACGTCAAAAGTAATAATCTTTATGAGTATCCAAATTCATTATATAAATATTTTTGATTAAAATGGTATGGCGAAAACAGACAGATTTATATAATCATATTTTGAATAGATAGTCAGACGAATTTTTAATATTGCGGAAAAAGAACCAAATGTTATTCGAAATACACAATAAATATTTGGTGTAACGAATTGTACCTAATGGGAAAAAATTTAGTGTCATTTGGAATTTAGAGTAGTGAATATGACATATTGAAAAAGAAGGATCAAATGCTATTTGCAATATTCAATAGACATTTGGTGTAATGAATTGTTCTTATTGAAACAAAAGGATTAAATGTTATTTGTAATACACAACAGTTACTTTGAATTTTACATATTGAAAATTGAAACATCCTATGAACGACACCATATCGCAAGGTATTATCATGTTTTACAAACAAATTGCGTTGCAGGATACCAACGTTATTATATACCAATGTTATGTAGTCGGTACAAGTCGAGGAATAATGATAGTTGGCACTGTGTTTATTTGCACATAAAGAAGTAGCTGGACCTCAGAAGTGAATTCTGAGATGATCAATGATAGAAATGGTTGAAACGGAAAATAATAGCAACGACGGGAATTTTTTTGCGATTTTTCCATTTTTCATACTTTTTCCATTATTCCGACGAAGTCAAAATTCTGTCTTTGGGAGCAACTTAAAGAGAAGATTCTTGCGAAATAGTTGACCTTATATCGCGAAGTAAATAGTTGAATGCGAACCACGAGAGGCTTTATTAACTCCTGCGTTTTCGTGTCCTCGAAATTAAACCTCGAGTAGTTTCAGAGTCTTCAGTCACTTTAAACAAATATTTAATGCATAATGATTTTACAATTGAATTACGAAGTTTCAATTTTTTCATTGTAATTGCAATTTGAAAATGTTTCAGAAGTGGAAATGGTAAACGATTTAAATTCCAGAAATTAAAATTTCAGTGGTAGAAACAAGAAACTCTTTCCTATTAATTTTGACATTAGAAAAATAAATTTATAGGATTAATTAAATTTACTCAATATCTACATATAGGTAATCTTATTCATAGCTTGTTATTCTTCAATTATTTTTTATCTTTTTTAGTCTTAATTTACTTGACATTTGACATCATAATTCTGTCTTGTGACAGTCTTAGAAACCAAAATAAATTCTAATTTCTATCATCTCTACATTTTTATCATCTTCTATCATCTATTTTCATCGCACATCAAGTTTGAAATATACGCCTCTTTTTCACTAAAATCTCATTTTCCATTCTCTTTTTCTTTTTGCACTTACATCGTTTCACCATTTTCGCTTCTCGTTTAAGGATGCAGATCCTGGATATAATAAATAATAGAGAAGATACATTGCAGTACGAAGAGTGTTGCATCGAGTCAAACTGGAATGATATCTACTATTAAGCTTCTTGCTCGGGAAATCAAAGAATGCAGAAAAATCGACGGTCGTGATCGTCGTCATCAGCGTTTCTGTAACGGAGAAAACGAAACTCGCGCAAAGATATGACTAAAAGTATCACCAACATGAAGATAGGACGTTGCTACATGTATGACCATGATATTTTATAGCATCTCATGGCCGCAATAATGGCGTCCATAGAACATCCGTGATAGTTTCAATTTATAGGTAACGTTATCGATATTTCATCGGGACGGATTGCAATCTAACATTCCAATGGAATCTAAAGTGAAAATTGATAATTGAAGGGCGCGGCCGGTTTCCAGACCGTTACGTTCTGTTAAAATTAATTGCTGCGATCGATTTGAGTTTGGCAGACGATTCCAAGAAGACGAACCTCGATTAAAATGTATAATATTTATCGTTCGAGTATAAACTATTGATCATTCGGTTTTCGTTGTTTATTTACTTATTTAACATGGTAATGAGATATCATTGATTATTACTTGTTTCTATAATAATTGTACCGTTACGCGTTTAACGTTAGTAATACCAATTAAATCATCTTCATCCATTAAAAAGAAGCTAGTACATATATCTACATTTTTAGTATAAAAATTACAAAATAGAATGTTATTTCCATTAAAAACTAATCATTGAATTACAGATAAATCTTTGTTTACTTGTAAACAATCAACGCGTTTTTAAATATTCAGATGATTGTGAATCTATATTTAGATGTGAATATCTAACAGATACAAAAATTACAGATGAATGTCTGTACCTAATAAATAATTTAGAAACGTACCAGTTAACGATAAATGTTAAGAATGAAATATAAAATGTCCATAAAATTAATAAGTATCTATGAACATAATTTTCTCCAAGAAATACACTCATTATAATATTTGTATAATAAATGTATTTCCTTTAAGAAAACTAGAAATATCATTCGAGTTATATTTTGAAGAAATGTATAACATAACATAACATAATGTATGAATTGATTATTATTATATTTAATTCTAAATCAACTCTTATTAATAATTCATATCAAACAAATCTTAAACATAATTCATTGTTAGCAAAAAGTTCACTAATAAATCTTTTAGAATGTAGAGTCTAAACTAAATCTTGCCACAAACTCTTGAAACAGTTGTACCGTATAAGATACGACCGAAGAACTAGAATTACAAGTTTCCGTTTTATTAAATCGAAACATCTTCCATTCAGAGTCTATAACCTTGCCAGCAACCGACTAATTTATCAATCGCGATAAAGTCGGGTGCGCTCTCATTTGCATGGTGCATCGACGTGTTCGTCCTCGCACGGTCCATTACACCTTTGAAAGTTCGAATCGCGTCAGAAAACTCGTACATGCAAACTAGTTCATGGAATCCGGTATTACCGGGAACGGAGCAAAGTATTTCCTAGTGAGACGACGGATCGTCGTTCGAGGTTCGCGATTCTGACTAATAAGCGACTACTGTGTTTCAGGCATACGTTGATTTGGTGAAAGCCTGGGGCTGGAAGAGCTTTACCATCATCTACGAGAATAACGAAGGGTTGGTGCGGTTGCAGGAGCTCCTGAAGGCACACGGACCTAGTGAATTCCCTATTACGGTCAGACAGCTGAGCGAGGGATCCGAATACCGGTGAGTTTCCTGACTTTGGTCGCTTTAGGCGAAAGAAACTCGAAAAGCAACGGTCGATCAAGGAGATGTGTTTGCTCGATAAATGTTCGACGTTTCCTCTTTTGCAAATTTTTTTACAGCTAAAAATGGTAGACCATGTTTGAAGAGAACGAATGCAAAGTGGTTAGAAACAAAGAAAGTTTTATTTTGAAGTTAGATCTTTGGGTTAGGTTTGGATGAAAAAAATACGTGTAAAGTTATGATTGTAATAATTGGTATTAACAATTAGACTGCGGATACTTACGCAATTTTTATGTAAATAATTACAGAAACAAGTAGGAATTTGTTTTATTTATTACGTATTATATCGAGTAATTTACTTTGGATATTTTATTTTGAATTTATATTTATATATTTATATTGGATTTTCTAATTTTCCCAGTTAAACTCAAGGAGCACAAGCTATAAATGGAAATAAAAAACGCGACTATGTCGGGCATGTCTTTTTACCTCTGTTAGAAATATTTAGAGGACGAAGGTAACAATTTCGAGTGCTACTTTATTTTTACAACGCTGAATGGTGCAACTCAAGAGACCATGAATATTCTTGATCGCCTAATTTTCTAATTATACCAGCTCGCAATGTATCAATTTCAAATTCATTCTAAATCCCCGAAAGCCAGCTTCTCAAACAAATTCTCACAAAGTCCTTAACCGCAGTGCATGTTCCAATTAGCATACGGTTATAAATCAAGACTTCCGTTCTAAATCTAAATCTTGCTTGAAATCTAGCAATTTCCATCGCGTTAAAATTTGCTGTTTCTTCCTAGCGTCTGAATCCTTCTTAACCCACGAATTACTTTCCTATTTGAATACGGTTTTAGAAAAGAAGGAGACGAGATGTCAGCATTTATAGGAATTAGATTATTTGCTAGTACGATGATATACAGTTGGACAACCGTGAGCAGTATATTCAAACGTTCGAAGCCAGCTACTTAAGTATAAACGGATTTCGAAGAAAGCTCACGTCGTAAAATTAAGCTTCGGGTAAATGTCGTTATAATAGCGCAATAATAAAATTGTTTGTTTTAAGGCGACAAATATGTATTATCGACTATATCTAGTTCCTTACAGTTCCGTTATCGTCAATTGGTCGTTTCAAAGCGCGATAAACGACAAATGGAATGGCGTACTCTGTTCGTGAATTTAATCGAATTAACGCTCGAGTTTGATTGCATTCTCGATATGGCTCATGGATGCACGTGTCTGACTCTAATTTCGTTGGCGTCTCGATGAAGTGTTTGAAATTGTAGTACGACTATTTACGAGATTTATCGATTTCTGGTTTCTTCTAAATCTGTCGAAGTTTTTTTCAAAAATAATTTTAACAGGTTATATTGAGGAGCTTTTAAAGGGATTGTAAATCTATTGTGCATTATCAAAAAGATGCAATAGAATTTTGAAATTTATATAGTTGTAGATAGTCATCAGTAGTAAGTCACAGAACGTTTGCTTCTAAATACGAATTGTAATGAAATCTTAGAAATTCAGTTTTTTATACACGCGATTGATTAATATCTATTTTATTTTATAACTAAATGTGTTGTAATTTATGCTTATCCTAAGTATACTGAAGAGTAGTAGTGTATATATGGGTATTGTCTACCGATTCTACATATTGCATGATGATGGCAACTAAATTTATTTTGCTGATTTGAAAAATTATCCGAGTGCGAATGCACACAGGATTGTGCAGAATGATCGATGACTACGATTTATTAATGTCTATAGTATACTATTTAATTCTCTATCTCTGTATCCTGTAGTCTGTATTATCGTAGATTATAATATTTTGAAAAATCTCGACTTCTAATTGCACGTTACTTTCCAAAATTAAAGATAAGAAACAATAATTCGAAGATTGATGTATTCGATAAACTCTTCGATGTGTTTTTAACGTATGAAAGAAAAGATATGTCATCGCTGATTAGACGACGTTCATTTCTGTCACCGACAAGCTATCCCGTCAACCAACAAGTTCCTTGAAATATGATTTTATCTATTATTCACGTGATAAAGTTCTGAGAAGTCCTATTACGTTACCCAGTTCCACGTGAGATTGTCGTTAAGTTTAAAAGTCGGATTTCACGCGACTCCAACATCTTCGCTTCAAATTAGTTGGGCGAAGAATATTCGCGAGAAGCTCCGTCGTGGTGAATTCGGCGATAAATCCAACTGCGGCCAAGCGATCCATCAAGATCACACGTGAAATACAGTCAATCTATCAAACGTCATGCAACATAACTGACTCTGCAAATACACATTCTAACATGCTGGATCGTACCACGTTCCAATTTTCATTTGTATCGGTAGTTGTACCAATAATAAATGTAGCATCAATATTGATATTATTGCTATGTACACATATATAATCATATAATACTTGTAATCGCATATCTATACATTATAGAACTGAATAATAGAACATTTACTTTTATTTGCTGACTATGAGTCTTTGGGATTAATCTGAATTTTCATTTTATTTTGTTAATATACAATTAGTATAATCTATTCCTCTAACAGATTAGTTCACGTTTTATGAAAAAGAAACAGTAATTTTTACAACGTTTCGTTAAAACATCGACCAGAACCTACCTCAAATTAAAATTACCAGAAATAAGAAATTCTTCACTTCTTGATTCCTAAACTACATCACGGTGATTAACTCATACTCGCATACGCTGATTCATATTAGCATACTCTTCTATCTATCTAATAAATTATTAGAAGCTGTAATTGTAAGTCAGAAATAAATCAACCTCTACAAAGTATTTTTAAAACGCCTGTTCGCTAATTGGAATCAATCCTGATATGCCATTAAATCACGAGAAGCCATCAGAATCAAGAATACCTCCTTCCACAGTTTCCAAACCACACTGCGCTGTAGTGATCAGCTCGTAGCCAGTGTTCGAAACTACGAAGCATAATCGTAGAACCTGGAGACACGCGTCCTGTTGAAAATTCAGCGGTCCCGATGATCGACGTTGTCGTTGCATTAGCGTGACGGCGTGCAACAGCAGTTGCGTCGCGATCGATACTCGTACCACTCGCAGAGAATACACCATTACGAATTAAACTCCTCACCTCCTCTCTCTCTCTCTCCCTCTCTCTCTCTCTCTCTCTCTCTCTCTCTCTCTCATATACACATGCATTCTCTATTGGCAATCCACAGACCACAATGATCTTCTTACTCGTCTATGGTGTGGGTGACGTATCGATCGCAGCCTAGAAAGTGTGTCAACTGCGCTTCACACGGCGAATAGGGCAAATCTTCATCTCCTTGCCCGCCATTCTGTCACCGATACGAGCTTGCACACTTCTTAAGAACCGGGCACACCTATGGCTCTTATACGCGCCGGCTGTCTCGCGTTCTAAGCGCAAAAGAAGGAGCCACCAAAAGCGTTGCATTATTCATAAAACCACGGGCGGCGCTGGCTTATTGCGCCACAGAGACCAGAACGATAGGGATTTGAATAAATTCTGTTAGATGCCACGTATCTATTTCACCGGAAAATTCATCGCTCCCTGCGTGCGTCTCCACGCTGTCGCTAATATCGAATGCATTGTGGGGAAATTGTTTGGCCGACGTAGGGTCAACGGTGACCTTTGTATGGGGTCCTATGGGATACTCGACGATCTCTATGCATGGTTTCGACTTTCTGTGGATATACGATCGGTTTGTGCGGCCGTCCTTTGGTCCCAATTATTCCTTCCTCTAGGGAAGGATGGAATAATTTGTGCGAGGTGGAATATATTATATAAATATTGCTGTTTGAATAGAAATTGGCCCTTGGATTTTCGTGGGAGAGTTTTTTCGTCAGAGATTTTTATTGATTCGAATCAACAAGATATTTGGAAATACGTGTAACATAGAACGAAGAGAGGCGCCTGTAGGTATCTATAGAAATTGGAAAGTTAATATAAAGATTGGAATTTCAGCCTGAAACATGATACGATATGATGAAAAGTGTGTCAGACATTTTTGTAAGAGTATCACTGTGAAGGCGATAGGATTTTATCGAGCGTGTCAAGAGTGTTTAGAATAGGATGATAGATGTACGAAGTAGATAAGTACATACCTACATATACCTGGTCTAGAATGTTATAGGTACGAAGAAAGGATATTTGAACTGAAAATAAGTGATATAGATTATTGTTTGACAAAAGAATAAGATTATTATTACAAAGATTTTAGATAGAAGTGGTTAAATGTCCCATAGAAATGATCGTATGAAATGGAGAAAGATATACACGTGGAAAATTTCGACAAAATATCTTTGTCGTACAAAACAAAAGTTATGATATAATCAAGTTTCTATTACTGCATTATTATTTTCATTATTAATCATTACTTATATGAAAAGCTGTTTGCAAATACATATTTCTACGATACAATGGTGCATTGTTTACTATAGAAAGTTCAATATAGGTTTCTTGTATGACGTAATAATGAAAGAGATTCTCTTGTCAGTATGTTTTCAGCTACCAGACTAGCGTGCATTCACATATTTGATAATATATTATATAAACTCCGACCAATTATTTTCATATTAGCAAATGGTATAACGTTTTCCCCTTTTGTTGCCTTCAGCTTGTCCACCAATAGTCTATTGCACGAGGCATTGTCTTAAATGCCTCGTTAAAACTTCAGCAAGGATTTGCATGAAAGTTTCGATACTTTACAATGGGCCAATAGATTCGATAAGAAAATATAAGATTCTTTTCTTTTCAGCTTCCTTTTTCATTCGTCGTGAAAACAACTTTGTAAATTAGGTAGTTGGACCCTTTTGTGGGATATTTTACGATCGACTTTCATGAGATCGTAAGAGAAAGATTATCTTCTTACTGAATGAGAAAAACGTTCGGAAAATATGATACTTCTAAGTAGGAGCCGTTTGTATTGTTAAACTTGGGTCAGATTCAATGAAAGTATAATAAATTTCTTGATGTATGAACTGTACAGAAATCCGCCGGATCATGGAAGTTACGTTCTACTTCTACAACTCTCGGGCGAGGGCTTCTTCAAATCTCCATTTTTATTTCCGTAAAAGAATCTACTCAAATTTTTCATGTCTCCTAGAAGAAACCAATAGCAGTCTTGGCATATAAAATAGTAGTTTATCATCATTTTTAACTTATAATTATTGTATTATTACATAGACAGAGCCGTTTACATCCAAATCTAATTTATCTGCTAGTCTATTCTTTGAAAAGATCAGAAACAATTCTGGGATACTTATCAAATTCTCTATACTCTAAATTATACAAAAATTCATCACGTCAAATGTTTGATACCATTTTTAATATAAATAAAAATTCGAAAGGAAGAAATATAAAGGCAGATCAATTTATTTATGACCTATATATATTTTACATTTCCTGAATAAAAGCTTATCCTCATATAAACATTTCTACAAACCATAATTAATTTTGAGATCGCATCAGAGAGATAACAAGTTACTCGTTCCCAATAAAAGGAAAACACAGAAAGCAAAGAGCGCGCTGTGTCCAAAGCTGTAATCTTCCCTAGTGAACAAGCGTCACGCAGATTTAGAGTAATGGGAACACGTGTGAATTCGCGGCCGTCGATCGTGCGAGAAAATAGCGTAGCTCGCGTGGAAACGGTAGTTCTGGAAACGGTTGCGGTTTCAAGGTGAATAGACAATCGAAAGTGCTCGAGTAACGCGACGCGGCTGGCATTCGGGCGGCAATTGCTTCGTCGTTGAATCGACAACGTCGTCCATCAAATCGGAACGTCCTGACCAGACTGAATGTAGACGTGGATACTCCTGATGGGTATTTTACTGGGGCTGCGACGAAAGCTCGTAGCCGGCAAACGGGCTCGGTGGAAAGCTTGACTCCGGAAATGGCTCCTGTGGGAGGTGATCGAAGCAGCTTTCCCTGATTGTCGATCTGTTTCCTTCAAATGGATCATTCAACATTGTGAACGATCGAATGACGGTAAGCTAAGGCTTTTGGCCTAATTTTCGAAGAATGGTGAATTGATTTTTACGCTGACGGCCCTGATCGTGAAATATTCTTTCGTTATTTGATTTTATACTTTAGATACTTCATTCGACAATCTACTTTCCTACGTGAAAATTTGTTGTTGCATTTGAGAATTGGTCAATGACGTATCTGCATATACGTAACTACTAGGAATTTCTAGATCACTGGATCGAAATTATATGTTTGACAAATTATAGTTTACGATTGGCTGGGTTATCGTATTTTCATCGGTCGTGTTACTATATTATTTATTTTAATTGACCTTTCATCGATCGCATTTCTACTTTATTTATTTTAAAAATCGTTCAACTTTACATCTGTGAAATGTTAGAGCAATATGCTTCATGGAGCATCAATTTGTCACGAGCAATTAATCAACAGCATCCAACAGTAGTAACGCGACACTCGAGCAAATCAAATCACCGATTCCAATCTAGTGTTCTCCATTCCAATGTAGCGTATGTATGTTCCATTCGTCTGTGATTTTCCTAAAAAGCATCCATCGGCTCTGATCAGATCGTGTCGCGATCGTAATGGAAATAAAATAAGAGCTCTGAGAGGGTAGCATGAGTCTGGTGGTAAATCCAATTCGTTGGTGCCTTTGCCGGCGGAAGATAAGGATGCACACTTCTAAAAGAAAAAACTTTACCGAGGAGTGCCTTCATTTTGGTCGGTGGATGAGCGTAATTGACGCTGGAAAACCTGGTCCTGGCTGGAAGAAAAAGTGGGGCAAAAAAACAAAAAAGAAAGAAGAAAAATAAAAAAAAAGGGAAAAAATAAAAGGGAACGAAGGTATCTCGGGTTGGATACTCATCAGAAACGTGTTCCCTTTGATCAATCAAACCACCGTATCGTTTCTACAAACGTGACGTAACATCTGCAGTGGTTCAGTCAAAATACGGCGTTCGACTTCCCTCGACCAGTGGCCATTTTCCTCATTTCCAAATTTAGGAAGAAGTTGCTCGAGATACGTCGTTTGAAGTCTTTGCACTCAGTTTATCGTGCTTGCCGTATAGCTGGGTTCGGTCAAGCCGAAACGAAATCGAACGTTTCTTCTTCATCGTTTCTTCCCTTTATCGAAACATTTCAATTACTTATACCGTTTCAGTTAACGTCTGCGTCTTCGTTCCCTTCGTTCCTCTCCATTAATGCTCTCCTATCCCTGTTGCAACCGTTAAACCGTGAAAGCCCCGCGTTGATTTTGTTTTCACTCTTTATATATTGGATTAGGGAATTATTGAAAATGGACTAGAATGGTTTCCATTAGGACGGAACTGGTTTTTGAAAAATTTGAATGATAGATATTAAACGATCCTATGCTTGACTATACAGCGTAATTGTATTGATAGATTTTATTAGATATTAATATTAGATGGATTGTTTTTCTGTTTTTGATATTGATATGGTCTTGTGTATTTTGTTTATTTGAACCATTTTTGGCAATGCGTTACTGGGCTATTAAGACGTTAATAATAGTAAAATTCAAGAAGCTGATACGTTTCTAATAACATGCATAATAACAGTGTTCATAAGATCTAAAAAAACTTAAACCCTAACTTTCTTCATCCAAAACTTTCATCTGTCGAGATCCTTACGAATACTGTTCATTTCAATCACTTTTCGGCAGAACATTTTATAAATTTGTAAAAATCATTTGTAATTCTGCAAACTATAGGAATCTGTAACTTTCGTCCATTTTCATATTTATAACACTTTCTATAAGCTACTTTTAACAAAAGTGTTACGACCAATCACGGAGAGACGCAGTCTCTACGAAACGCGTCAGCGGGAGTCGTAAATTCCCGCTACGATTCGATTAATCGACGCCGCAAAGTGGTCGCTCCCCGCGCTGCGATTAGGAAAGACGGGGTGGTTGAACTGAATACAAATTATTCTACGGCTGTAGAACAATTCACTTTATTAAAATCCGATAAGAATTACAACGTATAACGGAGTATCGGAAGTTACCACTAGAAGGTGCGAGTACAGTGTGACTGATGAGGTTGCTTATCCGAATGCGACTGTTCCGATTGAGTCTTTGTAAGAGACTGATGATATTAGACCGATTCTTTGTCTTTCGGATAAACAACCCCCACTACCTTAGGATCACACCACCGCACTCGCTGAAGATCACGTAGGTCGATTTTCTTATGAAACAAACAAACCGCCATCGACCTTTCTGGAACTCGCGGCCAGGCGGCAACCATACGTTCGTCAAAACATTGTATGTTTTTGTCGAGAAGGTGAAATTATGTGTATACGACGCCGGCGAACCGCGGGCGACGGTTAAAGACACGACACATAATAGACCTCGCGACCCAAAACATCATATGTGACAAAACGAACGTTTCCGTAATAAACAAAAGGATAGATCCGTTAGATTATCGAAGGTGACACGCGATAATATGTGTACATCTGGTTGCTAACCTGCCCGCGGTGGGTGACCCGGTGGAGGAGAGTGTTACTCGACGTAACATACTCCCCCCGTTGAGAGGGTACCGATCAAATTACAGACGTGGAGTGTGGTGGTGAGTCGTCTAGGTCTTGGATTACGCCATGATGTTGAAGATAGTATTCATCGGCCGATTGCCGATGCGATGTGCTTGTCGTCATGTGCCTCAATTCCAAGTATTCCCGAATTACCGCTCGATACGCGGTTGCGAATTTCTGATTACGTTGGAGTTGACGCTGGAGAGAGGCGAGTCGTTCCATCGCCATTGTTTTGGATGAGTATGGCCGTTTCACTTCTGATACGTGTGTTGTTCGTGGTTGATCCTCGAGTTCCCCAAGGCGAGTGAGGTCCGCTTCGAGATCCGCTGTGGAGGTGTGAAAGGCCCTTGCGGTTAATGGGAAGAATGAGCTCCCCCCGTTGACCCTTCCGATATGAAGGGTGTCGTTTAAGGAAACTCCGGTGGTGCTAGGTGCGTATCCGTCGAACACGACGCGGAGCCTTGTAGATGAGCTTGAGTCTTGATTCCCCAATTCCAAGTATTCCTGAATTACCGCTCGATGCGCGGTTGCGAATTTCTGATTACGTTGGAATTGGCGCTGGAGAGAGGCGAGTCGTTCCATCGCCATTGTTTTGGATGAGTATGGCCGTTTCACTTCTGATACGTGTGTTGTTCGTGGTTGATCCTCGAGTTCCCCAAGGCGAGTGAGGTCCGCTTCGAGATCTGCTGTGGAGGTGAGAAAGGCCCATGAGCCTAGTGAGGCAAGTTTATCTTATTTGATCCACGACAAATTGGACAAGATGACGACGGTTGTGACGTAACAAATGCATGTCCGCGTGTCTAGCGTGTCGTTCTTGCAGTTTCGATGACTCGACACCGCTCGTTCAAGAATTCGAGAAATTCGTTGAATGTAGGGAAAGGTGTGTGTTTTATCTTATCCTTCCAAAGGAGCTCGGTCTCCCGATCTAAGTTAGATGTGCATTGATATAATAATATGGAATCTGCAGTCAAGGGTCCGATAGATTGTAGTGCCCTGTAATGCGCCTCTATCTTGGTTGTGTACGATTGTAGGTCAATGCGATTTGAGCGGGAAACGGAGCCTGAATTGAATATCTCCTCCAGGTGTTTTTCTATGATCTGCGTTGGTCTGTTATACCTTTCCTCTAATATTCTCCACGCGGCAGAGTAATTGGTTGCTACATTGCTCAAGGAGGATATAGTGAGCGCCGCTGCGCCCGTTAGACACGAGCGGAGATACGTCAAACGCTGGCTGTCGTCTATTCGAGGATTGTCGTGAACCGTGTAACGAAATTGCTCCGCGAATCCTGGCCAGTCCACGTAAGCTCCTGAAAACGTAGGTAACGGAATTTCCGGCAACTCGACGGGTTCCGGTTGCGTATTATTCGGGAACGGCTTTCGTGTTATCGGCCAGGATTGTTTGGTAGCATTGTTGATGATGTCTGTCGCTTGTCCGGAAAGGGCATAGAACGTATGTTGTAACTCGATGCGGTCTTGCTGTGTCGGGCCCTCTACGCTACTGTCTAAGTCACTTTGATTCCTTTTGAATGAGGTGAATTCTGTTTCTAACTCTTCCAAGGTACGTTGGATGACTGATATCGATGTCCCTTCCTTATAACGATCAAGCAGTGCGCGAAATATCTCCAATTCTTTCCTGAACCCCTCTCGTTTCAGTATCAGCTGTTTCGTACGTTCTTCCAGATTGGGAGCCATGGATGATTTCGATCTTTGGAGTGCGCTTACCTTGTATTGCGTTATAAGGCAGAAGTTGTCTCGGAAGGTTAATGATTGGCCTGCTGCGACGGGAGATTGCGTGGTTGCGCTCCTTGATCAGCGGGTTGTACCTCTTCGAAGGTGATGCGCCTGGCCTCGCCGGAGTGGTAACGCTTCCGCCAATTATTACGTTAATTCAAGTGGCACTATGTGGTCACTGATAAGACCACTGTTCCACCGTGCACCGGATCCGGCTCGAAGGACCAAATGTTACGACCAATCACGGAGAGACGCAGTCTCTACGAAACGCGTCAGCGGGAGTCGTAAATTCCCGCTACGATTCGATTAATCGACGCCGCAAAGTGGTCGCTCCCCGCGCTGCGATTAGGAAAGACCGGGTGGTTGAACTGAATACAAATTATTCTACGGCTGTAGAACAATTCACTTTATTAAAATCCGATAAGAATTACAACGTATAACGGAGTATCGGAAGTTACCACTAGAAGGTGCGAGTACAGTGTGACTGATGAGGTTGCTTATCCGAATGCGACTGTTCCGATTGAGTCTTTGTAAGAGACTGATGATATTAGACCGATTCTTTGTCTTTCGGATAAACAACCCCCACTACCTTAGGATCACACCACCGCACTCGCTGAAGATCACGTAGGTCGATTTTCTTATGAAACAAACAAACCGCCATCGACCTTTCTGGAACTCGCGGCCAGGCGGCAACCATACGTTCGTCAAAACATTGTATGTTTTTGTCGAGAAGGTGAAATTATGTGTATACGACGCCGGCGAACCGCGGGCGACGGTTAAAGACACGACACATAATAGACCTCGCGACCCAAAACATCATATGTGACAAAACGAACGTTTCCGTAATAAACAAAAGGATAGATCCGTTAGATTATCGAAGGTGACACGCGATAATATGTGTACATCTGGTTGCTAACCTGCCCGCGGTGGGTGACCCGGTGGAGGAGAGTGTTACTCGACGTAACAAAAAGATAAAATCAACTTGTAATAATTTTACGTAATTATAGAATTAGGAAGAACACACGTACGCAACATATATAAAGCTTAAAGTACGCACAATATATTTCTATGATAAATGTGTTAAGATAGAACATCGCTGACGCCATAACAGAAAATCGATAGGAGATCGGAACAGGAAAGGGACATTCGTTGTGAAAATCCAAACTGATATCGGAACGTCGATTTCGATTATGGTATCGGACATGTGGTCTCCTGAAGTCGCAAATGATGGTTCTCCGTGGTACTTTACGATCGCGATAAGTTCTCAGTAATTTCTCCCCACGGTAATAAAAGTCCCATCGAAGAAAGCAAAAGTATTTATGCCGTTGTGTAGACGTATCTTGGAAAGGTGTGGACGCGCGTTCGAATTCTCCTGACAGAGGAATGCAACTTGGGAGTTTCTAACGTCCTTTGGTTTCGTCCCGCAAACTTTACCAATATGTCTTTTTATCAAGCTCCAGGGAAGTATCGAACAGAGAAGATTTACTAATATCGCGGTATATCGCTTTTCCGAAGTTGCGACGAAGGAAAACGAAGTTGCGATAAAAGAGTCGCGATTAACTCTTTAAACTACTAGGATGGATACGAGGATATGTAAGTTGGATACTTGTTGACAGAGCCTCTGCACATTTTTATTGAATTATGTTGATTAAGAATTGTATTATACTGTAAGATATATACGCTCTATTATATCTTGTATCTACGATATAAAAGAAGAAAATTACTTAATTTAATTATCATTACTAAAAATTATAATTACCACAATGTTATAGAATAACGTTTCTTAATTACAATGTTTTCTCGAGAAATCTTGATGTAAAGTGTGACCTTACATTATTGCAATTAAAGAGCATGTTACAATATCGATTACGAAGTCAATTTAATGGTCGGTTTGATAAAACAATATAACGTTTGTTAAAGCAACCTATTTTATAAAAATAAAGTAGAATGGTTTTATTCACTTCACTCTAAAGAAAATAATTCACACCGTAAAAACCGACAAATACGATATTAAATATTTAGTAATTTTGAAATATTTGAAATGGTTTTAGAAACAAGGTTTATCTCTCGCTATTGAATTCAAATGAATTATAATATAAAAATCGGAAAATTACTCTGTGCAACGTTTTGAAGGCTGATGAGAGTTCCTTTTCCTTGGTCACAAGCTAAAAGGACGACGTTTCGTGCATCTGCATGTTATGAATAGGTATGAAGCGGTCGAGTGGCGCGGAAGCCGGATCTAAATCTTTTTTATGGAAATTGCGACTTAGATCTAGGGAATAGTGGAGCGTGAAAAAGTTCCAAGCTCTGCCGGAATTCCGATACGAGCAGCGTGTTACGTGTACGTGTATGAGAAAAAGGAAAAACGGGGGAAAATCAAAGAGTGAGACACGACGATAAAAACGGAAAGCTTAATCGACCTCATTGTTACGCTCGAGTTAACGAATATATTCGAAGCCGTTCCTTTCTCATTTTTCCGATGAACGAATCACCACGATTCACTTGCAAGCCCTTATAATTTAATAACTGCTGATTTGAGCAATTATTCAAGTTACCATCGTTTATATTTCATTTACATATTTAATCACTTAGTAATGTTCTAAAAATTATCAAAATTCACGCAGTTCCGATTTCCATTGATTTCGATTTTCATTAGAACTAAAAAGTTGTACAATTATGAAAATTGTATTAATCAAGTTAACATATTTGAGCGCTTGGAATTTTAACTTGGGTATTAATTTTAAACTGTACTATTTTTCCGAGCGTTTGAATTTAAGAGACTTCTAACCCTGAGATAGGAAATTTTCAATTTCTTTTGTTTCTGGCGGTTGCAGAATTGAATTCTAGGAACGTTAATACCACAGCTTTGAGGTTTCAACGACTCTCTGGCCCGAGGTTGTAGGTTCCCGATTTCTTTCGTTTCCCGCCGACTAGCGACTGTAGATTTAAATTCTAAGACCATTAACACCTGAGCTTTCGAAATTCAACGACTTTTTAACTCGGTCTTACAACTTTCCGATTCTCTTTGCTTCTAATGGCTGTAGGATTGAATTGTGGTAGCATTAATACCAAGGTCTCCAGGTTTTAACGATCCTCTGGCTTGAGCTTGCAGGTTTTCGATCTCTTTTACTGGCAGCAAATTTCAATTCTCAGAAAATTCATATATCAGTCTCCGAATTTCAATGATATTTTAATTTAGGTAAGCAAATTTGCGCGTAAAGATAAAAAATTACAATTCTAATAATATAAATATTGAACTTTGTAAAATTAATTTGAGTTTTAATTAGTAAGTTATTACATCAGAAGGCTTTCTTCCACGACCCATCCCTACTTCAACTACTCTTCAATAAAATTTCTTCTCCCTAGAGGAAAACGATACTCGAACAAACAGCAAAAAAAGAAAGCGAAGAAAAATAAAAAGGCGCGCGTGAAAACGTGATTTCAATCGAGCCGGTGTATTTTCACTATCCATCCACAGTTTAGCTTCGATGTACTTTTATCTGACCCAGTTTGCGCAACAATATAACTGTCTTCTTGTCTTGTTCCGCTCCTCCACCCCTCGGCCTTTAGTCGTTTTCTCAGAGGGAGGCGCGTCTACTCCGCCAAGAGCAAAACAAAGGAGGCGATTAAACGGAACAGCGAATCCGTCAGAGGGTTCTCAGCTTCCATCCCACTTGGTGTTACTGCCTCCCCTTTATTTGTATTAGTTACCCCATTCTTCGACGGTATTGTTATGGGACAAGCCCGAATGTCCCCTTACGGCGAATAATTTTGTCGCAAGCTGGCATTCCCTTGATGTTACCACCTACAGGGGTGAAATTTACTCGGAATTTTGAAGACTATAATCTACATTGCGTACCTCCAGTTATTCTTCAAGGGATTGGAATAATATCTACGAATGTAATATCTGTGTTTAGATTATGCTTCGCGTTGAAAATCCACGGTTGTTACCCTCCGTTTTCGAGAAAATGTAATTATTCATGTATGTATATATGTATACAGTATACATATATGGAGATTTTAGGTTGCGTTTCAGGGACGTTCAATTTGGGAAAGGAATAGGATTAAGATGGGAACGAATATACAGGTGATGTAGTTTTGTGAAAAAGGATTTGGGGTTAGTAGATGGAATTTCAAATGCTTCGCTATTTTGAATTTGGTTTATTTCTGACTCTTTTATTGTTAAACAATTTTTACTTTTGATAGATATGGTAATTTAATATTAGTATCAATATTAATACAATTCGAGATTAATTCAATATTTTTCTCGTGTGAATTCAATTTATTAGGTTGTCCCAAAAGTTTCTTTCCTTTTATAAGGAAATAGTAAACAACGTGTTTTATTTTATATTATTTTATTGAATTATGTATGATCCATTGGATTTGTTCTATTGGATTAAAATGAAAGAAACTTTTAGGACAAGCTAATACTTTTTTTCGTTTACTTCTGATATTGTTATCGTTAAAGTATAACGACTTTTATTTCTGGTAGAGTTGGTAATTTAATCTTGGTACCAGTATTATTAAAATTCAACATTAATTTGGTAATTTATTTCAAATTTGCGTTATCATAAAAGTTTCGTAAAAAATATTAATATAAATGAAAATCTCGTGTTAAAATTTGTTATAAAGCATGAATGGCTTCTAACAAGAACTACATTCTCTCACGTCTCTATTTTAACGTGAAAAAAAAAACATCAGTGTCTGCTGTCCCTCTTTTTTTTTTTAATTTTACACATCGACGGGAAGCCGCATCGACGTTGAAGTGTTACAGGCTGTCGATCCTCGATTCCGATTTCCCTTTCTTCCTCCATGAAAAAAGAAGGGAAGAAACAAGGGAGTTGGAACGCGAAACGGGCGGTGAATTAAGAGCAAAATGCCTGAAAGCTGTATCATCGACGGTTGTTTCATCGAGAAACCGATTTTTCGTCGATACGCGTGTCGAGAACGAGGCGTTCGCCTCGTTGGCTTCACGGCTCGCTGCACCTACAGCGTTCTACGTATAGAATCGTCAATCGTGAAACAATGTAGACTCGAAACGAGTCGGCTTTAATCAGGTTGAGATTGAAATTAGCGAGAATAGGTTCGATGAAGGAGCCTCGTCATTTGGATAATTAAATTTCATTTTGATGAATTAGTCGTTCGAAATAGAGAAAAGTCTCCTTACGAGGTTTCCACCGTGAGTCTCTTCCGAACTATCATCGAGAGGGAAACAATGGCAACGTGTCTGAAGAGACTTTCAATCTCGCGCTGCCGAAGTTTCGAGTTAATTATCTCGCGGCAAACAAGCCGTCGGATGTGCTTCCTTTCTTCGCGAAGAGTTGAATAACAGCGACGGTGAGTCCTGTCGACTGCAATCGGGAAGATGGAAGATTAAGAGTAATATTGACTGTGTCTAACCTACTTTTCAAACGAGCTGTACCTTACTTTCGATCTATACCTACTTATGGTTCAGATATTCTCCCTTCAAACCGTACCACGTATGTCTACAAATTTCGAGATCCACCATAACGTCACCAGTTCTATGTATCACGTGTCCATGCCACAAATCTCAAGTCCGAATTGGCTTCTATAAATCAATTACCATGAGCGTTTCAATGTCTCGGAACTGTTGCCACGAACATTGTGCATCCTTCGACAAACGAACGCTCGATTGATCACGGGAGAGATCTGTTTCATCGAGCAAACTACGAGGTCTGTGCTGAAAATCGCAGTCACCTATCACGACCTCGTCATTCACAGTGAATTTTGGCCTAGCCACAGTTCAATACCGGTCAACTGTACTGGTTAGTTTACGTGAGGGAAACTCGCCGCTGTCTCAACAAGCTGTCCAATATGAGATGACAAAGCGGTGAAGCAGCGCGCAATGTTTAAAATGTTGGAAAACAGTTGCCTGACCGAGAAGCAATCACAAGTTTGATTCTGTATTACCTATTTTTAGGAAAGAAACATAATTTTCTATCAGCTATTTTTTATTTTTTTATTTTTTTTAACCTTAACTTTCTAAGTCCTTGAAGATTCTTAACTAGAATATCATTTATGTATAAAAATTATTTACGCACAATAAGATATCCTGTAGTTACATAGTCATTTGAAAGAATACCATTTAGCGTTCACGTTTCATCCATTGTATAAGATGATAATCAAAGTGAACTTGCATCATCTTATATGTCGAATTTGTAGAAGAAGGTGTATAGTTAAACTGTTTTGCAATAAAAAGGTTACAAAAATTTGATAGCGTTTATAAATATATGCATTCAAATACATATTACAATAACAATAATATAACAATACAACATAACAATAATATGTAATAACATATGGTCAATCGTGAAATACATGTAATTTGGTTTTTCAAATAAAATTACATAGATTGGTACGAATTGATTAAAATTTCTCTGCTATCTTATAGCTCCGGTTAGTCGTCTAATTCTTTTAACCCTTTGAGCGCTATGAACGCATATATGCGTTCTCCCGTAACCATTCGATTTAGGCTAAAAGTGGCGTTAAAGTGGCGTGATAAAAAAGACGTATGGATGTTATCCACCTCACATTCTGATGATTTCGTTCAAACAAAAAAAATTAATTATCAAACTGGCAAACCAAAATGAAAACCAAAGTGTGTAGCAGACTACAATGCCTTGATGGGCTAAATTGATAAAATCGATATGACTTTGAGTTCACTTCACTGCGTTCGAAAAAGCACAAAATGGTATAAAAAATAATTTTAATATATAATGCATATATAATGCATATATTCTTTACAAAAGTGCTAATAATAAAACTGGAACGTTTGCAAATTTTCATCTGCTTCTCATAAAAGAATTAGAAAAAAAGAATTTTGCAAAAATACCCACCACGCAGAGTAGAGGCTAAAGGAGGAAGAGTTCATTCGGATGACCTTCTATTTCGGTTAACGGAGAGGCATTTCCTTACATCCTGCGTAGCTAAAGAAAATAATAAACATTCTTCACGACGAAAATGCGCTGCTTGCACTAAACATAATGGCAGGACTGACTCGGGTTACGAATGCAAAAAATGTAACATTGGCTTATGTATTGAACCCTGCTTTGAGATTTACCATACAATACAAAATTATTAAATTTTCAATTTGAAAGATATAATTTAAAACTTTTATATTGTTCATGTTATTATTGCTTAATAAAATAAATGAATATTAAGGCTTTTGAGATCGCTACATAATTTCTTTTAGTTACAATTAATATAGTTTGCAATGAAAATTCAGTCTACTCAACTTGCGCTCTTTCGTAAAAAATACGCAGCCCACGGTGTGCTTCTTCGTAAAGGGTGCAGTCCACGGCGCACGCTTAACGTCGGACAACGCAGCGCTCAAAGGGTTAAAAATCAACCGCTACTTTTTGTAACCTTCCCGTAACATAATTTTAAAATTCGCGGTCATTGCATGAACTATACAACGTGTCTCATAATAGAGTAATTTTTGCCTGAAAAAGCATAGTATCTGAAATAGACCTTTTCACAGTCAGACAGTTGTTTTAACGCACAGCGCAACGCGACGGGACACGGTGGTGGGGCACAGGGAGCGAACGATTCCTCGTTCGCTCCTTGTTCGCCTTGCGGGCTATTTCTCATTTCAGTGCGTGGAAATGTCGTTATAGACTCCTGGAAGGATAGGAGCATGCGATGGTGAATAGGACGTCGAGACGGCAGCTAGAAGAATTCATTCGACGTGGGTAACGGATGGGGCGAGAAAGTTTGCGCGGCAATAACTCATCGTTCACACCTTATTTACCTAGACCTCTTGCCAGCGCAGCCGATCGTTCTCCGTTCCTACGCTTCGTCGGGTCTCGCTGGATTCAATTTTAACAGGCGCCACCGTTGAAAAGGAAAGTCGATGCCGCGTGCTATCGAGCATGGCGGTTGAGTATACATCCAACGTGTTAAGAAAAGAGGGGGAGGGGAGAAAATATACAGGAAATAAATGGCGTTGCAGTCCGTTGATTTCGTTTTCGAGTACAACGACGAACACGTGAACACGTTATTTATACCGAGGGAAAAACGAGTTCCTTTCTGGATGAAGGGCACGACACGACAGCGACGACGAAAGGTCTATATTTTTATATACGTCCTTTGCCCAACATTAAGGATTGATGCTTACCCAACGAAGCTTCAAAGAATACTTCGATAGCAATAATGTGGAAGTTCCCTATTTTTTACACTGTATTATATGTTTATGAATAATGTATTCTAAATTACATGTTATAGAAGACGTTTTCGAACCACTCTCGTTGATAGATTTCACAATTCTTTTTCTAATTTTTCTTACAAGGACTCTTCCTATCTGTAAGAGGTTTCAGCCTTGTTTTTCGCTCGATTCTTTGGTTCGATCATTTCGCACTATCCTGGCTATATGGTTCGACCTCGTTGACCTAACGGAGAACTATGGATTGGAAAGATGGCGTGAAAATTAATAATTGAAGAAGCCACCGACTCGTGCACCATAATTTTCATCGGATAGGTAACATAGATCAAATTGCCCGGTGGAACGGGGTTACCCGATAAAGCAGCTGTCGCCGACAGATAGACTCTTCAGACTCAATGATTCGCCCCTCCTCTCATCTAATTCTCATTTCTTCCCTGTCCAACGAGGGGATTCTGTTTTCATTCTGCGACGTATAGTCGTCTTAATTTATATGGGGTCTTCCACGTTGCTTTTCACGTTGGTGGGCCATTCCTCGAGCCAAGGCAGACCGCGAACTTCTAAGATTCTGGCCGTATCGATTACGAGGGCAATTTCTTTTTAACGAGCTCTCGATAGCATCTCGAAAGAGTGCGATCCAGGGGCGACGAGGAGTGGAAAGACGCTGATTTAGCGCAAAGATTTAGAGAGAAACGATTCTTTGAACCCCTTCCCACCTGGCTATATGGCCTGTAATCTCCTATCGGCTGGTAATCTCGATCAACATCTTTGGATTTTCGCCGGAAGCGGTAGAGACGCGATAGAATTTTTCATCGGGGCTGCCCGTTATCCACCGGTTCGTTCGATTAATTAGAAAACTTTTCTTTCGCTGATCCGCTCGACACTTTTTGCCTCAAGAACTTTAAATTACCATCCAACAGTCATCTCGACGTTCCGCATCTCCTAGGCTTGTAGGTACATATTGTAATTTGTTGCGTGTATTTTGCTAAAAAATTTTCATAATTAGTTTGTTGATTTGTTAATGATTATTTCGGAAGAAAACTGTTTCAAATATTTACGTCATGAAAAAGCTATAATTTGACGAGTATGGCAATAAACAATGCTTTTATTAAACACTCCTAACATTCATTTTTCTTCCATTGCTATTACTGAATTATGTTATTGTAAGCAGTATTTATTCATACTACCTATCTTTAATATTCTATATTTATGCGAACCATAAGGCCAAAGAACAAACGAACTGATTACGCAATTTCGTACGTTTAATAAAAGGAAACAACGAACGTATAAGGTGAACGTGGAAATGGGAATAAATTTGTAAATTTCTTTATCTTACATACGATAAGAAAAGATGATAGTAAAGCATAAATGTTTGTTAAATATTTTATATTATGGATTATAAAAGCGAAGGTATTATTTTATACGATTCTTTTTTGTTTTATTTTATAACAACTTAACGCGACGTTTTGATGATACAGCTTCTAACGATCTCGCTCATGATTTATGCATGAGGACGTTGTACGTTTCATTCATACTGTTGGATTTTTCATCGTAAATGTCATTTAGAATCTAGGCGATTCAATATATATTTATTATGAAATTTGCAAGAATGAAGTAAAAGCTATTTCGAAATTACGCGATTCTTGACGACAAATGGTTAAAGCGTGCCTGAAAAATGTTGCAAGGTCGGTAACAGGGTAGAAGATACGTTTAAGCGTCTGTATTCATGGGATTTCGTTCTCTTGGAAATGTTCAACTACAAAGTTGAAGCTTTTCCCTGCTCTTAACAACAAACACTAGACCGAGAGTAGACACGTCTGACTGCAAAAATGCGAATAATTATCAACCTACATAACTCTTTCGTTTCCAGAGAAACAAAAACAGGGTTGATATACGAACCAGCAGTTTTCTTCCTCCAAGTATCTCTGCTAATGAGATAGTTTTTCTAGCGTTCATCCGGCTCTAACTAGTCTTTTCGACTGCACTCGACATTTTCTGTCATAGCTGTATTCCTTTGTAATTCACGCCTGTTTAGTTACATAACACCTTCTAAAAGTGAACTCTGAATGCTCAAGTATTTTATTTGGAAGGTAGCATTTGTCAAACGTTTAAAGAGTGTGCGAATATTGTTGAAAAAAAAATCGAATATTCAAGTCTGATTTTATAAATTTTTTCAAATGTTGCCTTAACGAATCGTTCTTATTTCTATTCATATAATAAATACATCGATTTAATCAAGTGTGAAATAATTTATATTATATAACTGCCTTATAATATTATATTAAAAATTGTAATTATGTTCTCAATTCATAACGAAGTTGTAAAATTGTTCTTAATGTGTTATTTTAATTTTGCATAGACAAACATTATTGTATTCTGTACAGGGAAAGTTGTTTATGTTTACATCTAATGTTTTTACTTTCTTAAGATTCCTAAAAAGGTTTCGAAAAACCTCTGAAAGCTTCAAACTTCGTCCTCACACCGTTCCTCGCTTCAAGCCCTGGGATAACCATACATTCTTCTTTCGCGCCCTACTTTCAAACACTTGCTCCTTCCGCGTACTTTCAACGTTCGAAACTCCGTCACTCGCAATAAACATTCACACGGAATTCCTATTCCGACATAATTTAGCTCCCAGGATTCCCAGGATTCCAGTTGTACTTGGGAAATATAGGATAGAATAGAGTGCCACCCATTTAAGTAACAACACGTGCCACAACTTTGTAAACCGTCGCCTGGAACACCGAGTATTCCTTTCGAAGGGGCCCAAGAAGACGTCAGCCGCTATAATAAATCGTCGTTGCGCGGGATGCAATGCGCGGAACATCAGCGCTGAGAGGCAAGGATGCACCGGAAGTGGCGCATGACGATGCATCACCTCGGCGACCCATGTACGCGTTCTGCGTCAACTTGCAAATACCTGAAGATTCAGTCGAATCGGTCGTTTGTCTTCGCTACTAGAATTTCAAGTTTCCTATGTAAAAATGTCGCGAAGACTCCACTTCACATGTTCTTTCAAACATTCACACGTCTAATAAGAAACCAGTATGCAAAAGAGCAAGAAAGTATGTTGTACTGTCATTACAGGGCAATTCTTCGTAATATCCACTCGTCGATCTCGTATTACTTTATCCGACAGTCGAAATTTGAAGCTCCCAAGGGACTTTTTTCATATGATATATGTGTTCGAGCGGAAATGATGCGAGAACCAAGAGATTTCTCAGTGAAAGACGGTGTTTCTAGTGTCGTTCGAGCTGAACGGGAAACGCAACGCAGTGGAAAAGGTCAGAGATAAACAATATCGCCGTGGAGACATTGGGGAGCCGGGAAGAGAACCGTCGCGCAAAGGGTACCTTTTATTGGGATATTGAACGACGAATTGGGGCGACGAACGTGGTTGCACGTTTGACGGGCTGGCAATAATTTCTTGACTTCGATTTGCATTCGTTTCGCGCTCGAGTTGGATACAGTGTGAAGATTCTCTACCGTGAAAAAGTGCGCTGATGTTTATATTTGTGCAGCCGCGTTCGTTGTAGATGGTCTTATGTAACTAGGTAGTTGGAATTTTAGAAGTGCAGTTACTAAAATGAATTCTTTAACGAATACACAAATTTGAAAAGTAAAGTCCACTTTACGATAATATTATCGTATGCCTCCTCAATATTAATATAACCCTAGAAATAGTCAATGACTGAACAAATTCGAGGAAGTTTTTTCTTTACTTCATCTTAAGTATTCTTGCGACATTTCCTTGTACGATTATGTCCTCGTTAAAGAAATAGCAGTCAACCTTGTAATTTGAATAATATGAAGCTCCTAATTAGAGGATTGAAGAAGTGTACTTGCCAGTTTGAAGGGATGAAGATGGATATTAAAATGTAATTTATAAAATGAAACATTTTCCTACTAATTGGGAGACTGAAAAACTTTTAATAAGAGTTGCGGGAAAAATTTGATATAACATCATATTCGGTATAAGCCATATTTTTAAAAATTCGTTTTCGTAATCGTTTGATTATCGTCGATATTCTCATTTCCACGAAGCTACAATTCCTGGAATGGTGACGGCAAGCTACAAATTTGTTCCTAATCCACGGTAAACCCAGGATTGTTCACGCATTACCGCCCGTCGAAACGTGACGGCTGCATGATTTATTGGAAAAAGCTTTCTACACGGTGGCGTTCGCATCGAACGCACAGATCCCGGAATAAAATAGCGTGGACATGGTATTTTCGCGCTCGCGTGAACTTGAAAATTCCACAACCACTGATCCACGTGAACCGTTCGAGTATTACCTGTGTCTATTTCAAGAATTTTCGTCTCATCAAAATATCCCCTCTTTTATATAATATAAAAAGAAATATTTTCGGATGGAAATTTTCCCATTATAATGGAAGTATTCCCCAAGATTCACGGGAGAAGTTCATTTGATAAAGTGTCTGCTTGACAGATTCGAATACTCGAAGATCATATTTTATTCATCGACACATGTTTGACCGTCCAGATTTATGATCCCGCAGGAGTCCAGGTTAACCGTCTACAACTTTTTCTTACTCTCAGAGAGAGAGAGAGAGAGAGAGAGAGACGATCGAAATTCAAGCGGATAAAATCTATAAGCCTTCTATTTTACACATGGGAATACGTGGAAATGAAACTCTCCAGAAAAGCATTAAGCGACTTTCATTAATCAATCCGTTCTTTAATATTTGCGAATTAATCATTTGATATCGTACATGAACGCGTTGTATTTATATAAGAAAAGAAATTCTGTAGTTACAGTGGATAATCTCCGATTTTCGATCCGAGAACGTATTAATTAAATAAATATCTTTTTATCCACACCATATATTTTCAAATTCTTGTAATATGTAGAAACGAGCATATGTATAAAATATAAAACATATTAAATATATTTACAGTTACGTGATCAATTAAAATTGTGAACTAAGAACTAAACATCAATTTATTTTCTGTGTCTTTTATATTAAATTCTGCAGTACACTAAAAATTCAAAGAAATATTTCTATTTTACCAAATCGCACAATTTCAACCAAATACAAATGTCTCCTTCTTAGACATAGAATGTCTACTTCTTAGACTTCCTATTATAAAACTCCCAGGTTTCTTCCCTCAGATTATATATTTATTTCCTTCGATACTGGTGTACTTCATCCAAAGAATCGAAGTCCTTCCTTTTCAATTGATCGTACCACTTCGAAGAATCTGCGAAACAAGCAACAATCACGATCAGTTCGAATCCAAAGCCAAGTTCTTAGTGAAGAAAAAAAGAGACGAAGACGGCGACTAAAACAAAGACAAAAGAATCGGACGTCGTTCGAAGGAACATTGCCCGGAAACGTTGAGGAAGACGAGCCAAGAAGAAGACAGTGCCAAGAATGTACGCAGATTGCAATGGTGATATACACGTGCTAGTTCCAAGAAGAAGTAAACGATGAAGAATGCATTTCAGCCGCTCTTCTCGATGGAATGTCTTTGCCACGCCTGTTCGAAGATGAGAGCAACTCTGACTGGAAAAGTTTACTCTGTACCCAACCCGATCGCGCTAATGCGAGTTTGAACGCGGTCCTACAGCCATCCGGTCGGGACGCAAAACTCGGCCGGAAGTAACTTTCGGAAATTTGTAAACTAACTGATGGAAACCTAATTTCAGCCGAGTCATCTTGAGCGCGGGCGTTTTCACCGGAAACGCTGTCCGCGCAGATGCTACAATAGCCAACGAAATTCGGAAACAGAGGTTGGAAGTCGAGGAGCAAGATGCGGTGTAGTTTGATTTTTTTTGTGCCAATTGGTTATGTATTTATTAGATGTTGAATATTTGTGCACTTATGGCAAGTTTTGAGACTTAATTAGTAGGTGTTTTCACAGATTCTAGGCTCTTTTATATAGTGACTTAGTAGCTAACTTGTAATGTTAGTAATAAATTGACAATTTTTAAGTTATAGCTTATACTCCTCTATCTTAAAATTTCATAATTTTTTGGGTAACTGATAATTTTTTTGTCAGTGAACTTGTTACTATTCTGCAAAGGTATTTATCTTCTGAAATAATGGGCATATAAAGTATATATATGTGTATGTATGCAGATGTGTAGTTGTATATAGATAAGGGTTATAGATATTTTAACACGTAAGTTCTTTTTTGAAGTATGTAATATGAAAATGATTATATTTAATCTTTTGTATTTTATTGGCGGTTTCAGAGCAATACATAAAACTTGATTGTGAAAATCCTTTCTTACCTTATCGATGGGAAATGGGGAAAGTATGAAGGATATCATATAAATAAGATTATATGTACCACCCTGTTTTTAACAAAATGCTTAATATTGATAAGTTTCATTGTGAAACTATTCTAGAATTATCCATTAATCGTATCATAAAAATTGTTAAATCAACAGAACAAGATATATTATATTTTGGATATATTACAAATATATCTATATCACTAGAGCATGAAATTATAATAAATGCACATTTGTTTCTAAAACATCAATTTTTCATCAAAATCATATGGTATGTCGGTCACATATTTATTCAGATTTGCATATGGGAAAAGACGCGGATGAGCTCTGTGCTCTTGGCTGACGAAGTCTGGGATTTCCTTCGGAAGATTTCGCAGGAATGAGACTCACGGAAAGAAATCACGATGCATGGATAGCTAGGGAGTTTTATTCTGATATAACTCCTCGGAATGTGAAAGAATGCCGTGGTAGTGATTTTAACAAACGAATTGCTCGAACTACTATTGCAAATAGAACAAATACGTTTCCATTGCGTTTCACTGGTTAAACATTGATCGAACAATTTGATTGATACAACTTCGTTGGAATAAAATAAAGTGAAGCAGATGGATGGAAACCGTCGAGCCATTCAGATTTATCGACGATCTTTTCAAGTACTGTTCTACAAGTTGTAGCTACTATGAATGCAGAAGTATAGCGAACAAGAAAGTACAATTACTTTTCTGTTTCATGAGTCATCATCAATTAACTTTTACGTTCTCCATACTATCATATTTCATTAAACGTGCCTCATTTGCATGTGCAAGCTTTATTCAATATAAGCAAATTAACAAGCTGTACTGATTTTAAATTGCACTTGTAAATATTATTTATTTACATTCAAGATATATCGGGTTTTATCGGAGTGATAAAATAATACTATAATTATAGACATGATTTACAGGATGTATACTGCGAGTAAAGTGATATATTTGTTACAATATTTGGACAACGAAGTCCTCGGCTTAGTTATAATTATTTTTCAGATCTATTGATACACTCGATCCTATTATAAATAACTCTATATACATATATTCTTAATCTTTATATTATTCTTAATCCTTTATTGTATTTCTTCAAAGATTGTATCATAATCCATACTATTATATTACTTTATCCGTTGTTAAAAAGAAATCCGTCAAAAAAGGGTCGAAGCAAAATAAATTCGTTTAAAATAAAACAAAATAACGAACGGAACATCAATATGATCGCAATCCATCGTAATCCTAAAATAACATGGCTCAGCAAAAAGCAAACAATGTTGAAGAAGCTATTTTCACAGTGGTGCAGACATTGTCGAAGCAGAAGTCTAGACCTTCCGATTATTTTTCCCTGCCTTCGTTAAATCTTCGATCGGACCAATATTTTCATCGACGAACTTTCGGTTTATTACATTTGCAAGTATATGTAGGGGGTGGGAACACGTGTTATCGGAAAGTCGTTAAAATCAGGGACCGCGACGATGCGGAAGTTGCATCAATTTTTTTCCGCTTTCGTCGAGAGGCCGATATTTATTGTGCAATAGCCGGCTCACCGCGTCGGTACGTGGTACTAGGATATATTCGACAAAACGCCTGGCAGTCAGCAACCAGTTATTCTCTCCAGTAGCCTCGTCGCTCATGCTCCATTGGGAGCTGTTCGCTTATTCCAATCCAAACGGTGCTGCGGCATGCATGACTCAAGAATAATGTCATCCTCGGCTACACTGCTTGAAACTAAAAGAAACATCGAATCAGAATCGGAATTTATTCCTGAATCATTGACAATGTGTTTATCCAACTTTTCTACTACGTTGTTTCTAAGTTCTTTAATTCGAGGTATATCATTCCAATGCGTTATAGAATCGCTGTTCTTTACCAAGAAACCAGAAAAATGGTTTAATACCTCTCATATCTATGCTACATATTTCAATTTTTTTAAACAAAATATTTGCAGCATTGCACAATTGTTGTAAACGTATTCGTAATTGTACCTCAGAAGAATTTTATCTAATTAAATCAAGATTAAATCACGAAGTTGTTGAATTCGTAGTAATGTTTTTGTTATTAATAATAGATTATTTCTTATAAATACATTACGCATTGAACCCTTTAATTTTAATTTTGATGATGTATATTTATAAAAAAAATTGAGATAGTATAAACTCGGTTTAACAATTGTGTTAATTGATAATTAAACGATACGGTAAGAGATATTTGACAATCTTAAAATTCTTTATCCATCATAATTTTCATAACTATAATTAATGTTTTTCTGTTAAATTATTTCTGACAAAGTTGACAAAATTCTTTGAAACGGCAAGTCACGAGAAGCGACCCTTAGTAGCGATATAAATCACAGATGAGAAAGAACGAAGAATATCGAGATACAACGTGTACGATGAATAAACGTACGATACGAGAAACTTTGTCGGGATTGCGATTTTCTTTTTCCCTCCTAACTATTGTCGAAACTTGCAGAAAAATAACCAGTTACCGTGATCGAATAAAATGTGCACCGTTCCGAGCGACGAGCAAAGTAGACAACCAGAATAAATTGCTTCTCTCATACAAGCACGGTTTTCACTGAAATTTCGACTTTTCCTTCGTTTACCTGTTACGTGTGTCTCGTGGTACTGTCTCGTATCTAAAAATATGTCTAACGACGGAACCATAAGTGACAATATTAGAGCGATGCCTTAATTGGTAATACAAGCTGCAACGAGTCACTTCGTTGCTTTAGATGCCACGATACCTTGAATAATATTTATATTTTTTTTAGTGGGATAAAAAAATATATAGGTTTCATAACCTGAGATAATAAAACTGTATCACTCAACAAAATTATACAGAAGATTTTTTACCTTATTTAAATTTATATAACTGTGGAAATTTAATTACATAAACAGCATTCTACTCAAGTTTCTCGAGACTAACGAAAAAATATGTTCGGAATCATTTTTACAATTACTAAGTAGTTACAATTTTCTTTTTCACCATTGAGATCTGTTGGAACATTGTAATATATCATTGTATCGTTAAAACAATAATATATTATGTTCTAATATAACTTATAATATAATCAATATAATCTAATATCATTACATACTGATTATACATAAATAATAAGTGAGGCTGGATTATGTTTCAGGCTATGTATCTCAATTCGAAAATTACATTCAACTTATTTTTTTCAAGAAATAAATTATATCGTGTACTTCTTTGTTTTCGTTCAAAGATCCTTCATCAAATCATCCAAAGAAAAAACATTCCACTCTCTGGTAAAAGATAAATGTGATTTTCACATCACGTTCAATATCACGTATAATCCTTTCCATATTACGTAACTTTTCTGGAAATACACTTCCTTTGGCACTATCCTGTTCTTTTCCACATTCTATATTTCATATCTTCAAGTTATATAGAAAGAGATATAAAAATCATGTCTCATAAAGTAGAATAGAAAATTATCATACACATGCATATACATGAAGAAAGAAAACGAAGAAGAATTTTAAGACTAGAGTTTGCAGGGTGTCAGGTGAAATGTGAATTTGATATGAATCAGATCTCGATATTACGCATGTGATTACAAATATTATACAGACTGCGTATGTTTATGCATTTGCGGAAAAACATATGTAAAATATTTTAAATACTCGTCATAATATTTAAATGTTAAAACAAATTTCTATGTACCGTCAATATATGAGAAAATATATGGAATATAACATAATATATAATATATTTTTATGCATATAATATATATAACATATATAAATATATTATAATATTTATATATCGATACAAATTGTAATATTGGCATATAGCAAACTGTTATTTAACCCATAAAATACCTATATTTTATACCTATATTAGGATATAATTCTTATTGGATACGCTTTATGCTCCGAAAACTCAAATTGTAACAGTCGAGAAAAGGTGATTAGGTAGCTAAGGTTAATAATAAATTATGCACGGTGGCCAATTCATAAACATAAATTTTGTCAGTCATACGTGAGACCGTGTTTCGAAGAGCTTATCTGCTAAAAAATAACTGCACGCGTTCACGCGATGTATTTATACGATGCACTTTGTCACCGACTCACCGACCCAGTAGTTATGCCATAGTTAAGCGGAGGCACGTGCACGCGCATAAAGACGACACTGGGACCAGGCCCTCTCGTTTGTCACGTTACCTGCCAGCGAAAGCATCTCTGACAAATATCAAATGCTGCGTTCTCTTTGTTCACTGGCGTCGTACGAATCGATTGCTGGGAAATTATTAAGACTTCACCTTGCAGATTTTACTCAGTCATCTGAAAATTTGAATGACAGATATCAGAATTTTATTTCTATATATCTATACTTTTAATTATGTAAATTAGTGCATAGAAGTAGCAAAAAAGGTGAGCTGCATACGGGAGGCTAACAGTATTTTGCAATTCAGTCACGAAATGTACTCCAATGTTTCCTTATATAATACTACTACACAATGGAACTGCATGATACATTACAATATGTATAACATTAAGCAATAAAATTGCACCTTTTATATTAAATTTTAGAATCAGTTCAACTGCTCACATCGCACCCCAAGTTGAAATCGTAGATTTAGCACACATTCCAATTAATCAAATTTTAAAGGATATTCCTAAAATAGATTATATAGATCCACAATACAATAATATAGTGCATGTATTAATAAATAATGGTCACATACGGACTTATATTTTTATGTATTTGTGAAAAATTTGGAGACATAAGAATACATTGTATACATATAACATGTAAAAGTATATAAAATATGCAAAGTACTCGAAACATTCGCAATTTAACCATTTTAAATATATGAAATTTCTATATAAAATCACCAATTGATCTACCGTAATAATCCTGATTATAATGATCAAAAGACCAGTAGCACAGCCAAAATAAACTCGGCATAACCGTATACAGCCACATTCACGTAACATCAAAACGTCGTCCAGTTGACCAAACGGAAGAATCAGGTTCCACTTTCCTTACTCCGTCGGACGAGTTATCCTGATTAGATTAAAACGGTGCAGGGCGCGCGTAGCGGTAGAAATTATTCACCTCGTTTTAGTCGACATTCCAGCGCAGCGGTGTGTAATCTGGTCGGCATAGGACAGGAAGAAAACGAAGGATCCGGCTAACGCGACTGCAAGTGCTCGCTGGTCCTGACAAACCGGGCATACCAAGAATCACGTTTCATCGTTGCTCCTGTTGGAAATATCCCGAGTACGTTCTTCTTAAGCTCTCTGCGCATCGCTCCTCGGAAACGTCGAGATAACGAGTGTCGAATAATAACATTACTTTCGCGCAAATGACTCGTGTCTCCTCTGGCTTTTCGAGCCTTACTCCTGGGTTCATATTTTTCTTGCACGATTACGAATGGTAATCCGCTTCCGCGAAGGAGGACCTACCAACGAGGATTGTAATTTCTAACTCGCCGCGGCTTTTAGGAAAACAGCTTCCACGCGCTCGTTGGATGGGCTTTAATTCGTGCCAACTCCTTTGAATGCCATTACCTGGATTTAACTTACAAATCGTTCTCCACCTTGCCGACTTTTCTCCTCGTCTCAAAGTTTTCGGTTCGTATTTTATATGCTCGTCGTGTTATTCGCTACTTCGATTTTTGAGGGATCGAGTTAGGGGAGAATTTGAGAGAGTTTGCTGTTCGAACTTGCGATTTGTATTTTTTGGATTTTGAATCTTTGTAGGGACGTTGGAACATTGTGGAAAAATATAATATATTTTTGGTGTTTTTGATTGCTTTTGTGGTTGCTTCGGATATATTGGTATATGTATTTTCAAGGAAACGTCTAACCAGAATATCACATTGATCGCAAACACTGAAGACGATTTCGAATTCTGCGTTAACGAGAAAATCAAAATTCCATGTAACGTGCTCCGAAGTCCGCCTATCTAATTACTTTACGAATTGCATTCGCAAACACACGGACTGGTCTATGCAACCGAAACTAGCTCGGCAACTTTGAGAACATTGATTGAAACGAATACCACTGAACTCGATAGTTTGAGAAAGGATTTGGGCAATTCGATCACCATTATTTGTATTGTTGGTGGTCTCAAAACGTGGTTTCTATCGCAAACCTATCTATTCGCAATAGCATGTTTCATGGTATTGTATATATTACATTGTATATACGTATATGTAATTAAATTACAGACACATCTTACATATAATTTAATTAAATTTAATTGCTTTAGAGTACGAACCTCGCTTTTTATTCAACGTTAGATGTTGTTTATTTTAAAAAATTACTGGGTACCTCATCATCATATGTTACTTGACAATAACATTGTGACAATATTTATAACATTTAAGGTACTTTAAGACCAGTTTATAATTAACAAAAAAGCAGTAAATATACAGTTTCAATGAAAAATTTTTTACTACTTGAAATTCAAAAATCTCCCGTGTAAAGCAATCACATCAACGAATATCGTTATTTCCTGTACAATCATGCTACATCATTCCATTATTATACACTTTCAAACGATAAATTTCATCATTGCAATTTACTCACCCATATAACTGAATCAACATCCTACAACGCCTCTGAAAAAATTCTTGCTTAATATCTTATGCTTCATCTTTCGCTCAAAGGGAATAGAGTAACCACGCGACTGCTAAGAGAAGGAACGTTTCGTATTCACCAAAGTGAAAGACCTTGCGGCAGTTTCCGTCGGAACATTCAGGGTGCGGCAAGTTTTACCTACGTAGGCAGTGATCAAGCGGACAAGCACTTGTCTTGCTTTCGCTTAATACACGCTGGTTTCCGGCGCTTTCCCGGGCAACTTGGAATTCCTGCCGCGAATAAAAGCGTGCGATCTCGAGCGAATAAAATCCCTCGGGCGAACGTTTTCGCGGCAGGCAAAAGAGATATTTATCTTGGTTTTCGCGTGGCTCTCACCGTGAGAGTTATAGGGGACGCGAGAAAATTCGTTCTTCTCGCGTCTCAACGTATTCTAGCGGAAGAGGAACTTTGGGTGCCCGGAATACAGTTTCTTTTATTACTGGCCACGTACGTCGTGTTCCACCCTTTTCGACCCTTTCGTTTCTGCTCTACGGTTCTGGGTCTTAATTTCGAGCGTGGCATCAAGCTTTCCACGCGAAAACCGTTTCCTACAGAATTCTTCCACCTCGATTTATTATTACGGCGCACGACGATCCTGGCATCTCCTGCAGAGGATCATGCTTTCATACGTAACCTGTGAGCTCCGAATTTTGCGCGTGATCACGTAACCCTATTCTCGCGGCGTTCTTCTGTTTGGAGAGAACTTTTGTGGTCACGAGATAAATTTTTGAATTAAGATGCAGTATTTTGCGGGACATATAGGTTGAACTGTATAAGTAATTACGTTAGATTTTTTTGATGTGGAGAAAAAATGTAGATATGTAATTTTAATGTCACATAACCTTATTGAGAGTTCAAATGGCTGTAGTACACTTTCTATTAGTTATCCTTTTCAAATTAAAATATTCAAGACTAGTTTGATTTTTTACAAATGAATGTTCAACTTTTTTCATAGTACATTTCATTATGGATAAACTATAATAGATTAAATAATAGGTTCATTTATAACAAATTGTACGTAGTGTTGAAAGTCTCGACAAAAAGAAGAGTCTTTGAACCATACTTCTTAATAAAAAGAAAATTTCAATCAAATCACATGACTCGTTCTGTACGTCTTTTAATAATTGAAAATCGTTTTTAGTAATTAAAAAATTGATACGTATGCCGGCTTAAATGTATAATATAGTATATTGATAAAATATTGCGCTGGAAGGTAAGCAGCTCTTGGAGAATCCAGAGCTGTATACGATATGGCTTCGTAAGCGAAAAACCAGAACTCGAGCTCCAATCTTTCGACTCGATCGACCGATTCTCTACCAATTTGCGAAGTTCACGTCCACTTCTCAAAATTCTCAGACCTTAAAACCCTCCTAGCAGTAAGATATTCAAACTAACGTGCCAGGTGTTACATAAAACTGTCTGTCCGCCCAGTTCCATGGTTTCTCCAGCGAACAATCGCTGCAGGCTATCTCTCAATACACTCTCTCGAACAACTTTTACACGCTTGTTTCTCTTCATTCCAGATAAAAGAACATCTAAGAAAGAATAAACAATTCCTTGATGCTGAGAGAAATTCCTTAGAAAAGCACAATACGTAACTGAAAAGCTTATAATTCTTAAGAATAGTTATTTATAAACATTCCCACTGATTATTATACTGCGTATGTTTATGCAAATTTAAATTTTTATGAATACGATTAAAGAAACAGAACTTAAATGGAGATCTGTTTCATTGTCTAAATATCATGACAGATACTTTACTTTGAATATGTTGTATACTTTTATATGTCACATATATTTTGCTCACTTTTGTACCTTTAAATTTTGCAAAAGTGTATAAAAATCCACAGTTTACTGATCACAAACAAATCATGTTAAACTAAAAATTGCTGGTATATCGATCGTATCACTACCGATCAGCGGAATAAATCAATTTTTCCACGTCTGTTACAAAATCAACAAAGCAGAATCATGAACGAGTAATTGGCAATAAAGTAGATGGTCGTGTCAATATATAAAATATTAAATAATATTAATATTTGTAAAAGTCCAGATTATGGAAAAATGAATAAATGAAACTACATTTAATGATGAACAAACTATTATTAGGAAAGTCTCGTGCGATTCATGAAAAGGAAGACCTAACGTACGAGACGTCTTTGTAACTAACAGGACGATTCTCTCTTCTGACACGATGGGTGATTAATGCGAAAACTAAAGGTTGCTTACTATATCTGTATACCACTGTTTCCATGGTTTCCAGTCGTTCTACGTTGGGACGTTGTCCACGTTGGGAACGGACACGTCGATGAAAGGTGAAACAAGGCGAAACCAGCGAAACGAGGTAACAGACAATTAATGCCGGCTGGATAAACGTGTACGTTCATCCCGTGGAAACAACGGGGACAGTGTTTCCTTGTTCGTCAGGAATTCGACGACTGATTCGCACGCCGTCTGTCCACCGGTTTATTTCGCGCGTGATCTATCGATCCGATTAGTACCGTGCTATATTCGGAAGAATCGTTGTTCGTGACAAGTTTCATTTATGCAATTGAAATGCAAGAGATTTTGCAATTATCTCGCGTATATTTCATTTGAAAGGATTTTTGGAGAGAAAAATTCATTAATTTTTTTTTAGAAACGAATTTACTCATCCTATTCTTGTTTTTGTAAAAAAGAGTCTAACCTCATAATTGTTTAATTAATTTAACCAGTACTTTTTATGGGTGTATTGATAATTAGCAAATTCTGACAGTACAATAGGCAAATTTTATTCATTATCAGATTCTCGAATACATTTGAAAAACCATGAAATAAAATTCAAAAAAAAATCCTCCAACATGAATCGTATCTGGGTCGGAATAATTAATTGAAAGAGCGCGAAATGCGTCGCGACGAGGAAGTAATTTAACCATCTTGTCGATTGGAAGCGTCCCTCTATCCACTGATTTATTTCCGCCAACAATTTTCGAGCAGCGCCGCTTCCGGTCAACGAAAATCGATATCCAATCGTTTTGTGAGCATTTCCAACGACATTTTCAACTAACCAACGTTACTTAGCGATCTACAAACTCATCTAAATCAATTCACACCATACTTAAACTAAAGATCTGAATGATTTCTAATAAAAAAAATATCTCGAGCAAAACTTTATTAGTATCAAATGAAGCACTTTTCGATGTAAAAAAGCTTTTAATTCATCATATCTGGTATTATTATAATATGAACTCCTGAATAGCAATCTATAAGTTCGTTACCGCCATATAACATTAACATTCCCAAAACAAACGAATCTGGTACATTTATTACATAAAACATTACTGTTTCGAATTCTTTTCTTTACTTGCATCGTTAAGAATATAAATTCACATAAACATCCACAGTTTTGTTATAACTTTCTAATGAATCATTTATGAACCTATATTTATATGACATCTTTTTCTCATTTTCACTCATAAAATATTATAACATTTAAAAACAGCCACGACATAATCCCTTATGTAAGGATAAGAAAAATAAATGAAATTAAATTTTGCCATTCTCGGCTTAGTTTTGAAGAAAATCAAGTTTGAAAAGTTATCAAATAGACTTGAACATGGCTAATTCCACGATAGACAAGACCAAATAATCGACAGAAGATCATTCTAAAAATAAACCGAAAATGTAGAATACAATTTTTTCGCAAGATGCTCTGTTTCCGAGGAAAATAAAGTTGAAAATTGATCATACGCATATACGAGGTCGATTCTTAACTTAAACATCTTCAAATTCTATTTTCTTAAAAATGAAACCTTAAATGGAAAAATTGTATTCGACATTTTCGACTTAGTAGCAGAATAACCACACGTAAAATAACTTGCTGCCGTATATCTAATCCTGTCCAGTCCTGAATTAGCTATGTTCAAGTATACTTGATAAACTTTCGAACTCGAAAGAATTTTGTTATATATTTTTTTCTTATTTTTACACAAGAAACCGTGTCGTGCCCGCATTTACGTATTATTCGATCGGACACTGTATCTAATGTACGACGGTCATCTTTAGAGCATGTCAGAAAGCGGAAATTAAGTCTACACCGACATGCACGTGAGAATCCGGCCGATATTAGAGACGTTCTTCTTTGGTCGCCTAACCAGTCGATAATCTCACGTCGTACGGCTCATTTAGCTGGTGCCGAGATTTGCATAAATTCAGTTGGGAGATAGAACAATATCTCGTTGCATGGAGAAGCGAATATCCGCGGGAAGATTGAAAAAGGAAGAAAGAGGAGAAGACCGTGTATCGTTAATGTTACGTGACGGTAATCCTTGGTAAACAAGTTAATTGAAAATAAACAGCTAGCGTGTATTTTTGATGATAAACAAACTTCATCTCGCCGCTGATGCGAACTACCACTTTCAGCAGCATTGAAAAATGCTCAGGAAATGCATTAGCAATTCCAGGTCACATGGAAGAAAGGAGAAAGCTAAAAGCTTTTTTTCTCGAACGATTTAAGGAATAGAAATAACATGTCGCGCGTACATTAGCTGTTTGTAGTTTGGAGATTATTATGGGACGTGTCTTTTAAGTACGGACGATGTTATTGGAGCAAAGCTTCTCATTTATGATAATGTAATCCGATTTGTGCCTGGGTTATTGGAATTTCAGACACTTTCCACGGAGGTTCTAATTTATTCTGATGTTCATACTAATTCTATCCATTATAAGGAACAAAAGTTCTCTCTCTTTCTCTGTCTCTCCCTCTGGGTTGTTCTTGCGGAATGACCAGATATTTTTGGCCAGTTGTCTGATCTTCGTATACGTTTCGTGGAAACTACATATGCGGATATGCAGCGAGAAGACATTAAACTGCATAATTTTAGAAAAATTTGCGATCTGATAGTGCACATGAGCATTCAAAGTTTGACACTATTTTTCAACATTTGAATAAGGCCTTTAAGTCAAAAGTCTAAAATGATATTTATTAAACGTAAAACGTCCTGTGATAAGTACAAACAGGTAAAGAAATGTTACATATTTTTACGTGTTGCATAAGAAATGCAGCGTCGTAAGTATAATTTTTATTTGGGCTTCTAATTACGGCAATTGGAAAAGTACGAATACTTCTGTGATCCACTGTATTCGTCCTCGACTACTACATTATCCAATTTGGAAATGAAATTTGATCAAATAATAGGAACATAAAATTTAATGGCAAGCGTATAAATGTGGAACAAAACAAAAGAAAGTAATACATGAAATTATAATAAATAAACGAAAAAAATTTCAAATTAAGAATTGTTTAAATTAATCAACAACACTAATTTTCGCCAGGTTAATTGGAAAGAATGGAGAAAAAAGGTAAATCGTAGTACAAACAACTAATCTGAACTATTCGAAGGAATAGTTAATCCATAAAATATTGAATAGGTCACGTTCTTTTGATATAAAGAGCAACTTCTTTGAAATGATTCCGCCGCATTCAGCCAAGTAGACGGTCCTCGAGAAGAACTCTGTGAATCGGTTTCTAAATCGATTCGATCAGACTTCGTCCGTCGATTCGCCTTTTTTAAAGGAATCCTACCACACTGTGGAAAAGTTTTCGCTAAATATCGAAGGACTTCCACTTCCTTCCTGCTGAGGGTCTTTGCCCTTGATATAATTAAGCTCGATTACGTTACGCGCATCCTCCAAGTCCTCATAGTTAAGTCTGGGTCCTCGTGCCCGTCTCAAGAGGGCGCCGAAACGCTTCAACTAGCCACCAGATCGATGCAAAACCGCGAAACTGTTAGACATCCGATCATTCGAAATTAAACAATTCGAGTGGAAAGACCGACTCTATGTCGCATTTTATTTACTCGCTACTCATTTCGTATACAATCTGAAGTGTTCTTCGACACTGAACGTTTCGACGCGACGTGTCAACGACGTAATATACCGCGTCAGGAAATAGTGTTATTTTTACCTACTGAATTTCAGGCTACTCGAAGCATTTAATATTTTTCAAGTTTTCAGCAGAATTCAAAGGAGTAAAGAAATTCTTTATATAACTTATACAATTATACAATAAAACGTTTTATTTTTATCCTTTTTTCTGTAATATAAGGTTTAAAAATCCATTTCTTGTACTTTGAAATATCATAAACATAGAACGGTTTTCAAAATTCTATTTGTTATTTAATTAATCTAATTTATCTGTTTGGTATAAAAATGTTCTCTATTTATGTGAACACCGTCATATTTTATGCCTTTATTAGTTTGTTAAATTTTATCTTCAAATTAAATAATGTGGTCGAGAATGTGTACAGAATAATTTGACTTTGTAAGCAAATCAGATAGATTGTGTGGCCATAGAAGGAAGAAAATTTCCTTCAATGATACAGTGTAGAAATAAATTAAATAAATTTAATAATTTCAGTATACACTTTTTATATATGATTTTTTACTTATTTAAGATAAACTGCGTGTGACAACTACTATACGTGTATCTCATTCACACATGACATATTATTATAGTTGCAAAAGTAAAGCTTTTACCCGAGGTCCAAATTCAATCGTTATCAGTTATCGTATTCCCCTCGTGACATTTTGCCTAAAATGTTTCATAAAAAAAATAAATTTGTTGATAGTTTCATTGTCAAGTTAATCGTTTGTCCTATCTGATGGCTTCTATTAAAAAATCTAAACATTCAATATTTCTACACAGAAAAATATAAAATTGTTTTTTATTTATCAAAATTTGTTCTACGTCGATGGAGATTTTTGCAAATATTAAGTCATAATATTCGATCAATTCCATTTTTTATAAAGCAATAGAATTTTTACTCATAATCCGTATAATAGTAGACTTATCGTGCATAATGTATTTTACCTAATACTAATATATATATATATATATATATATATATATATATATATATATATATTACTATATATACTATATATATATATATTAGTATTATATATATAATATATATATATATAGTATATATAGTAATATATATATATATATATTAGTATTATATATATAATATATATATATATATATATATATATATAAATAATATATATTAATATTTTATCACAGAAAATTCTATTTTAGGCGATTTGCCTGGATAAAGAAAAACAAATAAAATTTACTTTTATCGTAGCCCTTATCTTGTATATTACACATTCCAAAATTCTCGAGTAGTTCTACCTGCTTCTGAACAGTGTGCATTAGTGGACATTCGCTTAGAGCACAGGAATTTACGGTGGTATATGTACTTATGGCCGAGTTCCAGAGTCGTTGAGACCGCATTTAAAAAAGGATGGTAGTAAGAGAGAAAAAGTTTAAATGTGGCCGCGACGAATCGTATATCACGTTTGGTCGACAATCGAATGCGATTAAATGTTATCCCCACTCCGGCGTCTTCCATTACGTAAAATTGCGCTATCCATTTTCCTAAAGAAACGCCAGGTTTTCTTAAAGTTTTTCTTTCTATCAACGAATATCGATTGTAAAAGCTGGCGGAAAGGTAGGGCTGACGCAGGAAGATTCTCCTCAAAGACGCGTTTCCTCGACAAGAAAAGAAGTGGAGGAAGTCCGTCCTACGATTCTCTCGAACGATTGTTTTCGGATCATTGTCCAGGTTTGTCTTTTTCCAAGAAAGCGAAAGAATATTATATTAGAATAAACTACTATACACATAATGTATTTACACTTACAATTATTTCTTGTCATTTACCTTCTACAAAAGATTCTTATTCCTGAATTATTATCAGAATAAAATATTCCTTCAATTCATGAAAAAAATAGGTAGAAACTTTTTGGGTGGATTTGGTTGCCAAGAATGCTGCTGATCTTGCCGAACTTGCAAACCGAGAAAGGTGAGTCAGCTCATCGCTCTGGTTACCAATCCTTGGACATAATAATCTTTCTTCTTTAAAGATTCCTTATCTTGTTACATCTCGTTTTATTTTTCATAAAAGAAATCTGGCAAGAACTAACACTGCTCTAAGGGAAACTGATTTATTTTTCGAAACCTTCATTTCCTTCATATCAAAGATGATATGGTTAATACATTAAGGAGTTAATTAAATTACGAAGCCGCAATTACCAACCAATTTTATATAACATCGATTCCACAATGTATTGCGATAAATTTTCATTATATAAAATATGGACAAATTTGACTGGTGTTGTTTTTGTTACGAGCCACTCAATTTCTAGGACAACGGCGCATGAAATTTAACTTCCTCCCCCGTAGCGATGGAAGTTTAGCAGAACTGTAAAATGAATTTGGAATTGTCGGGCGAGTTGCGTGGCCTAATTTCGCCACGGTTCAGACCAGTGTCCATTAGTCCGTTTGATACGGACTATATTAACCCACCGTCGTTTCGTGTACCGACGTGCGGTTGAAATGTAGCGGCTTGTGAATAATTCACCGCATGTAAATAACGTTAGAACAATTAAAGTTGCGAGCCGCGGGCGTGATGGTATGGCAAATTGCAAGCAAAGCGATTGTTATTGAGACGCACAGATTCTCGAGAGCAAACCACTCGATGCTTAGATTTACAACGCGAGACATTGCTATTAAGAGCTTGAAAGGATTGCAATGAATTCACGTCAGTTGTACATAGAATGGCTCCTGAAACGAGTTCCAATGAGTTGATGTATGTTCGGAATATGCTGATGCAAATTTTGTGCAAATTCTGTACGTCGAAAGAAGTTCAGCGTCAGAATTAGTCGATGCGAGTTGTAACTCGTACTGTAGTAGATTAATTTGAATTCGCGCGAGATGTAACGCGTTTAAAGCTACTGGAAGTTGATTTACATACGTTTAATGAATTTTTAAAGGTAGTAGGCTTCCAGTTTTGTAGACGATAAAATATTGGGTTTACAAGAAACTTCGATTGTAATTAGAAGCTATAATTCATTATAAATGACGTTTATTATTACATAGATTACTTTACGATATAATCTTGTAGTCGTCTTTCTAGAAGTTTTTTTTATAAATATTCTTATTTGTCATTCTTATTTTTTACTATTTTCCTTATTACAGATAATTGAAGACTGTTCATCTGACACATATAGTACATACAAATATTTTTTACTATCAGATTATCATAAATACATACATATATAAAATACTACGAAAGGAATACTCATAAGTACCATCAGAGTTTTAATTGTAAGTATACAGAATTATTACAAGCATAAAGAGTTAAATCTTCTCGCTCAAATGTTTGGAACCATCATCCATATATGTTATAATATAGCATCCTTACCGTAAATTTAAAGCAGCTGTAACCAAGTTATTCTCTCGTTGAAATATGGTATCTACTGTACTCATAAAGTACACCTACAGTCGTAAATGCTTTTTGTTCGCAAACATGTATCTTTGCACTGCTCCTAGTAGTGTTTCCTTGTCACTACTCGAAGAGCAAAATTTTAATTAATAAAATTGTAAAACTGTGTTGCTGAAATCTAAACAACAATTTAAATTACACTAATAGAGATAGTAAAGAAGCTGCAATTGTCTCATGGAAAACGTTTTATTAAACATTGTATTAGAATTTTTTTATGACTCCCGCTTATACGCTCCACTGTCTGTAGTAGACGCTTAGCACTTGTTTTACACAATTTTTAAATTTTTGTTTGTGATGTGATTCTGCTGCCAAGAAGACGACGAACTCCATCCTTCTTTCCCCAGTCGATAGAAACTCTTACGCACTGTGTGAAAGGAAATCATACTTAACTTACGTCACTACATTCCCCTATCTAATCATCAATCTTAACTCATAACCACGTACTTCATTAGTCACACCGTAACGGGTGCGTTGATTACCGTTGTAACCATTATTCCTTCATCTATCTCTTATCTGATCCTTTCCACAACCGACTGGAGAGTTCAGCAAGAGATGCAGGCGTCGAACTTTCTTTCTTTCTTTTAAGATTAAAAAATTCCGTAAGACTGGGCTTGTCACCAACGATTTCTTAGCGGTATCTTTCGGTCGCAGCCTATCCTCCCGAGAGAACGACTATCTCGAAAGATATCTGGAAAGTCATCTACAACGCTGACGAGCCGAGCGAAGTAGTAAGAGAACGAACGGAAAAAAAGGGAGAAGAGAAGAGAAGTAGAAAGCGACAGAACGATGGAAGCAGAAGAGAAAGAAATATAAGAGACGTTGGTCGGCTTACGCTCGGTACCAGAACCGCTCGAACCTTTCCAGAATAAAGCCTCGATGATAGCATTAAGTTAAAGGGAAGAACGACAGAGGCGAGGAGATCCGGATCGAAAGGAGAACTGACGACAGGAGGAACGACGATGAAGATAGAAAAAGGAGAAACCAGTGCGCGAACAGGTGCGCTAGGAAACCTGGTTCGTTCCTCTGTAAACTCATATCGATTCCTTATCATTCTCAATGCAAACTTTATACCTTCTTGTTCCTGGGTATTGCGCGGAATAAGCTCGGCTGTCGGCGCTCTCGATCTTGGATTACCTACCCTGCGTCTTCGATGACTACGTAAAAGTTCTCAGCAGCGTGGAAACGATCGATCGGCTTCGAGGATCGCGAGGCTGGCTCCTGGCTGCTTTACGACGCGTTGTAAAGCGAAACGAACCGTTGTGTACTGTTTAGCCGAGCTTCGGATATTTGGCACCATCAACGAGGTAATCCCGTCGCGCGTAAAAATCGTCTATGCGCATTTCCTTGGCGCCACGGTGACTCTACGAAGATATCCACTGCCCAGGAAGCGCGAAACTGCTTTTGAAATAAAAGCACGAAGCACATAGTCGAAACGCGCGTACTTATGGGCGATATTTAAACGAACACCGTGTCATAAGGTGGACGTGCGTTTTTAAAGTTACACTGCTACATCGTGGTGCTTCGACTGACTAAATTGATACGCTGGTTCACGATGCACGATTCATGGATTGCTTCAACCATGCTTTACAGCGTCTAGTTGCTCCTCCAGAACGGTGAAATAAGATAAGATTTACGTGATAGTGGACAATGGCAAACGATGCTCCAGACACAAGGAATATTCGTAATTGTTGAATGATTGCTCGTAGGTTAGACCCTCGAGTTGTGAAAATTTCCCATTGTCGCCCTAGAATATGATTATAGGTATGATTAAATATGATTAAAGATATTAATCTTGTTTCTACACATTATTTCTTATATTATATAGCACCATCACTAGAGTGTTTCACGTGTCTTCTATTGATAATATTATTATTACTTACAATATCTACTATATGTTAAAAATAATTTGGTTATAAAACCTAGATATTACATAAATAATTATAATAATAACAATTATTATTAATATATATTATTAATAATTATATTACATAAGGTGGCTCAAGAAAATGTTGAGGAATGGAAAGTATTTTCTAGCTTGAAAATAAAGTACTATTATTTTTAGCTACTGTGAAAAGTTTTAAAGATGGACTTATTTATAATTTGATTAATCTTCTGATAAGGTGTTAGGATTTAGAGATAGAATCTTGACGTGTAAAGGGTTGAAAATGTTACTCAGGGTTTCCTTCTGTTTGGGGTTGGTTATAGTGAATCGTAAAAGGTTTATCCAGTCAGAAAAGGAATTTGGGGTGTGTTCGTTGGGAGGATTTAGCAGATTCAAAATCGTGATTTGGTGAATAACTGAAATGTCATAAGGAAGGGTTGGCGAAGTATAAATTTAGAACGTAAAATATATGAGAAGTTTGGTACTAATGTAAATCGTGGTTAAACTCGTTAAAATCTGTTGACTTACGATATCAAGAAATAATTCATAACATAGGAATTATCTGGCAGCATATTAAACTTGGATTTTTGGAAATCCACTTTAGAATCGTACAGGTTTATGGAATTACAGGAATATTTATTTTGGATTCATGATAAAATAGGGTACGCAGATACATCGAGCAAATTACTTATTCATATAATAATTATTCAACTTGGTGGAATATTAATCAGAACCGTGCATGCGTATTCAATACCGTGCTTCTATTGATACAAGTATTCATATTGGGATTTTAATGTAAAATAAACAATTCCCACATGTAGTTGTACCAAATTTGTCAAACGTTATAACAAAATACATTATGTATTTCGCATCATGCCACAGCTACGTTTGAATTCTCTTTAGTAATGTTATTACAATATCTGCTTGAAAATTCCTTTTCCCCTTAACTCTTTTATGTTTTTTGAAGCCTTCAGGTATCTCAGGACAATCGAATTCACGCAAATAATAATAAAGAATTTTAACAAAGCTTTTGAAACTTTTGTGTCTGCTCTGAGAACTAGGATTAATATATAAACTAGTATTGTATCTGTAACGCAAAAAATATTCTAAAGAATACATTTGTACGGAACATGTTTTACGTAATATTTATTCTGAAGTAATGCTTGAATAAAAAGTTTTCCATGAAAATGTTAATCGACAAGTATTGTTTATTCATAACTTTATGGAATTATTTGCAAAATATATAACTTTTTGTAAACTCGCTATCATCTAACAATGATAGCATTGTTCTGAATATAATAAATAAAATAGAAATAATGTACGAAGTTCCTAATTTAACAATCCAATTACACTAATAAGCAATTCGCTTGAATTGCTACGACGAAACTTAAAACGTGAATATTTTGAAACATAAATATAAAGCAAATGAATCATTAACGTGTCCATATTAGAACTACTATGCAAAAGAAAAATAGATTACAAAATACATTTACTAAAAAATTCCTTACCTATTTCAGTAAAGACTATATACATACAAAAACCAGATAATATATCACGTAGAGTCATTTGCATTGCTAAATCTACAATCTGCGAATACACGAACGGTAAATAACTTCCAACAAGTTTCCTTGCCCATATATTCAGTAAAAATAATTAAGAACGATGTAATACAAATTCAGGCTGCTTTTAAATCAGCCAGCATAATGTCGCCAGCTTTTACCGCAGTTCCTCGAGTCTTACGAGATTACGCGAGGGGTGAACACCAATGAACAAAGAAGCCTCTCCAGTCTGATTTATCATTCCTATTCAAACTTCTTAATGGCCGTATTAATAGGTCGCGAATCGCACAATGGAGCAGTTTGGCCGGTAAAACTGGAGGGTCGTTACATTTCAACTCGTTAGATCTTGCTTACTTACCACTCTACATTGCCTCGCGATACACCCTCATAAATTCAACCAATCATGAAGTATTCTTCATCGTACGGTTTCCACATCATAAATGCCACGCTTTTATACTCACCTGCGCCCAACTTTTGCCGTTTACGTTGTTCGGTTTCTAACACAATTTTTCTGCACATTGTTTCTAGTTTTCGTCTAGTAGTCTATGGAAGACTCGACGAAAGCTAACTGGCTCGAACGTTTTATTCGTTATAATCATTATACACGCGTATAATAAAATATTGTGGTAAGATTAAATTAGTTTTCGAACGCACATAAGTGATACTTTTGTTAAACCGTAAAATTAGTTTGTTACTTGACAAGTTTCTTATCTTCAAATTCCTTAATTCTATAAATATAGGACAGATTGAAAAGTGTTTTATAAGATAGAAATACTTACGATGTTAATACAACCGGTGCAGTGGTATCTAAACAATAAATGTACGCGGCAGTACGTATAATAAATATCAAGGTATATGATGATGATTCCATGAAAAGATAGTAAGTGGTCTAATTCATAATTTATACTCTTTGGCAACATTCGCATACTGTTATTACAAACTGACCAACGTGCCTAGATAACTTACGGAATCTACTGTATGTGATTCTAAGAAGGTGGCGAACTTTTCCTTTTTGAAGTCAAAGGATACTTTTATACTTGGCTACGTCCAATTCTTTCTTTTTCCTTCGTTTTGTCTGTAACGAGATGTCTTCTGCACACTGTCTTCAGTTTTCATATTTGTACGGAAGATTTGACGAAAGCTACCTGGCTCGATTGTCGGCCATCGTAAGAATAGCTGCGTTGGAGCACCGGAACGACGCACACGAAAGAGACTTTCCGCTGAATTATGTAAAGGCCCATGAAAAATTCGCGCAATGAGCAGCAGTCCAAGTTGCGCCGGGCGCATAAGGAGATTCGCATTATCGTGCATGTTGAATGAGTGGAGGCGAGCGGAAGGCCGGGAAGAGGATACTCGTGTTATGAAATTTTGATCAAAAGTACATGGAACGTAGCTCCGGAATCGGAAGTTATTTCGTCCTCGTGGGAACGGGTGGACCGCCAACAGAATGCGTGCGAACTGCATTGTCGGAATGGTTATTTTCACGATTCGCAATCAAGTATCTAATCCGATGTTCCTCTTTGTCCTTCATTTTATACTTTCCTCCTTCCTTGTCTTCTCATTTTTTATCCGATAAGCAATTTACAAAGTTTTGTAAAGTACAAGATGTCCGGTTCGGGAGTACACGCGCTGTTGCTTCTTGAAAATTATTTATTATAATCTGTGGAGAATGCGAAACATGAAAGTTTGTTTATTTTGTGATGGAAAATTAATGAAATATCTCTGAAGTTTCTTTTCCAGTGTTATTCATTATGATATTAATATAATTTTACTAGATGGAACTATATATGTTTGTTACTATCATTTCGTTACATGTATCAAGATAATAAATTCAACCATGTGTATTAACGATATAAATTACTGTTCCATATGATAATGGCTGTTAAAGCTAGCTCCAATAATTCGCACAGAATGCACCATTTAACATACATGTAGTTGTAAAACAATTAATAGATCAATAACATGTAATTTCTCCGATAATATTACCTTTTTTATATATATATTTTATATCTTGGTGATGAAAATATGGCTTATGAAAAGCTCCAAATAAAATAGCAAATATTCAAACGAAATCTGACGACAGAACTTTCCAGTCAACTTAATGGTACTGAAATTCTAATGACAGGAAATCTAATTGTAAGTGAATTTGTATGAAGAGTAGCAATATGAAAATAACATTAATTATTACAAAATTGAATTTTATGATTTTTTCATTCGAAAGACATGGTTTTTCATTTATAACAATTCATTTTTTCATTCTCATAATACATATTCGCTGTTTTATTTGACTCGATTGGTCATAGAAAATATGATGTTCCTTAAAACTTTCTTGAGGATCAAGGATCAGACAAAAAAAAGAAACTTTATGGTGATTTATGCAAAGATGAAACGTTTCTCTGCCTGTAATGTACAAGATTTATTTTGCAGGGACGAGAACACAATAGAATATTCTATCAACTACAGTCGCTTCCGCAGAATTACCGTACTAGCATCGCTTTCTCGAAAACATCATGTTCGAAAATTACATGAAACGACCGTAATATTTCCAAGTTCGTAAAAAAGGAGATGGCGTGAAAGCACCAGGGACTGCTTTCGCGAAGATCTCGTGCGACGCTTAAAACCGAGGAAGTCGCGTACCTAAAAATTTCACTATAAGTCCGATATACCTAAAGGATTTCAGTGACTTTAATCCGTGCTACACACAGTGTCAATTTTTCGCATACGAATTATATGAATATACGAAACACGTTTAGTTTTATTGAAAATTCAAAATATGAACATCTTCTTGCGATACAATCAAAATTCAACACATGTTGCAACGAAAAGATCCGATATGGGAAACTGATGTCGAATATTAACAGTACGAAGAATATATCCAGTAACACGCTAATATTATTTTCAGAAGTATTGATATACATTACATTCCAGCATACAATTTTAGTATTAATAGCAAAATTAGCGAAAAAATATCCGCCCACGAAGCATGGGAGACGTATTATGGTTCCGCCTTCGTCACCTTCACACATATACTAACCTACATTTTACCTTCTGTTTCAGGCCGTTGCTAAAGCAGATAAAAAACTCGGCCGAGTCGCACATTGTACTGGATTGCTCTACCGAGAGGATTTACGACGTGTTGAAGCAGGCTCAGCAAATAGGAATGATGAGCGACTATCACAGTTACCTCATCACCTCTCTGGTGAGTCTTTTAATTAAATGAGAATGCAATTAATGCTGGACACGACTCCAGTTACGTTCAACTTTCCCACCCTCTCCATACCGAAATCAGACACTCCTTTCCACGACAGAACCTATCTCTGAAATTGGAACTGTCATGTCAGACACGCGAGTTATGCGTATAAACTAATTTTCACGAGCTCGCCTCGTTTATCGTCTCTCAAATTTTCTCTCTGCTTTTCGATGGGCTCAGAGGTGCGCTCGTGATCAGAATCGATAAGCGTCCGGGCCAAAAGGGTGGGAAATTATCGATAAGTGAGCGAGAAGGAATCGATAACAGGGTATACCAAGGCTGCACCAAGGCTGCAGAAGCGTAGATTGTCTTCCATCGATGTTTGAATCAACGAGGGAACGTTCTAGATTACACTGTCCCTGGTATAATGGAACTTTCAACGACATGCGCATTCGACGACGCCGAGTGACGCACAGTGGTTTTAAAATCGTAAAATCACGAATAAAATTTATAGCATTGCTATTCAATCCTTATGAGTGGACTACGAATGTTTGCATAATTTATGCATCGTATTATCGGGCATCTTTATTATAATACTCTATTCTTCTTCCTTCCTTATATTTTATGAATATAAATGCTTTTTATATTACACAAAATAATTAATTGAGCCAATACATCGAATCGAGTATATCGATCGTTGAAAGTGTGAAGCGCTACTGTAACGCGCGATAAAGTTGTTCTTTTCATCAAGTTTGTTCTTTTCATAAACGAAGAAAATAAAAAAGCGTGGGTATTATGAAACGAAGGAACTGCCACTATTTGCTTTTATCGAGCATGTTTTATCCGTGAATCTGTTTTTTTCTCCCTTTTTAGCAAAGGTCTATAACGATCCGCGTCAAGATACAATTTACTAGAATCTTTTATGTTTAAGAAAGACGAACGGTATCTCGTTTTTTTTGTTTCTAGAATGGACACAGAGAAGATGCAACTTTTTCTTTATTTTTTTTTTTACACGGTCGAATCTGTAAGAAGAGCAAGAGGTCGTCTATATGATGGATACTTAGCACGTAGCATTTTCATAGAAATAATTACCATTACCGTAACGCTACTGATGTCTCGTTTCCTGTCGGTGATAATCCTCAAAAGATCTTGCTCTCTCTCTTTAATTTTGCTGAAAACCAATTATCAGGAGGGATCGTTAGAGTAATCACAGACTTCAGCCTTCCACTTAACGGTACTTCCTTTCATTTCTTCACTCATTGACTGACTGTTAACTGACAAAAAGTCTCGATGCCTCTACCTTTTCCATTCCTCTCTATATGGATCTCACAAACAACACGAATAAAATTAATGACGTTGAATTTACAAACTCGATGTTCTCCAAAATAAAGCTTCGAATCTAGTCAATTTATAGTTCTCAATTTCCTTTTTATTTTGTGGCATAGAATCATCCTGACTTTTATTGTACCATGAATTTACCACCACAATATATAAATTCAAGATTTTAAGGTGTACCAAAGAATACTTGACTCGTATATACGTGTGACTGTGTGTTTACACGGAACACAGGTCCCTCGTTCGATTTCCTCGATCACGTTCCTGCATTAATGCACGTAAGAGACCGATCCTCTTTGTAGTTGTTCGCGCAAAGAGAATATCCCGAAGGTTCGAGTAGTCTGCACGGATTTCTGTGATTCGGATTGTACGGGACGGAAGGAAAAAGACGAAATCGCCGTACGTGTTGTCCCAGAATAGCTGGAGGCGCGATTTGTGCAATATCACCGATCGTCTCTCAATATTCTTTCTTTCTCAACTTTTCTCTCAATGGCATGTAACAGAGGACCAGGGGCAGGGGAATAAAATTCTCCGGAGATGGATGCATAGAATCGACATATCGTGTCGCGAGATCCCTATTTTTCCCTAGTTTGCGCCAAGAAAGTACTGTGCATCGCAAGAAATTTCGTCTTTTCTTACGGATGAAAGTTTCAGATGAGAAACATCCTGTTCTTTGTTTGATTTTTTCTAATATACAATAACGTGAAACTAGGTTTATAAAAGTATTATGGAGCCTGTGTATTCATAAAAGTCTGTTACGGTAGTGTTCGAATAATTTTCCTGGATATTTTAAAGTCTTTTTTCGTGGAAAGGATAGTATTGTTCTTATTTACCTTTAAATATTTGTTAAATATTTTTATTTAACATGGAGAACAGTGTCAAGGGAAGCTTAAATTTTCAAGTATTTTCGCATGTTTTGGATGATTTATCTCGTAAGACAGAGCAGAATAGAATAATCGAGGCGCAGTCAAAGTGCAAGTGAACTCACGACGCGTAACAATATTTTTCATACGAAATAACGTGTATAACTCAATCAAGTCGAATACATCTGCTTTCTGGTTTCTCTAATAAGATAGCGCATTAAGAGCGGCATGACAAATTGAAGATTGCACATGGACGTCCGACAGATCTCTTCGACAAAGGTGAAAAAAACACTAGTCGAGATTGCTGAATTACTTTATCTTCTGTAATTACCGATGAAAAACGTTCAGCATAGTCTTTAGACCGAGGAAGAACTGTGCAAAAGTGTGTTCAACAAGTTATCGCAACACATAACGAAAGTCATCAATCCTTCCGATACGATATCATCATACGTAATCTTACGCCACATATACCAACCCAAGACATACTTAATAGTTTCTCTTCTTTTATTCCTGTAATGCTGACATCATTCACTGCGCGTTATCATCGCGAATAAACGATTTATCCTGCTTACTTGATTGTATCCTATCATTCCTTAATCATCAAGTATCGAGTTGACTGATATTGAACCGCATTGAATCACCAGAAAATTATTCGATCGAGTGATACATTTGAATTTTATTATCCAAACAACGCACATTTTCATTTATTCTTGAGTAAAATTATGTAAAGAAAATATTTGAGACATAAATGTTTAAATAATACATTATTTTATTTAGCTAAATGTTATTTTGAAATGATTACGCGTTAAGTTTATTTGAACGAGCAAATGATCTCCCTACAAATTATCTCATTAGTTAAAAATGAAATAAAATTATTTCGTTGTTTACGTATGAAACTAAGTAATCTTTATTTAGCTTATATTTCGTAGTGGAATAAATCTTTATGAAAATAATATTTCAAACAGTTTCTGATTTCATTAAATTAATTTCATTAATTGCATCAGAAATACGAATTTTCTCATTACATCTCAGAGATACATGTTCAAATACATATTATTGAAAGACAGTTAAAATTAAAACAATTTCGAAAGCAAATCTCACGATTATTCGAAATTGTCTATTACTACTATAAATTTTTCAATTAATTCATTCTAAATCTTTTCAATAAATTTTAATTCATCATTTTCTTTACAGGTATCTTTTTACAAACTCCTGTTGTACTTTCTCAAGATAAATGGCCATTAATCATCTACAACGATTATCACATTTTATACGATATTATAGCGTATCCAGATATTTACGAACGAGGGTGTGCATCCTTTCGCTCCTTTTCACCCATGACATACGTACAGGAACGAAGGCAAGATAGTCTCGGTTAGTTTCAGCAACTATTTTCTTTCCCGCCGCGTCCTAGGAATATTTAGTCGAGCGCGAAATAACAGGTTGCACGGCGAAAAACATCGGCGCAGATTGTTCGCTGGGCCTTATAATTATAAATTACTCGTAATACAGGGGCAATTTGTAGCTCTCCTCGTCTACGGTTCGCCTCGCAATTATTCGGTGGATGCGTCTAGAAAATGATTCACGGCGCGATCAGAAATGAGGGATAAAAGAGTCCGGTGTTCTGTGTATGCTGCATCCAGAAATTATTCCATGGATATCTGTTCGGAGTTCGCCGCGGTCGTTCTCTCGAATTGCTCGTTGTAATTGGAAAATTCGTTAGCTCGAGGCCGTATTCTTCTTCGTAGCGTGCATTTATCAGGTCAGCTCATAAATAACGTTGTTTCTTGCGTTACGGTAAAATGAAGACGGATATCTTGTTTATGCGGCGTGCATATAAAATGCTTTTCGATGCATCTTGGAAGGCACGATCTGTTTCGAGTGGATGCTGCTTGGGGAAAAAAGAATCGCAGAAATGAGACCGTTGTGAATAGGATTCGAGGATTAATACGGTCTGTTAGGTGATGAACAACGTGCTTCAGATTTTCCTGAGGCAGACGGAACTGTAAGGGTTGCAACAGTGGTCGATACTATCATTATGATTGTTAATTGGTTTAGCTTTGAGATACATATACCTCTGTTTAGAAATAATAGAACACTCACTAAAATAAATCTTTGAGAGAAAGAAAGAAATCATTTGAGATTTATTAAACTCCTTAGGATTAGTATTTCAATTGAAATCGTGGGGTAGATAAAACTTATGTGTACAATAAATATATATGATCCATTATGTTATAAATAACAGAAACAAGTTGGTTCCCTTCAAACACTGATGAATTTGTACGCTCACGTAACATCAGTAGGTTGTCTACTGTATTTATTATCCTTTGATTTTATACATTCCTTGACTGATTGCAACAGTCACGTTTAACTTTCAGCAGACGCCTTGAATTTACTATATAATTCACTTAAAATTTTCTCGATGAAATTTAAATTAAAGTATCGTGGACGTCAATTGTAATCCTTAATTGATTATTTTCCTACAATAGTTGCAAATAACTTTTACAAATTTCTGTTGCGTATTCGGAATCGTTATTTTGCCTAAATACATGCTTCTACCCGAATAATCGCCTTTGTAATAAATTGGGTCAATTATTACGTTTTATATGGGACCAGCAGGTGTCCCAACACTTATGGACGATGTATATCCATAGTAATGTGTCCGAACATATTATTATATTTATTATTATACATTAATATATATAATATAATATTATATATAAATATTTGGTCATATATTTGGCAAGAAATACTTTGCACAGATTCAACAAATCTTATAGAAATTGAAAAGTTCAAAGCGTATCTTACCATGCTTTGAAAAATTGTGCATTTAAAGTTGAGTATTATAACAAATTTTTCCTTTTTAAAAAAATTTATTAATGCTTAACAGAGACAACAAATTTATTTATTTTTGAGCTTTTATAGTCTTTTTATATTACATTTGTTTCCCAATTTTGCTGTTATTTTATTTCTCGTTGCAATATCTAATAAAAAATGTACTAATATTAATAAACGTTGTATTATAAATAAAAAACAATTATGCTGCATAACTGATACACCACACGTAGCTTGAGAAATTATTTATAATTTGTCTTGATGTTTTAAACGCGTTCGAAAATATCGCGTTCGCTTACCTTTATCCAATTCCCGTGAAAAACGTTCAGCCAAGGCAGAAGAGATTTCCTGCGCTTTCGCCGTAGTTGACGATGAGAAGAGAAAGAGAGAGAGAGAGAGAGAGAGAGAGAGAGAGAGAGAGAGAGAGAGCAAGAGAGAGAGAACCATTCCAAAGTAATTAGCAATTTATCGTTGTCCACGGTTAGTCGAGCTTCTTCGAAGCATCGCTGACCTGGTTGAGTAATCGCGATGTATGTATATAAGTCGAGTCGCCTTATTATGTTCTTGGGATCTAAAAGTTATGTTTACTCAGGCTTGCCGTCGATTTTTAATTGCAATTAAAATCACGCGAATATCTTAGTCGTATAATTCCTCTTGTTGCGTTACTTTCAATTTTAAGTATCAGTAATTACAGATGATATTAACTCTAGACACAAGCACAGTTGACTTTTTGTACCTGAAGAAATTCTTCATTTTTTTTTTTTTTTATTCTTATCCAAGTATTTAGAGATTTTGAACTATCTAATGTAGTAATTAAAATCTATTAAAAGTTGAAACCAGACCTGTGATTGATTTGACTTTAAGATTGACATCTTAAAAGTAAACATTACATAGGAATTGTATTAAGAACTTGTAATAATCTAGCTTGTCAGTTATTTAAATTCATCAAAATGCGCAAGGTAGGAACTTGTTAAACATTGAATGCCTCCTCGAACTTCCTGTAGATTATTGATAAATTGCTAGAACGCTGTCAAAACTCATTGAATATTAATGCATACTAAACTATGTAATGACTAAATTACAGTAGACCGCTGTTGGCACGTTGAAATTGTTTAATGGATAAAACAAAGTTAATAGCACGAAATATGTTAAATGTAACACTGAAATATTAGAGGTATTAAAACAAATATATGACTGTAATATAATCAATTTTTAATTTTAATTGGAGCTTTGCTATTTGATATATGAACCTTAAGTTAAGTATGTACATCTAAACTCGTAATTTTATATTCTGCATATCAAAACGCAGACATTTCGTGATATTTCATATTCGAATGAACATAAACACTGTATTACACGTCATTGCACAGAATCAGAAAATTATACGAACGTCAACTGAATATTGCATCTACTATTATACCTGTTAGCTATATCTATTTATTACAACTACGTGCCCTATCGTGAAGTTTCAACAATACATAAATATTTCTGTCCAACGGAGGATTCTTCGCATCAAATTACCATTTTCAGTCTCGAATAAACAGTAATAACCATCGTTCCCCAATTTATACTTTAAACGATCCTGGGAATAATTAGCAATTCGCAATTTGCTCCGCGCGCGAACAGACACAGCAGAGTGAACGCTGCCCGCCAGTCAGCAATAAGTGATAAAAAGTAAATAGCCTGTGTAACCTCGGTACAATTTATCTCGGCCGTGTCTAGCAGATTTCAATTTAGATCCATTAAAATGTAAATTAGAGACGGTATTTGTTCAGACGCTCGAGGTCGACGCTGGGCATTGTTCCCGCCCCCTGGTTTCCGTGTCCGATGCTACGCCCGCGGGTGGTTAGTGTTCGCCACCGAACAGGGATGAAGATTTGTCGCGGTGTTGAGCAACAACCCTTCCGGCCATTGATTTTTAATCGTTCTGCAACGTTACTCGTTAGCCAGCCGCGACGTAATCGTATATTTATCGCGAGGATCTGAGCAAAACAAGTCGATCTTGTACGACCGATAACACGCGAAGCCACAAACAGCAACATATGTAGTTTAACACGTCTAGCGTGTGCGTTTTTATTTAAGAGTATAATATGCAGTTTATGAAGCCTGTTGTTCTCCATGGTACTCGATTTTCAATATTAATCAAAAGTTTAAGAACGTGCGATATTTTTCAGCAAAATTTTAGTATGTCAGTTGGTTGCACAAAATGTTTTCTGTGATATTCTACAGAGCCACGGGACGGACGGAAAAATGGTGTTGCGTTGTTCCCTTGTCAGCTACACGTGTTAACCATTGTACTAGTAATCGATAAACGACTCAGAAGGGAAATAATTGCTCTGTGATCGAGTGGCCAATCTCTATCGATAGGACGCGATAGTTAATACATGATTTTATGGAGCGTCGGTATTCTTGGAAATTGAATAATAATATCACAGCAATCCTAAAAAGTAAATATACATGTATGTAATTCATATACGACACTATATTCCCGTAATCTAGGAAATAATCTCGGATCACGTTCGAGAAACAAGCCAAGCGAGAAAGAGACTGGTATTACAGAACATTTAATCAAACTTTCATCGTTGATAAACCTATCGAATAATTTTCTCCCTCGATTTTTCCTGCGGGTCGAACAGTATTAAAACTCGATCCCCTTTATAAACAATGAAATTATCAATCGTTTGTTCACGAGCGAACACTTTCTCGGCGCTGATCGCTCGTTTCGGTCCAGTGTCAAGTAAATACCGCTCGATACTCATTACGTTGGCAATATCGTGCAACGTCATCATTCACTGGGATGAAAATCGAACGATAATTAGCGGTTCGTATGAACGCGTTAAACGGTTTGATTCAAGCTAACTAATATCAAAGAGACAAGGAGTTAATTGCCACGAGAATGAGCAAGCGATGTTTTTTTTAAAAGGAATGACTACAGATCGGTCTTTTAACGAGCTAGGTGTGCGGTAATTTAAAACTTTCGAAAAAAGTCGCCGTATGAAAGTATGAGGACGATATTGCAAGCGGACCACACAAAAGAGCGGACAGCGTGGAAATTAATCATAACGAATACCGCGTGATTATAGGAGTATTTCAACGTTCTCTGAATAGAATGTTGTGTATAAGGCGACAGTCTGGAAGTTAGGGTTTTATTTTCATTTGTATCATGTAACTGGCCTTCCACCAGATTCTGCTGATCTCCTTAAAAAACTATTGGACTGATCCATTGACGCAGTTCGCGCTTAAGGACAAACAAAATTAATGACATTTTAATCATTGAGAAATTTGATTAACGAAGCACAGCCGATTAACCGTAGTGATGCTATTAAATTTCGTCGAATCGAAACAGATAGATTGGACACGAGTCACGCGTAGTGTTGATATCGTCGATTGATGAACTTATAGAGAAAATAAAAGGCAGTACATAAAAAGGTAAAGCAAGAATAGAAAATAAACACTATCGCGTTTGTTTGCGAATAAATTAAACGGTGAATTAACTTGCGTTGATTAATAGGAAATTGTTTTTCAAACGTTAATTTAGCATCAAGAAAAACCGAGTTCAACGAATGAAAAAGGAAAAGAAAATCAAGTAGTTTGCTACGCTGCGCTGTTTCGATACATTTGGTTTTCAGTTTAAAAACTCCTCATTTGTCGAAAATTTGCTTTTCCATTAGTAGCCCGTTCAGTTTCTATTTTTCTCTCTAATCAACCTTGTTGCGAAGCATTGTGCACATGATATAACGTTTCTCGATATAGAACAGCTTCGGAGATGAATAAAAAAGGTGAAAGAAAAAACGAACTTAATTGCTCTTTATTACCGCATAGCATCTTTATTATCATAGTGCGGCAGTGCTCTTGCCGCACCAATAAAATCCACGGAGCAGATTTACACCGTCGTTAATTCAAACTGAAAATTCACGACAGAGAACAACTTCCGGCCCGTTCGCCATTTACGAAATTTATTAAAACGATTTCTTTCTTTTTTTTCATATTCTAACGCGCTATCTCGATGTTTTTTAAGTGAGAGCTCAACGAGTTATTCCCCACTGACAAGGAATATTACTCAATTAACGACTGAACTGCATAGATTTTTTATATGGTTTTAAAGGCACTATTAAAGAAACGCTATGAAATACACATTACAAATACATTGCAATAAGAGAAATATAATTAATTACAAGTTTTAATATGGGCATGGAAATAATCTTTTAAAAATAGCTGATGAGTTGAAATTTAATATTAAGACAATTATTAAGACAAAAAACTGAAACAGTGTTTAGCTCCAAAACCGACTGACAACACAATTTTGACATTAATTAAGAATGTATCGAGTTTTCAAATTGTTTCTTTATAATAAATGAAAAATGTGATTTATTGCCTGTAGTCATCAAATTATTCCAGATGATGCTCGTTGTCGGTCAAAAAATCTTCATACACAGTATCTTCTTGAAACGTTTCGTTTCTCGTCGACGTCATGATGTCACGTAGCGAAGAATGTTTTACGCGAAACTGCACAAGAACGCGACGTTTCGCATTCAAAGTGTGTATGCGGCATTTTTATCTAACTCTCGAGGATGTTCTACTGCAAGACAAGTGAAGATTACGTATGTGATACGCGTGGCTTGGTGTAAATCACGGGAAACGATAGTTATCGATCGTCGGTTCACTCGATAGTCGCCTGTTTGCCTGTGTTGGGTACTTTTTATACATGACTAGCGCGAAAATTCTGCTGCTTTCGTTTGTCACGCTTTTGGTGCTAGTATGCCGAGTGACATTCCACGTCGCTAGTTCGACGGTGAGCGACATGGATTGAAAAGGAATTCTGATTTTGCATATCATGTGATATGAAATGTCCATTTCCTTCGGCAAAATAAATATGATTTTGCTGTTTCAAAATGAGCTTATTAACGTTGTAATGGGATATTTGGATTTCATATTATCTTAGTAAAATTTGTTACTATAAATAAACGAATAATGCTTTATTTCATAAGATTACCTTTAGTTATAGTTTTTGGAATTTTTAAAAATCTTCATACTGATATATATTATAATTATATAAATATGGTAGAAAATATGAGGTAGATTTTCAACCGTAAAAACATTTCGCGAACGCATACGAAGGATTTGTGGTCAACTCTTTAATAATAAATAAATATTTTGTTACTTATTATATTATTATAAATTTTTATAAAACTTTTAAAGTCTTAGTTTATAAATATAAATCCTTCTATTCTTCTACTCCTATACACACAGATACATTTTTAACTACTACGCTATAATTTCAAGCATTTAATATAAATATAATTATTTTTATTTTGCGCTTCTACATCATATTAGGCTTTCTTTTTTTGGTCGCGCATTTATTATTTTAAATAAATACCTAAACGCTCTTAACTAGCATATGTAATGTAAAATCTATTATTCACAGCGTGTAGTTCACATACGTGTAAGACGTATAGAAAAAAGGGCTTTAATCGGTCGAAACAGGAGAAGAGGTTCTATAAATTATCCAAACAGTTATTTCAAGTATCGTTCGCGGTGATCAAATTAATTACTGTTTTCATTAGATCGTGACGATCTATATTTTACAATGATCTACTGAAATTGGAAGCGCGTCGACGAGTACTCCGTTGAAATTTATGTACATTCGACCTACTGATTAATGAACAATTACGCGAAATCAGCTGTTCATTATCTGTCAACCAGTATGTTAAAATGGTCATACGAGGGTGACTCGAATATAAACGAGACTTTATTTTTAAAATAATTTTATTCAGTGAAATAACATAGCCAAGCACATATTATTTTTCAACATAGTCTCCTGCTTTGGAAATGCATTTTTCCCAGCGGATTGGGAGATTTTTGATCCCAGCATCGTAAAAAGAAGAGTGCTGTGTCAGAAGCCAATTGCGCACAAAGGCCTCCACCGCCGCGTCGTCTTGGAATCGTTGTCCTCCTAGTGCTTCTTTAAGCGGTCCGAAGAGATGGAAATCGCAGGGCGATAGGTCAGGACTGTAGGGAGGATGATCAAGTGGAGTCCACCTTATTTCCTCTAATGTTGTGCAGGTTAGAGCTGCTGACGTCTCGAATCGGTTGGTTACGCCTTTTCGAACGATAGGCAACCTTTGCCTCCCTCAAAAGCTCACAGTAATAAGCAGCATTTATTGTGCGACGCTCATGCAAAAAATCAATGTGCAAAACGCCACGCCGGTCGAAAAAAACGTGCGAATGTTCTCCTCCGTAATGCTGGTTCGAGGACGACGATCATGTTCCACATTTTCAACCAGTTCACGTCCTTCCTTGAACTTCTTATGCCAGGCAAACACGCGAGCCCTTGACAGTGTCTGATCCCCGAACTGTGCAGTCAATCTTTGCAGAATTTCTATTGGTTTGACGCCTTCATGTGTGAGAAATTTAATAATAATGCGTTGCGCAACTGAGAGGTGTACTTGTTGCTCTGACATCTTGAATACTACCGCCAAACGTGTCTGAACTGGACAACGGCCTGCTCTCCCCACTCCTGACATCCCAACCAATGCACACTAGAAGCGTCCGCTCGCTCCCTTTAAATTTACGCGCTCAGAAAATAAAGTCTCGTTTACATTTGAATCACCCTCGTAATTCGATAAATAACGAGCACTCGTATCGACGGAGTCATTTTTCCTCGAAATTACCACTTTCCGTTCGGAATAACGGGTCTGTTAATTATGGAAGACCGGTCAAAGCACGATTTATTCCTGGTATGAAAAATATGCGTAAATACTTAGCGATGATTTAACTCTTCCTTCCTTACGAAAGTGCTCATAAATTAAATTACAACAAAATATATGTACCTAGTCCCAGAATAGCGTCATTTTTGCTTGAACAGTTTGCACTTAATATGTACCTACATAGAAATGTCTTTATGAAAATATTCGAAGACTTGCAGACACCTTTTATAAATACGAGTATATTATGTACGTTATATGTTTAAAATACTTTGGAACTTTATTGGCAGCGTGATAAGAATATCATTATCATATTGATAAGATTTGAAATAAATCTAAATATATATGTAGAAGCTATAGGATATTTATGGCCTAAGCTTATACATTTCATAGAAATTACAAAAGTATTTAAGCAGTCAATCATCCATTATGTTAATAAGCTTGAATATTCAGTGAGACTATCTGTAAGATTTATAATACGCTTAAGATCGTCGTTGGAGCTGTATATTAATTTTTTACTAAATGTACGTTTTACAGTAAATATTTTATGCCGTCTGTATACATTTTCAGATTGGTATAAGTTTACTCATTATGGTAGTAATGAAATTCCAGAATGTTCCAAACACACATGATATAAAAGATCGTAAAAATCTTCTATGGTAAATATTCAAATATTTTCGCAAGCCACTGTAGAACTAAAATATGTGCTGACCACATATTTCTTTCGGATAATTCGCATTATTCGCAAGGAACAAAGTGAAAGCAAGAAAATACGGCAGTATTGGTTGGGTAGACTGCTCGACGAACGGTAAAATGATGTTGCCCGAGGTGTAATGAATTAATAAACGAAATACCTGGCGTAAATAAGTTTCATGCAACGAACTGTAATTGCGCTTTGATGCCAGATGTATTCAACGCGCGTATATTATTACCGATAAAATCATAGCGATTCTATTACATCGGTCTAATGATCGCCGACGCAATATACCGACAACGAAAAGGAGAAATAACGTGGAAGCAACGTTCCTCTGAAATTGAACAAACGCGACCGTTAATGGCGAACGACCGACCTACCAATCTATTAACCGTTAATCTTTCAAAAACGGGCGTTATTTATCGATAATGGCGAACGAACGACGTAGAAATATCAATCTATTAAACGTATATCTTTTGAAAATCGACGCGATGAATCAAAATTGGCAATCGGTTGGCCTACAAATATCAATCTATTAGCCTCATATCTTTCAAAAATCGATGCTATTAATTGATAATAACGACCGATCGACCTACCAGTATCAGGCTGTTGAGAGTATATTTTCCAAAAATTGATGCTGTTAATCACAATTGAAGACCGATTGGCCTAGCAATATCAATCTATTAGCCTCGTATTCTCCAACAATCGATGATATTAAAATCGATAATGGTGAACGATTTGCACCGCGTAATTGAAATGAGTGGAATTTAAGGGAAATGTGGAATATAAATGGGAGACGCGATGATACGACCGCAGCTAAATAACTCGATGGTAATAAGGAGTCAGAACTGGTGGCGCGATGCTACGTCTACTAAACGCTAGTAATAAGAAGCTTAATGGCAGCGGGTACTATAACCACGATAACAATCATCATAACCGTAACAGGCATAATAACCGTAATGACCAGCGAGATGCGATAATACGTCGGCGTCGTAGAATTCGGGGGTCATGTCGAAATTTGTGGTCTCGAAATGCGAGACCGCGTCTATGCGAACGGCCATAACTTCGTGTCTTCCTGAATCAATGTTTCATGGAGCGAGCTTAATTCGGCGACAAGCATTTCATTGACTCATTAATGCATGCTTCTTATTGTCTTCGATCCTTAAGATCAGTGTTCGAGAAGATGATAAAATTATTTGCTGCATTTGGTTGACTCGAAATGATCATTTAGTTGGTGAAGTAATTTGTGGCACTATGGGAGATTATGTCGTTGAATATGAGATTGTTAGCCCGGCTGTTATGAAGGAAGATTTATCATATATGTCTACTGGAGATTATGTATCATAGTTAAGGATTATTGTTCGGTAGCAAAGGACATTCATCTGATTTCACTGTAGCAAAATTTAAGATTTCAGTAATCTTGATCAACTGATTGGTACTCGTTATGAACGGTAATTGTATTCTAAAACAAAATTTCTACACTGGTGAATTGATAATGAGTTGCATTCATAACTACATACGAACTTAAACCCACCATTAACAGCACAATAAACAACAACCAATCAACATCGTAAAAATTCCCTTTATATCAGGAGAGAATGTCTACAATTTAGGTTTGCCAATTTGCCAATGTTCGAACAACCTGAATAAAAGTTAGCAACAGCTTCCAGCGATTTTCTTTCGGCACCTCGGATCCTATTCAGATACGAAACTATTGAAATTCGTGTAATTTTATCGATCCGAAGCGAGAAAGGAAGGCCTGTGTGTGTCGCTGGAAGCAATATCACGACGTAAAGAATGAACGAACGTCCCGAGGCGAGGCGATGATCGATCACCGGTTCAAATCGATCGGCCACGGTGTCTGGTGTATCGCGAGGCTAGTCGATCGTTCGATTGTAGGGGACAGCGGATCGGGAACCGGCAAACTTATCTATCCCGGCCAGGACACAGGACAAAGGATAATAAATGGTCGTGGCTGGCTGCTTGAGCATTCGAAAAGGTGGACGCGGCACAGAGTTGTGCTTTGAGGCTGGCCGACTTTAAATCACGCTGGCTGCCACTACGATGTAGATAGCTCGGTGAAGAAGCTGCTCGCTCCATTCCGCACTCGAGATATCTCTATTTCTGTTGATAGGCGTCGCGTGTCCGGCCAAGTAATATCTGTCCTGGAAAGCGTAGCCGGACACGTGATTACGGATTGAGTTATGCGAGAGAGAGAGAATTGAATCGAACGATGACACGGCGATCATGAAAGGGTGATTCTTTTGACTCTCTCTCTCTCTCTCTCTCTCTCTCTCTCTCAGAATGTTATTGATTTACGAATAGACGGGTGTTTAGCCATTTATGGGTAATGTAGAGGCACAAAGAAATAAGCCACATATTATTCCGGAATATGTATATAATGATATTAAATGACAATTTTAAGAACTTTGAAATACTTAAGTCTTGACAAAAATTACATCTTAACGAAAGGTGTTTGCCAGTTGATATTTTGCTTCTACGTGTCTATTTGTTTCACTATCCCTTTCAAAAATAGTAACCAACATTTGCAAAAATTAACCTGCCATAGAGTAAAACGCTGTATCTTCCGAAGGAAATGGGAAGAAATCCTAAATTAACGTAGTGCAACTCTGAATGAGGCTAAACGTTTTTATGTACTCAAAGATATCTTAAATTAGATGTATCTATCCTTCACATTGATAAATCTTGCGATTTTGCAGTTACGTTTGTCGTTTATATCGAATATGTAATATATTTTACAAGGAATACAAGTTTTCACAACGAGAAAATAAAATTTCTTTTATTTTTATTTTTTAAGCATTAATGAAGTTTTTCTCGCCACATTGAGGTTATAGAAATTATTCGACCATATGTATGTATCTTCGATCTGGAACGACAATAATTCCAAGTATCGGAAATATGACAATTTTCCCCATCCGCAGATATAGAAGCTTCTATAAATCTCAGGATTCCTGGCAAACGTCTAGTGTGGACGGTGATATTAAACGTTTATCGCGGGGAGGCAATAAAATTCTTGGTCGAGCAGCATGCAAAAAGTCGGCAATCGGTTCAAGAAATTCATAAAGTGAACCGAATTCCTTGCAGGACCTACACAGCGTCGATCTGGAGGAATTCAAGCACGGCGGGACCAATATCACTGCCTTCCGATTAGTGGATCCGGAGAAGCAAGACATACAGAAAGTCGTACAAGATTGGATTTACGGCGAGAAGCGTTATAATCGAGAACTCGATATGGGACAGAGTTCCAACAAGGTACGACAATATATCGCTTAATATTACGTATTAATTCGAATAATTGTCATTGGTTATACATAGAAACGATTGATCGAGTTAGTAAATTTCGAATATTCATCATATTGGATATATTTCTACTATCCGCGGAGAGATTGATTTTCACGATAATTAAATTTTTCATCATCAATTTCATCCTGTATTAGTTCGGTCGTTTAAACATAGCGGTAATAATTTAAAATCGTGTATAACCATTTGCAACGTTTATCGAAATTTAATTAGTTCATTCTATTTTATTTGAGCCCCATTCTGATTTTGATATTATATTCGTTTGTATGATTGAAGAACATTCCCGCAACACGGGACGTTTAACAGAAGTACGCCGCGTACAAATTCGTTGAGTTGAAAACGGTTGTTTGTTTTCTCCTGGCGCGGCAGCGCGCATAACGTAAGCGCGTTACACCGACGGAGCACAGACAAAATTTCAGCGTACACGCGTGCGAACTTAATTAGCGCCGCGACGCGCCGCGACGCGGCGCGTCGCCTCGCCGGCGCGAAAGATTTTAACAGTTACAGGCTTGTGGTGTCGATGTAATTTTCTCGCTGAACGAGTCTGCTCGAACTCATCAGACCTGTCCCGTATGCATGCAAATGCATAGATTGTTCCGCGTCGCACCAACGGAACATGCTAGCCGCTTGCCGCCGCTTTGCCCGTTGTAATAACACTCTAATTTTACATTCTTCCCGCACAAGCCAGCTTGACAGCTACATCGATCTTCCTCCAACTCGCGGAACGTTCCACTACAAATGCAGCGGGTGTTACCCATACGCTTGTTCACGTTTGACCGAGAATAAGCTGGAATGTGCTACATAATTCGATATTTCGCCTTTCGAAAACTTCGAAAAGTGCCACGGGAAATTGAATTTCTGATATATAACGTGTATAGGTGAAATGTTGGAAAAATGAAAGTATTGAGAAGATGAAACCGCGATTAGTTTCCCGTTGAATTATTTTGCCAAAGTGGATATACGAGGGTGACTCAAATCTAAACGAGACTTTTGTTTCTGAGCGCGTAAATTTAAAGGGAGCGAGCGGCCGCTTCTAGTGTGCATTGGTTGGGATGTCAGGAGTGGGGAGAGCAGGCCGTTGTCCAGTTCAGACACGTTTGGCGGTAGTATTCAAGATGTCAGAGCAACAAGTACACCTCTCAGTTGCGCAACGCATTATTATTAAATTTCTCACACATGAAGGCGTCAAACCAATAGAAATTCTGCAAAGATTGACTGCACAGTTCGGGGATCAGACACTGTCAAGGGCTCGCGTGTTTGCCTGGCATAAGAAGTTCAAGGAAGGACGTGAACTGGTTGAAAATGTGGAACATGATCGTCGTCCTCGAACCAGCATTACGGAGGAGAACATTCGCACGTTTTTTTCGACCGGCGTGGCGTTTTGCACATTGATTTTTTGCATGAGCGTCGCACAATAAATGCTGCTTATTACTGTGAGCTTTTGAGGGAGGCAAAGGTTGCCTATCGTTCGAAAAGGCGTAACCAACCGATTCGAGACGTCAGCAGCTCTAACCTGCACAACATTAGAGGAAATAAGGTGGACTCCACTTGATCATCCTCCCTACAGTCCTGACCTATCGCCCTGCGATTTCCATCTCTTCGGACCGCTTAAAGAAGCACTAGGAGGACAACGATTCCAAGACGACGCGGCGGTGGAGGCCTTTGTGCGCAATTGGCTTCTGACACAGCACTCTTCTTTTTACGATGCTGGGATCAAAAATCTCCCAATCCGCTGGGAAAAATGCATTTCCAAAGCAGGAGACTATGTTGAAAAATAATATGTGCTTGGCTATGTTATTTCACTGAATAAAATTATTTTAAAAATAAAGTCTCGTTTATATTTGAGTCACCCTCGTATTTTACAAAATTTCGGGTAATAAATAAGTAATTTATTTGCATTAGTTTGGAATTTGATACTTTTTGATTTAGTCATCGAGAGAGTAGTGTGTAATGCGAACGTGATTTATTATTTCGATGGAATCTAGTTGCTATTAGAAGCTTCTTGATAATATTGAGAGATTATAATAGAAGAATGTCTTATAACTTGTATGTTATTAATTAATAAATTATATCACATAAGAGGGAACAGGTCTAAGGGAATTTGTGTATGTGATACATGTTTTATACAATTTCCAATTGATCAACTACATACTTCAGTCAAAGCTTTCTTCAAGTTCCTATAGAGAACTCTGCAGATCGTATTCTCTAATACAATTTTCTATTTGTGAGAGTTTTACATAATTACTTACAAATTTTTTAAACCAATTGGTTGGTTAAACTTATAAGCAATACTACACTGTAATGTTAAGGAAGCTTCTCTTCTACAAGAATTTGAAATTGAAACAACGTGACGTTAGAGAAATGTAACGGTTCCTCATGATTATGTGATTTCTATATAAAATAAGAATTAAATGTAGAGAATTAAAATCATGGAACATATCTGTCTCTTTCAAACAGAGAAAAGAAACTTTAAAACATTCGCAGTTAAACCTCTTTGATATTTTAGTTAATTTAAATTAGTTACTCCACTTACTTTCATAAAGTTACATTGGAATATAACTTCTTTTGTAAAGCTTCATTATGAAACAGGGAAGAAAACTGTTCAAGCAACGATTATAAAACTTTACAATGTGAATATTTCTTTCCACCGATTTCAATTTTTTTAATCGTCGACCTTTTTGCAAGACAATATGAAATATTTGTTTTTCACTGTTGTTATCGCCACAAGAGATTTTAAATACCCCTGAAACCTCTTTATCGTGACCCTTGTTTGACTTTCTGACTTGTAACGGTCTTGATTCCCTCAAGTTCCGAAACAAAGTCGCTTTCAACTTTCTGCTCTGTGGAACCCACATAAATAAGTCGACAGTCGACTTCCTTTCAGTGAAACGGCGGACTCGGAAGAATCCGGTGCATAAAAAACTTTGTCCTGCAAATTACAAAGCTCAAACTTCTTATACACTACCCACTGTTTTACAGGTAACAAATCTCGGACGTAGATAATGCAACTTTTCGAAAACCGCTGTTAAATTTGCCTGGTGTTACGTTGACTTCTACTACTTATTTATTATGCAGTCTCCAAATTTATTGGTTTAAAACTTTCAATTTGAGAATTATTATTGCACTTTCTTCCACAGTCATTTAAATGTATGACGAAATTTCCTAATTGTATAAAATTTTTGTTCATTTTTTTTTCTTTTTTTTTTAATGAAATCGCAACGTTATTTCAATAATTCATTTTCCAAAGATATTTCTCGGGATACACGCATATTTAGTTAATTCATATATTTGCAAATACGAATAAAGAAAAAGAATCTAAATTGATACTTTTTAAAATATTTTTACATATTATATGCATTTTATACAGATTTTCACATGTAAATTTCCCATATACATATGTATATATACGCGCAAATCGTGTCGACGTCTATATTACATTACGTTGAAATATGAGTTCAGAAGATACATCGAATTTTATTGTGAATAAATATTTTGCAATTTAAATGTTTTATCTTGCGAAAGTGAGATATTATTATTGCTTGCTGGCTAATAAATTTATCGCTTAAGGTATTAATTTCATTTTAGAAACTTTTTCAATTTCAAATATTTTATAAATTTTATTTTACGTAAAGGTACATATAAAACTTTATAATTCGCGAAAAAGAAATGTAGGGAGCGAACGCTGTTTCTAGTTACAATACTTCTATAGGTCAACCTAATTCGTAGCCAATTTCACTGCGGTATTCGATTGATCGCGCGAATTTCGTCGCGGAAATTGCCTATGCAATTTACCTACTTCCTCCGTGTGTTCCTCATTCTGCTGCATATAAACCCGCTAACGAAATGACATCGTATTACGTGTACGAGTATATATGTGTGATCCCCTGAATCCATATGTACGTACACAGCGAACGCACATGCACACTCGCTAGTATTCCCATTAGGTATCCCTATTTTCTCTGTTTGCTTCGATTGGTGAAATGCGACTAGGGAAATTACTAAAACGATTGATGATACAATTGAACGTAGAAGATGGCTGCTAAAATTTTTAGCCCGTCGTATTCGCCAGTTCATTCGACATTTTATTCAAACTATTTTGCAATTGTAAGTAACAAAATGTTCCAAAATTTGCTCCATGGATTTTATGCTGTTTAATATGAAGGTAGAAATTTATTTCGCTCGAATTTTTGCTCACAGCGGTAAAGATAAAACGTGATTAGTAAATGAAAAGGAATTAAAATTTTTTAAAGAGGGTATTGTGTTTGTCATATATTACTCAAATTTAATTTGATTTTCAATTCTTTCATGAATAAATACTTTTATATTATATGGAAATAAATTTTATTTTACGAGTTGTTATTGATGATAGAAACTCATGTTTTCTTCTTTTTTCTTTTTTATAGAGAAAGTATAGTGCATTAAAAATCATCCAGTAGCTTTAACATTAATATTATTATGTTACTGGACTATTATGAATTTCGTGTTATCTTTTAATAATTGAAATCGTACTATCATTTTTTTTATTGTTTTCCGAATATAATATATTCTTCAAAGTTCATATTTGTTTAATCATCTTTCGAATATAAAAAATTCTTGGAGTCTTCTAATTATTCTATTTCATCCTCTATACATTTCATTATTGTTCCACTTCATTATCATAATTTTTCTCGCATGAGATAATCGCCAACGTTCAGCTACAATCCAAACAAGTTCAGGACGAAAGTTACGTTCCTAATTGTTAGTCGTTCGACCGATTCGTGAGCCTGCATCACGGAGGCAGATTATATCATTGCGCGCATCTGGCACGGCACCAACCGCGGAAAAGTTGAGCAGGAAATCTGAACGTTCGGTCATCTCGTGGGAAGCAACATCTGCCACGACCGAAACCAGCTTTCACTCCCTTAAAAAGGTTAAATTGCATCGACGCCCTCGCGCGTTCGCGCGAACTTCGCCGTAACTTTTTTGTCGACGCATATTATATGACGAGTGCGGATATGGATGAATTTAATGGAAGATCCGCAACTCTGCATTTCCGGATCATAAGGAGCTAGAAAAAAGATTGAAAATAAGCACAATCATAGATCATAGATTATAATTTAATTCGGAATGTAGTAGCTTTAATTTAGAATATATTTGCTGATAGCTATAATACGTTAAATGTTATCGTATATATTTTATGTCTTTCATGACAAATTTTAAATGAAGAAAATTTTCTAATAAACTGACTCTAATAATTTTCTAATAAACGCTCCACTAAACTGACTATACTATCGACGAAATATTACAAACAGTCGAGTTCCACCTAAAAATTGATGCAAATACGTAACGAGAGGAAGAAAATATATATTTTACTGTTATTTCATTATTTCGTCATGAATGCAATTGTATGCCTTCGTGTAGAATATTTCCTTCCAAACTTCCAAGCTTTCACAGATACATCATAGTAATGCACTTTAACGTTCGAAAGTATACAAATTTTATTTACTAAAATCCAATTTCATTTAGTCTTCTCCAGCTTAATATTTTGTTATTCGTACCACTTTTTCGTGCAAGTGACTCTCAATTACAAGATTGAATAAAATATTCCGAAGGTATCTCAACTTAGAAAGAAGGTTGCCCTTTGGATAAGGGTAGGTATCACGTGGGACCGACAGAAACGCAGAAAATAAGATCACAGGCTCACCTATGAAAACGCAAACAATTGAACGAGATCAGCGGCCCAAGGAGCAGTTAAATAATGGAGGCTGGAATCGCTGGAAGGCACCCCGGGGCATTCTAAGGTTGCCGAGCTTTATATCTTTTTACCTACGGTCTCTCTGCCTTTCCTATACCCTCCATTCATTTCTTTTCCCCTTGGAGAAGGCCACGCTTGTTTGATCCCTGACCCGTTCATAACGCGGAGGAAACGACCCGGCGGAAGTCAACGATGGGTGCACTTGAGGATGCACTTTTTTCGCCGGGACTTCGTTAAATTCGGATCCTTCGTAACCGTTTGGGAGAGACAACGTTTTGACAAGTAAATCGGCTAGCGTCTCATCGCTATTCCCTTACTCGCGAGGAACGGATAGAACCAACGAGGAATCGATTCTTGCCACGCACCCGGAAGCCACAATAAAAAGCCACGTCGCGGTGACTTACAAAGGCTCTTTTTGTGAGACAAGCCAATCCATGGCTGGATTCGTTGCATTCTCGTCCCGAGGAATTTATTACGGATCGTGTTTAGCATTGTGAAATAAAAATCTGACGAAGAAAGTGGAGAAGATTAAGACGAAGCTCGGACCTTATGAACGAAATATTTTATAATTCTGACGTTGACCTTCAAATGTATCACTTTTTAGATATATGATACGGTATTTTGAAACTATTAATTTATGTAAGAAAATCCTTAAAAAATAATTGTATACTTCATTTTTTTTCTGTAATATTTTTCACTTGAGTAAAAACTGTAGTGCACTTGTAACGTACATAAAAAAAGATAATCGTTAACGTAAATATCGTGTCCTCCCCTGTAACTATACAATGCCTATAATACTACATCGATAAAAATTAATCAACCATGATACGTTTTTGAAATATCGATATTGAAATGCATCGTTAAAGAAAGTAGGAAATAATTTGCCCTAGCTAACAGGTCATTCATTACTGTGATCAAGAGGGCCACGTTATACGTGGTAAAAGTCGCGAAAGAGATATTCAAGTGGAAGACCACGAGCGAACTTACTCCGGTAGCTGTGCTTCATAACTGAACTGATTTATTCATTGAACATTCGAAGAAGTTCCAGAGCAGGCCGGGAGTTCCAGCTCGTGACAGCGAGACAGAAAGTACCAGGGGAGAACGTACCCGGTGAAATTTGTATTCTCTCTACGTACAATTAACCCGATTTATTTCGCTAGAGCTTCTTTCCGCACTGCCCTCTCTATTTTAGGGAAAATCCACCCTAAAAGGAAGCTAGAAAAGTTAAAAAAAAATCTAAAAAGAAACGAAACAGAAAAGCTCTGTAATTTCCATGGAGCAGAGAGTCGAACGAAGTATTTCGATTTCGAGTAGACGTGGCGAACGGTTCAACGAATACGAAATCGCGTTTATTGTTCGTCGTAATTCAGCTCAATTACACGGTAACAGAAAGTTGTTAGTCGTGAAATGGAGAAAGAGTGAAGGCAGAATAATTAGAGCAGGGAGAAGGAAGGAACATTAGGGATCTTGGATGAAAACGAGCAACGAAGGCTAGCATGAGTTGCATTAGCGATTCCATACGAGTCGTTGGCTAGGAGAGCGGCGACGAGTATGTAAATACGCGTGCACATGGATGCAAGAAAATTGAGCGGATGTGAGTAAATGATGGTACGTGACCGATCTTAGGAGCGTTCGAAGGAGAAGAAATCTCGCGGCTAGAAGGAGGCGGAGGCTTGCGTAGCAATCAGCTTCGGAGATGATGCACCGACTACGAGAGAAAAGTTCGTGTTTTTTGCGCTGCGAAATAATTTTTGTTAACAGACTAGCAATAGTTGATTTTATGCCGAGTTTATGACACAAACGTGATTTTTCTGTTATTTAATTTTAGACTTTTAAAGTTTTAAATTTTCCATATGCAATTTTACTAGATGAGAAACTTGTAAAAGGTAACTCGTATACCAGTAATTCTTTATTAATCAGCGTTCAATCACCCCTGTCAGGTTAAGTTTTTCGTACATCTTATTCCCTTACAAAGAGAACGAAGATGCGGATGTAACACTTTTCACACCTTGACAGTATGCGAAACATAATAGAGCAGACATTAAACTTGGTAGAAATACCACATAAACTCATGTTGCACTTACACTTATCTTTGTAATCACACATATCTTTAACAATCATACAGTCCATATTGTTATTTCAAAAGTCGTTGATATCGAGCTACACGTGCGAACATTGACGACACAACACGTATTTTCTGCGCTGCAAAATAATTTTCGACAATAACGAACCTTATATAGAACGGTGTATTTCCTCCTTCATAATCTTTGTTCTTTTTTTTTTTTTAGCCTAAAACTTCTTTTTAGTTAAAAAAACGTACGATAGAAAAGTATAGATCGAGATATGCACCGTATTGAAAAATTCATCAGGTAGAAGCAGGTCTGGAAATAGTTCGCCGGAATTCAGATCGTTCTATGGATAAAAAAGAAATGAGAATAGGTCCTCGATGGCGCGTATCACGGTTTGTGCAGCCGAAAGATTCGGCTGGATGGAATCCGATAATAAGCACGCGTGCCTTCGAATGCGTGCGTGGTTTCGATAAAATCGGACCAGTTGAAATTTCGTCGTCTCTTTTTATTGGCCGATTCATGGAAGCCTCCGTGGCAGGATACGAATAGCGAAACCTTTTGCGATTCACCGGTTACCTAGGCTACATTCTGTCCCGCGAAATTCAATTTGCCCTCGAACTGGTCCGCGAATTTCTTTTACGACCGTCGAGCTACGTCTGCTGGCATGTATAGTATCGATACAAAGAACTACCTTAATGTTCAATCCTAGAACCATGTTACTATTTCTGTAATAGCGTTACACCAGTTTCTATAGCCCCTTCATTCTAATAGTTCGAGTGTTTTCAAATTTTCTGTATTTATCGTTAAGCATGAATTCAATTAACCTGGCTTTCAAGTTTGTACTCGTACGGGTACAGTTACATAACTTGGACTCGTTTCCATTTAAATAACTTACTTTTAGAGAATTATATACGTAAGATAACTTGGAAGGAAGTGGCAGTTCTAATATCTGTATTCGTTTCTGTTAAATGTTCTAAAAAATTTAAAAATAACATTAAGAAGAAACGATTCAAACAAATTTGGACGAAGAAATGAATTGTTAGCAGTCATCTGGGTCTATGTGAACTCCATATCCTGAATTACTTCATTCTTATTTTTTTATTACTATCTCTATTCTAGATACTTCAAGATTGTTTATATAATACATTATATATATAACATGCATTATATATTATATGTAGATATTTTACAATTGATGTAACATGCATATACATATACAATGTTACATGAAGTACATAAATTATTGTAAAGGAATGTGTCGATGAAGAAACAATAGCAGATCCATTTCAAGAACTTTTTTATTCCTTACACTGATAAATCATATTAGTTCAAAAAAGACTTGTAATAAAAATACGAAGAAACCGAATCAATCTTCGGCAAAGTGTATCAAATATTCTAAAGGAAATATGTGTAGTATATGGTTATACTTTTATGTAAGAAAGCAATATTTCATTGGACTAATTTAATACGTTATATCAAATGCAAATTTCATTCTGAATTTCTATATAATAGTTGACGTTAAGTCGATTCCACAAAGGCATCGTTTCGATTTTCGAGTTTACTAGATTGCTAGCGACACGAACTTAACAAAATCATAATTAATTAGGATCGCGTGCACGTGACAAATGATCAGTATATCCGTTGAATTACAGATAAATTGGTACGCGTATATTGCTATTGACAACTGTAGTAAGTATAGATAGGAAATGGCTGTTATTTGTCGTCTGTCGGTACTTACACCTCGATTCACGATCCTTCCACCGCGGCACGTGAACGTTTTCATTTACCGTATTTTCCTCGTGGTTACGGTCGCGAGGGGGATAATTAATTTTCGATCACGTCTGCGATAAAGAAACGTCGGCAATCGTTTATTTCCGACACTATGATCGATTCTGATCGATAGAACGTGGACTTTTCCTTTTTACAATAAAATACGTAGAACCTACTGGCTAATTTTAAAACGCGCAACGTTTTCATCTAAGTATCCGTTTTCTGGCGTCTAACGTGCAATTTGAATGTAATTACGACATAAGAACATCTGCGTATAAAATTGAACCTTATCTTTTTGTATCTGATAATTGGATTATGTTAATGTAATCGTCATTTAGTTGCTTTGATCGTTACGAAGTTTTTCTTTTTTTTTTTTCGTTTTTCTGTATATTGAGAAAGGTTGAATGATTAATGCATTGCTCGAAAAACATGTAAGGAAATCAAAGAAAAAGATAGTATATAGTGGTAAACATATAACTAGATATAAATATTTATAAAACTGTAACTGAAATTATTTTCTGTTTGTAACAATAAAATTTCCCTACTTTTGTTTATGTTTTAAACCTTTTGGCTACCATTGTATATATATATATATATACTTGTTTAACGCTACACTATCATTATTAATCTTAGAATAGTAATTTTATGACTACATGACGAATCTGTAATCGAATAATGAATATTTTTGTTTCATGCACGCCTGGAACAGAACAACCTCACTTGCATAAAGGTAAGACACAACGAATCTCTGACTAAAATTACGAGCAATTAGATGTTATGTTAAAAGTATTAGAAAAAGTTTTCCTAAGAAATTAAAGGAATTGTGAAATTAAATTCTTGAGATTTGATTTCGAGAATTGGTAGGTACTGTGAAATTAAACGAACTTCTAGAAAATTTGTACAGTGTTTTCACGTTAATTGAAACTTGTAATACAATATGTGTGTTAAGATATAGACTGGCAATCTTGCAGCGTTTACAGCTATATAATAATTAATCAGAGTGCTTTGATGTTTCCTGGCTGTAAATTATTAATAAAGAGGAGATAATGAAGCTGCCAAGCGATTACCTTCGAGCAATAATAATTTGATTATTGTTACATTCATAAAATTTACGAAGAATTTTCACAGTCATTCCATGTCGGTTATGCCCTCAAGTTTTTAAAAATATTTTAATTATTTTATATTAGCTTAATTACATTAAAGAAAAAGCCTCATGTTGCATATAAATTCAATTGCAAAAACTCATTGTGAAGTTTCCATGTTAACTAGATTACTTAATTTTGACTTAACTATCCGACCATATACCACACACGCGAGAAACAGACCTGATTCTCGGTTAAATGGCTCCAGGAATGATGTCTCGTAAAATCCTGTGAAGATATTGTATATCTCAGAGGGAAGAAAGTGTAGTCACGATACAAGCAAGGACGTTGCTTGTTGAATGATGCTTTCAGAAGATTTTAATATCAATTAAAGAAATTTAAATGCATTAAGTAAAGTTTACTATTATTTATTGCAAGATCGTAAAAGTCTTCACAATACTATCTCGTTTTTTCTAACATAGATAATATAAATAATAATACAATTTATTTTTTATGAAAGAAACTTTCAGCTTAATGCAATCTTGTTTCATAGAAATCGATATTTCGAAAATGTAATCTGATTTATGTGATATGGATTTTTATGTAAAAATTATTTCAAAAATTTGTTCCAACGATTTATTAATGAGCATGAGAGTAATATGTTTGGCTATTGTCTCTGAATCTTGTAGACTGAGACGTCATTGATGTACGACGCTGTGCATTTATTTGCGAAAGCACTGCACGATTTGGACACATCCCAACAGATCGACATCAAACCGCTTTCCTGTGAGTCCACCGACACTTGGCCCCACGGATACTCCCTCATAAACTACATGAAAATCGTGAGTATTCGAGCTATAATATCGCAAATTATGTATAGATATACTCATAGTATTGAATGTAGATAAAAGATGAAAAGCTATGAATGAACTTCGCATGCGCTCTTAGATATTATTTTAGTGTATGTATTGACTTATATTTTAGGAAGTTGTAACTGTAGAAAGTGACAAATGTTACGAATGCTAATTTTAAACGATATATCGGAGGATAAAGGTAAATTTAAAAATTAGAAGTTGGAAAATAATCTGAAGAAATTTGGTTAATATTTTGCTGATATTTATGAAATTTCATAATTTTATGAGCGTAATTCAGGAGCTGAAAATGAAATAAAGATTTGTTCCACCCATTAAATATGACAATACATGCCTTAACATGAATATTTCACATACATATGTTTGCATATTATGTTTTCCCTATAAATGCAGAAACGTCCGTAATCCAGTGATTAAAATAAGACATGTTATAATACCCCGCTTCGAATATTTTATATATATTCCAATATTGTCTGCATTCTGTGTTATTATATTATTCCATTTAAAAATTTTTCATAAATGTATATAAAAATTCGCAATATAATAAGTAAAATAAAATAAAAACTTGGTTAACCAGGCAATACGATAATACGTCTGGAATAAATGAAAATGAAAATAATAGTTAATGTTAAAATACGTTTAACTTGTCACGTGGAAATCTTATTTCGCGCGTTCCATTTGTACGCCTGAGAAGAAGCCAGCATGTGTTTGTACGATTGTTCGCGAGGGAGATGTTCAAACAAAGCCAGCTGGTTTACGATGTCACAACGGATGGGGAAATTCCATTGGAGCCTTAATCCTATCGCGATATCGTTGGAAAAGCTCCAATTGAAAACGAGTCGAACGTTCAGGAAACGATGTTCGCGTCACGATGACGTCGGGAATTCGATATACCGATGGGAACGTCGGCCTATGACGTAATTGGTAAAGGGAAAGAAAGGAATTCTCTGCAGTGGAACGCGGAAATTATCGGATTAGCTTGCTGCTTTCGTAGCTGCAGCAATTTTTTCTCCCTCGTCTCTCATGGGCTTTGCGAAAACACTCCTCAAACCGCTACATCGCCTCGCGGGATTACGAAATCCAGTTTAAATTTTCAAAACTGCGAGCAATTTACGATGCGCGATGTAATTAAGTAATTTTATATAATTACGCTGTATAATTTGTCGCGTTCACGCCATTTCCGTGTAAATTGAGATTTTCACTTGGATTTTATCAGCTATTAAATCCATTAATCTCACGTTTCGTGCTTTATTGTAAATCGAAATTTCTTATAATAAAATAAACTGGATTTCACACTTGGATTAATACATTAAACGAATCTAAACTTCCAGCACTGTGATTGATTTTTTTTCTACTCTTCCTAAGCTGTAGAATTTTTCATTCCGATTGAATCAAGTACTTCTCCATTGAAGCACGTCTTTTAATGTTCTTTTTGTTATTACTTTTCTATGCTAAACTACTAAATCAAGATCAATCCAAGATCAATTCAATAACCATTCAAAAACCAATTCAAAAACCACACCGCAAACATTAAAAATCTTTCATTTACTTTTTATCGTATCCCATTCATATTATTTCCTATCTTATCTCAAAGTAATCCAATACTTTTCATCAAAACATCTTTTTTGAATTTTTTTATTGCCATTTTGCTACATTAAAAATATTTACAAAGGTAAGAGATTAAATCAAGATCAATTCCTGCCAATCAATCTAAAAGGAATCCAAATCAAACCCCACTGCAGACACTAAAAATCTTCCACCAATTCACCCTTTCCCTATAGCTCATACATATTCACCGTTTCCTATCCCTACACAATAAACCAAACCAATACAGCCTGCGTTATCAGCCACACGATCTAAAACCAACCAACCGCAACGTCCTCGCAACTATTTTCCAAAAAATGCATTTCTTCACAGCTGCACAATCAAACGAAGATTTCGCGCGACCTACGCTTCTGTCTACTTAAACTAGCCGCAGATAAATAAGCGGTATTGATACGAAATATGCAAAGCAGGATAGTAACGTCGCGTACAAGCAGCCTAATTGCGCGGACGCGTAATTAGAGGTTTGTCGGTGGCGCAAATCGTTCGAAAGCGAGCTCACCACGACAAAAACGTCCCGTGTAACAGATGCGACAATGTTCCGTTGTCGATAGGCATCTTGCAGCCAGTTGTGGTGTTTCTATCGCTGCAAACGCAGATAAAGAGACAGAGAGAGGACGAAGAGACCATGAGAGGTCGAGAGAGATAGGTAGGTTAGTAGGTTTATCGGGAACGTATCATGCAGAAGGGGGAAATTAATTTCGCGGAATTATGGCCATCGATCGGCCGTCCAGCCAATGTAATAAGCCATTATAACGATATGCTTAATCGGACTGTTTCTCTCTGTTTGGGATTCCCTGCTTATTAACGAGCGCCACGAGTGCCGCCATGTGCAAATGCAAATGTCTGCGGGAACTGTGCGCCTTCATACCCCACGCGGACGACACGATCTTTCCACGGTTCCCGATTGTTCCACTGAACAATGGAAAGTTACCTCCCGAGTTAAACGAAGCCGTCACTCCCATTGACAAATTATAGTTCGCGGTTTTGTGACCGTGAATCCTCGATGACGTCCGTGGCGACCACGAATGCGGTTAGGCGAAGTTGAAGCCGACCTAGTGACCTGCAGTTTAAGACAGTGGATTCTGGTTCTACCTTCGTAGAAAGTGCTGACAGGATTATTAATAGGGAGATGGGGATTATTCCTTTTGGAATATTAGAAGTGGAGTGTTGGGGTTTTAGGTTTAGCGCTTGGTAGAAGGGAGAATTATTTTGAGATAATTAGTTTTATCGGTGTTATTTTTGCTATTCTACAACGTTTATAATACGGAGGACAATGTTTGCTATTTTTGGATAACTATTGTATCTATTTCCATGTTATTAGGATATTGTACGATAGATAATGATTAAGTTGACGTGTTAAAAAGCGTACATAAGAGTGGGGGATAGGTTAGCGATGTCGAAGAATAAAAAAATATGGTCTTAGGAAATATTAATAAAAAATATACGATATTCAGATATATATCGCGGATATATAAAATATATGTCCTAATATCATGTCCGGCAGCGTATTAGGAAGAAAGTAGTTATTCATAATGTAAATATTATATCGAACCATTCTAAATGAGTTTCTAAAAATTATGTAATTAAAGTACCTTGCCGTAAGCAGTTAATAGCAGTACGATTTGTTCGGTAGAAGATAGATTGTTTATTTCTCAAGATGAGTGAAGATATTAATGATCGAAGCCGAAAAGACAGAAGGGTCTCAGAAGCAGTCATCATTTAGTGAACGAGCTTTAACGAGCTTAGACCGCTACAAGAATATATTGTTAAGTACCATGCAACACTCGAGCAGATTGGGTGTTTTGAATATCATTGAAATTCGTATTCTAATCGTTTAAAATATCAGTATCTAAAACAAAAGTTCTCTCGATCGAGTAGTTAGCACGATTCAGGTTTGAATGGGCTACGAGTACTTTCTTTAAAACCATCTCAAGATAACATCGTTTGAAGTTTTAACGTTGTTGTTTAACAAGCAGTTTTAATTGGAACACAATGAAATAAAAATTGAAAATGTCTGTGCGCACAAAGGGATTCTTCCTGTGCAAATCCTTTTTTAACGCAATTCTTTTTTATCCAATACAAATATAATTGGCATAAATCTATATCGCAGAAAATTTTCAGGATATAACACAGAGGGAAATAATGAAACTACCATCATTCTTCCAAATATAGCACAAAAGGAACAATGGAACAATATAAAGAGTAATGAATAAGATATATAGAACATTGCAACAATTAGCACCGTAAACAGAGAATTCGATTACCTCAAATATCAACCGGATCAATAACGAGTCGTGGCTGTAATAACCGTATATCTTCCCTGGATATCTGGATATTTTCTTTTATGTTTGTTTTATTTTTTTCAATATTTGCATCTGCTAACGATGTCTGCCGTTAGTGTCATCGTTGATGAAACATGAGTTCGCAAGCGTAGCCGTGTGAATATAACACGATCTCGATTTCGGTGTGAAGCGATAATAATATTTGTTGAATAGAAAAACACTTCTCATCAGGTTGGTTGACTCATATCGCAGTTCTGCCTTCAATTCTACTAATTACGCGACGCGTAACCGGGAACAGGCGGCGCTTTCGAACGCGAAACACGAGCGAACGCAATTTGCCGCCGAAAATTTCGTATCAAGGCTGCCTTGGTAATTATGCAGGTAATGGCAACTTCCCGCTAATTTTCCCCTGGCTACGCGGCTCGATTCAACGCTAAAATTTATTGGAAATCCTCATTGCGACTCGATCACAGTTTCATTACGCGATGAATCGTTTGAACAGAGCTTGAATATTTTTCCAGTTGTAGGCGGAAATTTTCGATTTGATAGGAATAATCAGAAGCAAAAACAAGAAGGAAGATGGGTTCACGTGGATTGTTTCACGCGTCGACCGCGAGACTGAGTTTAATCGCGCGATATGCTCGTGATCCACTGATTAGAGCTAGTCACCCAGAATTTCGTGTTTAACTACGCCGACTAGCTCAGTTACGCAAATGTGCGGTTCATATTGCGTCCGCTCGATCAACCAGTCGTTTGCACTCTAACGTTTCGAATTTCCCCCACTTGTAAATATTGAATACCGTTTGCCTTCGTAGAATGGGAAATTCGGTGGCTCCAAGGGCTGGAATATGGACTGGAAGTGTACCAAAATTAGTTAATCTGTTTGTGTACATATATATACATATAGAGATATGAGGAAAATCAAATTTTTTGAAAGTATTTTTCGATAGTAATTATAATATCTTGAAGAGGTTGAAATAATGGCTACGATTATAAACAAATGCTACGCGCAGAAATTTGATAAGTCTATATTTGTTAATTTTCACATGGTGATTAAGGAAAGGTATTTTAATGTAATTTAGTTATAATTAAGAAAATTATCCTGCTGAGTACGAGAAGAAGTAGGTAGCGGATAATTCCAAATTGTAGTTAATTATTAAGTTTTTGATCCGTGTCTTTCCTCTTTCATAAAACCTTTACTTTGTATGTAAATCAAGCTCCCTGAAAAATCTTATTATCTACAGAATGAGAATAGCAGTTAATAAGTGGCGTCTATGAGTATCATCTTTGTTTTCCTTCGAAAATTGTCAAGAGTGTTTAATATTTGTTTCTAGGTCGAAATGACGGGGTTAACAGGAATTATCAAGTTCGATCACCAAGGATTTCGCTCAGACTTCATTTTAGATATTATCGAACTGAACAACAAGGAGGGGCTGAAGAAGATAGGAACCTGGAACAGCACCAAGGGTATAAATTTTACGAGGAGTTACAAGGAAGAGTACACTCAAATCGTGGAGAATCTTCAGAACAAAACTTTCATTGTAACAACTATACTGGTAAGTGGTTAAAAGATACTCACTGCTTTAAGATTTTCATGATTATTATGAAGTGTAACTATTAGATATTAATTAAACGAAATATTTTCCATTAAGATAATGAATTTTTCTTAGAATATATAGAAAATTGTTCTCAGCGCGTATACGTTAATATATTGCAAATAATATTTAAAATTTATTACACGATTAGATGTTGCGAAATTTTTTCCCTAATGCTGCAAGATGAAATCTAGGTTACGCGTAAATCTACGGAGCTAACATGACGTTCTTTAAAGCCGGAATTTTAAAATCATAGCTAAATTAATTACCCATTCGCTAATTAAAAAGCTCTATTACCTAGGATCATTTTCTTACGTCATTATCATACATTTTCTAAAATCTCGGGAACACTCGCTTACATCAACGCGAACATGTTTAAACGAACAGGAAAAAAGAGATCGTATCCCACGTTCACACACACGGAATTTCTAATCCTCGAGTCAACTTTTCAAAGTAACCAGGACATTTCATCCTCGTTTTAATCAAGTAAAGTGATTTCCCTTAAATCTCCTGGTCCGACCTCCATCTACGCCAGTTCTCTCATCTGAATTTAAAAAATTGTTCTCTTCTTCGGCGTTTCAGCATACCACTGCCACGTAAATCATTCGTGTATCGTTAAAATCCTGACTGTTTGTTTTTCTTGAATGAAAAGGAAACAGAAACGAAGTTCAACGAACGTCGCGCGGAAGTGGACGCACTTCCTTTTCCTTTTTCCTTCGTCGCCTTCGCCAACTCGTTAGCTTTCCTTCTCTCTTTGACTCCCTGTCTCTTTTCCCTAGTACTACCGCCACCTCTTGGTACTAGTTCTTGCCACGACGAGGGAAACCAGAAGGAAACCGGAAACGGCGAAGGGATACGCGATTTAATTGAAGTTTTCATGACGAGCCAGCCGACCGTGTCACTTATTTTCGCGATAATTGCGACGACAACTAATGCAGTGCTCGTGAATGTATTAACTGGCTAAGAAAGTTGTCTTCCTTTGGAAGAAGTCCGACAGAGTTGAATTGGGTTGAGTTTTGCGGTAGTCGAGATAAGGATGCTCGTCGCGCATCCGACGAAACACCGAGCCGCTGGAAACTTAAACAATCTAACGCCTGGCGTCTTTAAACGTCTAAGCACCCTGTATTTACGATGAAATTAATCGGATTATTCGTCGACGTGCTTGAATAGTGGACCACGTTAATTCGTTGCGCTCTTGAAAGTTACGCTCCAGTTTCTGCGAGTTAAAAGCTATCCTCTTGTTGACAGAAGTGGTATTAGAGAACGATAAATTATTAAGGACTGTTAAACATACAATTCTGTTCTAGCCTCTTGAAACGATGAAATTTTCCGCTCTTTTTTGTGTGCATTAAACATTTGAAAATTATATTCATCTACGTGTATGCTGTATAGAATCGAAAGTACTGTATCTATACGAGTGGATACGATGAGACTCCTTATAGAAACAAAATTAAAAACGAAAATAATACTTTTGCGTTTAAGTCTTATTATTAGAGAACACTGATTTTAAGCTAATTAATAAAATATTATTGATAAATTGATCTATATATATTTTTTCGAATATGACAATTTGTAATAAGATAATTTAGATTATTAGATTAGTAAGATGAGTTATTTTTGTACATCATTTCCCCTTCACTTGTACAGTCGCGTACATCATTTTTTTTACGAAGTAAAATTTCCATTTTAAATATAGATTTTCATTCAAACTTCCAACTGACGTAACTACATATCTTCAAAATAATTTATCATCCCCAATTATTCGTTTTTATTTTCTCCAATAAAAAACACAAAATACAAAATATGTACATATATAAATATTTCATAGCAAGTCCACAACTTTGATAAATGAACTTCGCAAGAGTCACGAAATACGATTACGATCAAATTTTCCTCCAGAAACTTGCCTCAAAGTTTTTCAAGAATCGGCCACGTACGCCAGCAACATCAATTTCGAGGAAGCTTCTACGAAATTCCACGTCAGTGCCGGCATTTAGTTACCGCGTTTCGCGTAAACGCGTCATTTCGCGAGCGACACGCGGAATTCTAAACGCGCGGAGCACCCAGCCACCCATTCGTGCAATCACCAAATAACTCTGCGAGTTTTCATCTCTCTGCTCGTGCAGAGGTTATCATCTGTTCCCCGCGTTCCACCAAACGAGCTTCCTTTTTGAACAAAGAAAGAAATCCTGTCGACACGAGAGTGCAACCCTTTCAATTGCGAACACGCGCATGCATATTCAATCTCTTGCTAGCCGCAAATCACAGCTCTGTGAATTAAGCAGTGTTGGGGCCCGAAAGAAGCTTGTGTGACTCTAGAATTTTTATTACTCGTCAAAATATGGTTAGGTTAAGTGCAATAGTTTCACATATGCATTGCGTTTCGTTGCTGTGCTCAGTCAACAGGCTGTTCATATCCGTATTTGTAAATATCCAAACATGTTCACGTTGTGCTTTATTACCTCGTGTTTTATTGACATTTTCGTGATACTCGACATGGAATGCTGTCAGAATGTTTTATCTGGTATACCTTATAAGCATATCGTAAAATTGAACGTTGCCTTTGCTAGCCAATATACGATCAAGATGAAAGAATTTGTTAATTAAAATCACCTTGATCAATTACAAAAATCATTTTATGATTTTTCATCAAATCATGTTATATTGATTTTAATCGATAAATTCTTGAATTTGAATTGTATATCTGTTAGCAATGACAATGTCCAATCCTAAAATAACTGTTCAAGTTCCTGAATAATAGCGAGTATTAGTATCTCATTCCTAGTAATAATAGTAATAAATAATAATTCAATGGCAAGCAAAGTATCGAACGCAGTGTTTTATGCATTTCAATGAGAGCCGAAACAAAAATGTGTTCTACGCTTGACGCATAAGTAATTACAATTGTAAGCTCATAGTTTTTCAAATCATTATAAATTCGTTTATCCGAAAATTCAAAATACTTCTACTTTTACCCATTTATAATGTAAATTTTACAATCACTCCACAAGCTTTCTAATATAAATGCAGATATTATACAAGATGTACCACTTCTCTAGACGAAACATTGTCAAAAATGTTTCATATGTGATATAGTTATGGATAATAAGAAAATTTTATATAAACATGGATAGAATATTTTAAATACTACCTTTGCAGTTCAGAATGCACACGCAACATACATATACACTGTTAAAGAATCTCTTATTCGATTACTGGCAATAGCTTACTAATCTCACAGAGCGCGCCATACTGCATGAGGAAGGACTCGAGCGAAAAGCTGACCGGGAACGCACAGTTCGAGGGCTACAGCGTCGACTTGATTTACGAGATATCGAGGATTCTCGGTTTCAATTATACGTTCCGCCTGGTACCGGATGGACGGTATGGCTCCTACAACAAGAAGACGAAAGAGTGGGACGGTATGATGAAAGAACTGTTGGATCAGAAGGCGGATCTAGCGATCGCGGATCTAACCATCACGTACGACCGGGAACAGGCGGTCGACTTCACTATGCCGTTCATGAATCTAGGTGAGTGATCAGTTTGATCTACGATTCCAAGAAGAACCTTGCTCATCGTGTGGAATTGATTTAACGATCGTAAAACTCTACATGTAACGGAGTTGATTGATTCTTGAGATATTTGAAAACTCCATCACAGGATGGAGAAAGATTCGATGGTATATTTTCTTTCAGTTGAAATTTTATGGAAAATTTTGGATTAGAAGAAGGATCAGAAATTTGTAAAATGGAATATGGATATTTTAATGAGATTAATTAATTTCTTTACTAACCGTCTATAGAAGAAATTTGTTCGGAAAAATTTTAAACATATTTTCAAGTCCTTAAAAGTACTACATTTCATAGATATTCATTTCATTTTTAAAATGCATTTTTGTATAATTTTTTTAAATATCTTTCATACCATTTTTAAATTTTACTTAATAACATCTTTTCATTATATCATAAACAATATACGAATATTTTTCACGCTATGTATTCAAATTTTACGATGGATTTACACATGTGATCTAAAATTTACAGGGATCAGCATACTGTACCGTAAGCCTATAAAGCAGCCACCGAATCTGTTCTCATTCCTCAGCCCGCTTAGCCTCGACGTTTGGATTTATATGGCGACAGCTTATCTAGGCGTCTCTGTGCTGCTCTTCATACTCGCTAGGCAAGTAAATCCATCTTACCAAGCTCCGATAAAAATATTGTACCGACATCGGTGAAATTTTGCATCCGAACTACATACTCGATAGGAATGAATCTCTGAACGTAGTATACTTTATCGTTCGGTTAGACTTTCGTTGTATTGAGGACAAATCTCTCGCGTTAATTTTCAGATAGAGAAATAAGACAAATTAACACGCTCACTGCCCAAACGATTTATATTAATCAAGTATTTTTCGTACACATTCCAATGATATCATCTTTCCATTGCTCGTACTGTAGATTGTTATTTTTCTATCAAACAAAAATTAATATAATATCTATTGTTATGTTATTTTTTTAAATTATACTGCACAGGATGTATTATTTTAATATAAAGCTTTATTTTATTTTGCATTTATTGGTTCCTTCGATGAAAGATCTGGATTACAGTGGATTTTCGCGGAAAATCGATCACCAAGTTCCAACTAACTCTTAAGTTCTTAACAATTGAAATATCAGTAATCGTTATAAAAATATTTCGATAGTGATCCTCGACCAAGACTTAGAACTCATAAATGAAGTACATTATTAAGCTTTCTATTGTTTATGGGCAAAGGTAACTAAATTGAAAATTATAAGAATTTGAAAAAAACATGGTGAATATGGATCCATTTGTAAGCAGCAGTATTTTACAGAATGCTTACAGTATTACACCAAGTATGTCAGTTGTGATTGATTTCATTTGTAATATATTTTTTTCACAATTTATAGCGAAGGAGCAATATTTTTTCTATTTCATCAGTTCTATTCATCACACATCTTAAATAAACGTCATTCACCAGTGATTGTTTCCATGCATAAAACACGCTGCATATACCTACATGAAAGATACCCTGTATCGCGCGTGATGCAGAGGACACGCCCGAATCGAGCGGCGTGAATCACGAATGATGTACAGGACAGTGAACGTGCTAAATCGACCGAACGCTACAAGAATTATTAGCGATCCTAGCCTCGATAAACTCTACGTATTCACGTCTGTAAACAGATGTTGCGTTATCACAAGGATATTGATCGTAGAAATAGAATTTCTCCTATACGTTCGCTGATAATCTGCATACATAACGCAAAAGCATTTAATTCTCGGTGACATGCGAGTATCTTTCTCGAAGATACATAGAAACTCTAATTTCACGGTCGACGTGGTTTCGAAGTCGAGCACGAGTGAGTCCGGTTACGCGAATAAAAGTAAAATACATACATACATATAAGATCAACTCAAACGAAGGAAAGGAAGAGACGTACACGCTGACTTGACTCGCATTCCGTTCGGCCTTCTTTTTCTGTTCTGTCGACGCGGTTAATCTTCGTACGTAAATGGCGAACGATCCGTGGTGGAAGGCAGATGCATCCACGCTGTAAAGGATCAGACTGTTGTCTAGAGTTGATCAGTTTAGATTCACCCCGTACGAGTGGTACAATCCTCATCCGTGCAACAAAAACCCGGACCATCTGGAGAATCGCTTCAAGCTGCTCAACTGCATGTGGTTCACCATCGGATCCTTAATGCGGCAGGGCTGTGACATTCTGCCCAAGTAAGCCGTTAGATTGGCATCACGGTCGCTTGATCATTTCCTTTTATCTTTTATCCTTTTCTTTTTACTTCCCTCTCTTTTCTTTTTTTCTTCTTTTAACCGTCGTTTACGTTTTCCCCTCTTCTTTCTTATTCGTTCTATTTTGCGTCTCTAGCTGGTTTCGTTGTGTATTCGACCTAAAAACACGTTGTTCTCCACCGCCTTTGAGCGGCGTGTCGTCGACTGAACGCATGTAAATCGAGAGCGATGACTACGTAACCGACGATCCACTTTCGTAACGATTTACTTGTTCATGTCCCACGAACGCACAACCTTAGAATACTCGAGCTCGCCTTCGCTGTAGGAGGATGAATTATTCAGCGGACTGATTTCGTGAAACCGCTTTTAGCTGGCCAATTGGGATCGGTTGTTGCGGGTTACGCGGATTCGACGAAGGTCGCTTGCGATCGGGATCGGGAGTTCGATCGTAGAAATCAGAATCGTGTTCGATATCTGAAAATTATTCTAAGGAGAGATCGTTGGGATTTAACCATTGTTAGAGGAATCAATTTATTGTTATCGAGAAGATTACTATTTCGGGAAGATTCATATAGGAGATCGTGAAATTTTGTATTGTTTAGTCGTATGTATGGAAATTCGTATGAAAGATATTCGACAAGCGAAAGATTCAATATTCTTGTTTTCAGAAGACTATGTCGCAGATAAGATTGTATAAATTATAAATTGGAAGACAGATTAATAATTGAACTTCTTAGATGTTAAATTGATTCTACATATTTCGTAAATATTTTTGACAATTTGGATTAATATTCAAGTTTTCGAAGAACTACTAATTTACTCTTAATAGAAGAACTACTAAGTTAATTTACAATATGTATATAATTAACTTATTTTATTTTTTAATGTACGTAGTTGAGCAGTATGGCTTCTGAGCGGATCAATTGCCGCATAAGTTGTATCATAGGATTTAGAATTACCTAGCAGTCTCTCCTTAACGTGACTAGTACTTACAGATTTTAAACGAATATCGATTAATGAGCGGACAACGATCCTCAGAGTCGTAGCTGCGTTTCCAGGTACAAAAAAAGGGAACATACTTGAAGATTGTCTCGACGAGAATATACTCCTATTTCATTCGATACTTTCATGATATTATTCTGTTAATAACGTAATATTCTTCTTTAATTCTTGGATAACATAATATTAATTACGGATAATATTATTTCAGACTAATACTACCAGTTAAAGATACTGCATTAACTTGATTAGATAATGAGATAAATAGTCAAGTTGGTAAAGTGGTTTTAATAAAAAAACGAATGAGTTTAACGTAAAAAAAAATCTTGCTAAACATTCGGAGATTTCGATTTCGTAGAACTTTTTGCTTTCATTGAAAAATCATAATATATCCCGTTCCTTAATGATAGTAATCAAATACTAACGAGGAAAGACAGAACTATGCCCTCAAGAGACTGGACCTAGAAAAGAAGAAAAATGCAAAATAAAGGTGACCTTAATGTCTCCTTAACGCTTTCTCCTAAATCTCTAAAATCCTCTGCAATGCCGAGGAGCTCCCGCACAGGAAATGTTCCTGTGTAATTCTAAAAACAGAGAAATCGTTTCAAGTTAAAGATAAAGTCTTAAGTGGAGTAACGAGTACCGAACGAGTACCCAAAGCGCATTGATTGGACGCAACGAATGTCTGTTTGCTCGGATTAAGTCTTTGTCATTATTCAGTATACAGCTAAATTCAGCTTCTTGAATTTACGACGGAGATTCCTGGTACACATACTTTACTACTTCCTACAATTTTTAGAACTATTATTCAATCTTTTCCTTTGTCAAAGCTTAAAGTTAAAGCCTAAATATTAATTTATGATTCCGAAATCCTATATCAATGCAGCTGATGAATTATTATTGTATTACAGCTGATACATTAGACACTAGTATTTGCACGGACAATACAATAAACGCATGACTTTCTCAGATGTAATTTTTTAAAGAAAATGCCGATGTATGTATCATGAAACTATAGAAATTCACTTTACAAAATTTATATATTTCATTTATTTAATATTTAAAATTCACTTTAAAAGTATCAAAAATACTCCAAAAAGAGGACAGTTCATTTTTTGGGAAACATTTATTCGCGCTTATAAAATACGCATAACGTAGTATTATGCGTATGCTATATTAGGAAGTATAGGTATGTTACTAAATGGCAACACTATGTGTTTAAGGGTTAAACCCGCAGCTCGGTACATGGTTGCGCCATCAATCAGTGAACATAGTATTTCCCCTTCAGCTTGACCACCACCCTCACCTTGTTGACTTTTGGGGTAGCTTGATGAGTTAGATTAACTGCCCAAGCGAATAAGATTGCCACCGATTCGCTAATTGGGTCAACACGTTCAACACATTTTATAAAATATTGGAGAACTTAAATATTTATGGAATTTTTTATCAAAATTTTCCAATAAAATTTTAAAATAGAATTTTGTATTAATTTCAAACAATATCTACGTCGCATCAGTTCGTTGATTATACATATAGATATATCAAAGATTTCTCAATAAATGCTAGGAAAATTAGTATAGGTAATAATAAATCAGTCAAAAATGTAAGAAATTATAAATGAATGCTACACTGAACAAGCAAAATAGAAGAAATCAATACTATGTTGCTTTATGTCTTGTTCATATTTGTTTTATTGCATTGATTACATGAAACTATTTATTTACGTACAGAGTGCATATATCATAAATATGAACAAAATTCAAATTGAATGCAAAAAGAACGTTTCTCTGTGTGCTTGTTCATCAAATCTCTATACGATACTACTTATATCTAAGTTCTCATATTAAATTCGGGTCTCAAGTAATCCGACAATTATGAACGCGAAGATTATCAACGTGTTCAAATGGATTGGATCCGTGGTATCACGCGCGTGCTGCGACTCTGAGGTCTAATCCTCTCCCTTCTCCTTTCACGTGTCTGCAGGTTCAGCCCTTACGAGTGGGAGAATCCCCATCCGTGCAACGGACAGTCCGAGGTCCTCGAGAACGAGTTCACCCTGATGAACTCGCTCTGGTTCACCATAGGCTCGCTCATGCAGCAAGGCTCTGATATAGCGCCGAAGTAAGTGACACGAAGAAAACACAGCCAGTCAAACAACCTAATAATAATATATATCTCTCTGTACTGACGTGCTCGTGTATAATACGAGCGTGATATTTCCGTTTAATTCGTCGCGAAATTGCTTAATGTCAAACTAACATAAGATAGAGACAGTAATACATACGAAAGATTAGACAAAGAATAATTGTCGAGCGTTTAACCTGCTTAATTAACTAATTTAGTCGCGGTCACGGTTCACCTAGGCATAGAAAGTAATAGAATAAGAGCCTTCAGGCTTTTACGTATTGGGTTCTTATAATTAACACTGTTACGCTTAACATTGTATTCTAAATAACATTACTGCTTCCGACTGCAAGTGCATCCAAATTGGGAAGGTTTTCAATGTTTAGGAACTGACAATAAGTATCAGTATCAGTGTGTTCTTCGGTCTCTGATGGAACTAAATGTAATGCTAGTGGAGAGTTGGAAACATTTTCCTCTTGAATATGGTTTATATGCGGAAGCCTCAAACAGTATTGAACGCAGCAATGTTAGTCTACAGAAATACTAAGTGTAATAGTATTAATTATGAGATGATAGAAGTTTAGTTGGGATAGGGAAGAGCGAGATTCGGGGCCGTAGGTGCTAACCCAATGTTATGTGACGATATCCTGGATATGCTATATCGTAGGCTTGCTGCAACCGATCACGTTCTCGTGTCGAAAACTTGCCGACGTGCTTTGCTATCGCTAGAACTAGCGCTCTGTCTCGTCGACAAAGACGGCAACGAACACGACCACTACGGCGACCGTTTCGTTTAGTCGAAGTTGTTGCTGCTCTCTGGAGTCCACCTCTAGCCCAGAAACTGATACCACGAAGTAACTGAGAACACCGCGGCACAACGATACTTGAAGGGTCTGATAAGTTTTCGTGAAGTTTACAAGGCGTGTAAAGCCGTGAGATCAAGAATCAGGATTTGATTTAGGTAATTCGGTTAATATAGAGTAGTTTCGGGAAGCAGCAACAACTTCATCGCATCGAACATTCAACACTTTCACTGTTAGATGAAGGATCATCATTCGTTATCCGAAACTTCCTACGATACGGCCCCTATCCTCGAACGGTTATCGTAGTCTCTCTTTTATTCATATTAATTGTTGTTATGCGTAGAGTTGAAGAAAAGGTTGCGCGAACTGCATGAAACGCTGCAACGTAGAAGCTTGTTGTATTTATTATTTTTTATGCATTTAGATGATTTCTGTAAATATTGGTCATGGTATTTCGCGTGTTTTGAGCTTTGTCTCGATAATTTTGAGATATTTTTAAATCGAATATTTAATGTCTCTCGAATATCACGAAGATATATCGAAACTTACGAAATAGAGAGTAAAATCTTTGTTACATACTTCTTTCCAAAGTTACATGTATATGCGCTTGAAGTATGTATGAAGGAATAGAAATTTGGTCTTTGAACAAATATGAAGTGCGGTTGTTTTAAATTCATGCGAAAGATACGCATTTTGAGTCGACTATCGCTGTTGAAAATACCGATTGCACCGCTTGAATTCTTTTTCCCAGAGCCGTGTCAACGCGCATAGTGGCAGGCATGTGGTGGTTCTTCACTTTGATCATGATTTCTTCGTACACTGCCAACTTGGCCGCGTTCCTTACCGTCGAGAGGATGGATTCACCGATCGAGAGCGCCGAGGATCTTGCAAAGCAGACGAAAATCAAATACGGGGCTCTCAAAGGAGGCAGCACTGCGGCCTTTTTCAGGGTAAGATCAGATGAATAACTTATGAGTGAGCGCTATACAAACGTAAAATCGTCTTGAGTTATGTACGTTACCGCTCATGAGTATCTGAGCACTTTGGTCGATCTACTTGTAGTAGTAATATATGAATTTTATCAAAGTATACATATTCTTGGTAAATTAATAATTAGCAATAGATAGATTCTTGTGGAGTCACTAAAGTATTTATTAAAAATATAGCTATATTTTTTACTATTTATTATATACATTTTTGTTCATAAATATTAGGACAATTTCTAAATTTATTATGTAGAATGTGATAATTCCTACAAATTAAGAAAACAATTGATCAATCAGAATTTCGTAGAAAGTAATTTTATTTAAGAAATTTTTAAAAACTATTTGTAAGAGTCATAGTTGGTATAATCGTGTCACAATATTCTATTAATACATATAGCTACGATGATTATTTAAGAAATGGAATTATTGGAATTCAATTCGTTCTTAATTTTTTCATTAAGATACATTTTGTCAGAAATAAATAAGAGTTCGGATACTTTTGAACGATGGTGTAGACCATTTGCGTCCATCGATAAATCGTGCATATATCAAACAGCATGTGTTACGATGTTGAAATTGTATCAGAGAATGGCTCATAAGTAGACTGGAGGAGCATAACTTCGCGAGAAACGAGAAGAAACACGAGGGAGACCGCGTGTTGCTTGAGAAAACATCGCAACCATTACTTAACGTTAATTCCCGTTTAATTTCGGTATTATGAAACTTTATTGCAACAGATTACGCCAGAGGAGGAAAAAAAAACACGGAAGCAGCACGATTTCTATAAATTTTCTTAACTTTTTATTAACTCATCTGCTGCATTAAGGGAACGCTATATTATAAGCGATTTCTTTTTCTTTAAATATTACTCTTTATTCAAAAATCATACAGCAGAAATGATCTCTATTTGTAAATAAATAAATGTTCACATTTCACATTTTACACGAATTTCAAGTAAACTACAGAGTGGTAAAACAAAGGATTGAATACCTTAAAATTAAAGAGCATTCACCAAATGGAAGGGAAAATATCCTAATATTAACATTAATGTATTGATATTAATTTTCAACCTGTATTTATTAGGAATGTTTTCTTCCGTTTGGCTTTTTCGCCTTTACCAGCGAGTACAATTACATTTTGTATATTACGAGCGACTATGGTTGTTCAACATATTTTCTAATTTCATATTTACCACCCTGCGTAAATCCCACATGTGAAACGGTTAATCTTTAAGCGAGAAAATAGATGAAGAAATGTTGAACCAACAGAAACGAAAATGGCACGCGTTATAACATATCGATCGTCGCGATAGGGGTTTCGCATGATTTCCGGTGAAACCGCAGGCGGGCGTCGGCGGGTGTAATAGGCCTCCTTGAAGATTAACCAATTTCGACCGACGTTCCACCGTTTAATGGCACGCGTGCTCGACCATGAAATTCCTGGCGTGATCTAGGATTCCAATTTCTCGACGTACCAGCGTATGTGGTCCTTTATGGATTCGGCAAAGCCGACGGTATTTACAACTAGCAACGTTGAGGGTGTAGAACGGGTGGTCAAGGGGAAAGGCAGCTACGCGTTTCTAATGGAATCCACCTCCATCGAATACGTAATCGAGAGAAATTGTGATCTTACCCAAGTTGGCGGCCTCTTGGATTCGAAAGGATACGGCATCGCCATGCCGCCAAGTAAGTGAAACAAGTTGATATTTAATCACAATCGCAATCAATATAAGATTCAGCTGAATAACGCGAACAGGCGACCATGAGATGATTTTCTATGGAAAGATGAAAAGAAAATTTAGAATACAATTTTATGGTCCGCAACCTACCTTAGTTTCCGAGAAAGTCGACCTATATGCACGATTAGATGTATAAACTCATCGATTGGATAAAGTGTTAGCCGATTAAAGCGCAGTCGAATAATTCCTGATGAGAGATAGAGGTGCGGACTATTTCGGTCGATCAACGCGTATATCCTTGATTTATGGTTCATCCCATAAACGGCGCCGAATCGGAAAGATAATTTTTCATGTTGGTTCCGTGAATTTATGGAGGAATTAGAAGGACGCCGGTCAGCGATCGTTTGTAGGAGTTCTGATCAATTTATGGTGAATATTTGGCCTAATACGAAAAACAGTTGATTAATTGTTATCGCTAATGGATTTGGTCAATGGGTCATGAAAGATGATAATAAAGTCTTAGACGTATGGTTGGCTTGCAATCATATCGTTTAAGGATATCTTCCTAACCAATATTGAACCATTGAGATCAACTCTATAAATTGGAAAGTAGAAAAAAGTGATAATACTACGAACTTTATTTTTGAACATTTATTGTGGAACTTACTATTATTTGTATCGTCTCTTTGTAGTAAATGAGCTTATGAAAATAAGTCATCTTTTCTTGAGAATTGTGTAATAGCATATTTTCTTAAGTATACTTTTGATTTACACGTGTAAAAGTTTTTACAAAAAAGTTCATTTTCTTAGAGATATCATTACGAAGGAAGATTGATTAACGTCACTTCTAAATTTCGTAATTTTATCAACCTTTCCGATTCAATTTTATTTATTACGTGTCATAAATAACGATAAATAACAGTAAATTCTAAGGTAAATTTTTTATAAAACGGTGTTGAGAGATATAACATCATTCTTCTTTATTTTCAATGCATGTAGTTGATCAATATGGCTTTTAACAGTTCAAATAATGCCTGCATTTCCACAAAAAAGGAAGCAAAATTGAAATTCCTCTATTATTCGAAAAAACCAAATGCCTTCCATTTGTTGAAACAAAAATAAACGAAAATTCTCTGCGACCCATTGGCGCGTCCCTCTTCCATATTTGCAACTTTCTGCCAGAGCGGTGCAAACATTTGCAGATAAATACTCCGAAAATTCGAAAATACTCCACCGTTACTCTTATCCCCGGGTCTTTGAGTACCATATTCTATTGAAACCAAGGGGTGCAATTTGATGGATGGAAATCAATGAAATCGCACGAGTCTCACGTAGATACAACGCGACGAAAACAATAACATCGATTACGCTTTCCAAAAAAGTTTCACGCGCGCGATAAATGCCGGCCGGTAGAACAGGCGCTGTTCAAAACGACCTTGGAACTTCAGATTCACCATACAGAACGGCCATCAGCGGAGCCATCCTAAAGCTACAAGAAGAGGGGAAACTGCACTTGCTGAAGACGCGCTGGTGGAAAGAGAAACGCGGCGGAGGATCTTGCAGGGTGAGCATTGAGCATGCAAACACGATTCGAGTTTCTCTTATTTTCCACAAGGACGAGAGTGCAGTCGATAACTATACGCTGGAAAATTCTGATCTCCCACGAAAGTGTATTTCGTTCTGGTTCCCCTCCTACAATGTTTCCAGGAAATATACGAGAGCTCTAGAAGGTATAGACAGACCGTACCGAGAGAAGACATTTTCATAAATCCGTGAAATCATTGCCAGAACTATTATACGGCTATTATCTGCCGGTATTATTCCACTTGGATGAATTCCCGTGACTATTCGTCGCTGGAATTTGTTGGCTGAAACTAGCACGGTTTTATGTGGTATTTGTTGTGTAAAGTCTATTCCTTTTTTTTAAAAAAAAAGATGAAATTTCATTGATTTTAAAATTGAAATTATTTGATATGATAGAAACTATAGAGTAGAGGAGTATTTTGGTATATTGAATAATTTCTTTGTGATTGAAGAAATGAAACTGAATGAAACTGAAGCGAAATTTAAAATTCTTCGCTCGTCTAATTATCTTTCATTTCATATTAAACTGTTTTATAATAAATATTATCGTTTCCGAGATAACAAGTGTAATTTGTTGCAAAATGATAATTTTTAGTCAAAATGGAAAACCGCAGACTCAATGGACTTTTGTCAAAGTCATATAAATTGCACAATTGCACTTGTATGAAAATTTATATTCGTGAAACAGAATGGTTGGAAAAATTGATGTTGCGCATGAATGTAATTTGACGAAACTAAAACGAAATCAATGAAAAATATATGTCGTATGTTTAACTTTTCGCCTACCTGAATTGTTCCCCTCAAACAAAACAAATATTTTCATATAGTTACCCCTTGAATTTACGAAAATGATAGAAGTTTAAAATTGATGAAAAATATATCCGTAAGTGAAAAATGTTACGCATTCATACATTATATCAGTTGTTTACAAGCCAAAATAGTCAATTTCACTGTTTAAAATTCTATACATTTTAGAAGCAAGACACTTGATTGATGTCTATCTATTATACATAAATTCATCAATTTTCCCTACTTTTTGTTGAGCAAAGTTAACCGTTTCGGCAAATAGGCGATTCGTATTATTCCCTCATAAATGTTTCTCTTTTTGCAACAGGACGACATGTCGAAGAGCAGTTCAACAGCGAACGAACTAGGACTGGCAAACGTAGGCGGGGTGTTCGTGGTTCTGATGGGCGGTATGGGCATCGCTTGCGTGATCGCGGTATGCGAGTTCGTCTGGAAAAGCCGGAAGGTCGCCATTGAGGAACGGGTGAGTGAGGTCAGATAGCACGTCGAAGAGGGCGTGATCGCGCCTGAAGTAACGTCGTCCAACACGCACCTCGATCCCGATGCGATCTACCCCGATATACCGCGCGAATACATCAGTTGATGTTCGCGCGATGGTGGAGTTCCTCTTTAATGGTCACGGTGCACCTACAAAACCACTCGGGTCTGATCGACTTCTCGCTGTGATCGATGGAATCACGACGTATTAGAGGGAAAAACCAGTTACAGACTCGCGAAGCGTCTTTGTTCTTGAAACGATTCGCCATTATAATTGTTTGGGGTTCTAATTAGAGATACGGTTGATTGATATCATGGCGTTAATTCGCTCTTTCCGTCCTCGTCCGTCTTCCATTTCCTTAGTCGTCTTTTAGTTCGAAGAAATATAGGACGCGAGATAAGTGAAAAGATATTGGGGCGTAAAGCGTCTTTGTTCTTGGGAGAATAATTATTCACAGACTTTGGTAAACGAAAGTTACGACACTAATTTGGTATTCCAAGTTTCCACTTGTTTTTACGATGCGTTGCTTGACTTCGTTTCTTTAGTTGATTCTACCGGATTTTAGTTGTTGTTCGATTGACATGAATTTATTTCAAACCGAGACTTCACTGTCCGTTTGGTACTAGCGATGTTTGAATTGTGGTAGTTTCGATTCGGGGAAATGGGAATTCAAGAGTGGATGTAGAAATGAAATGGGAGAGAAGAGAGTATATTGTTATGAAACACGAGAGTGCAGTTTATTTTTATGAAATAAAAATACAATTTCACGTGTTAAATAGGTTGCGAAGATTTCGACTAGAATGACCAGTCACCGTGATATTTTAATAGTCAATTCCCATGGTAATCCACTAAATGAATTTCATTGAATGCTGATTGCTGATTCACGAACGCGGATATATTCGGAAAAATGTTTGTTCCGCATAAAGCGAAGAAAATTGATATACAAAACAAATCGAATAAAAATAAAATAGATATTGGAAGATAACTGCATTAAAAATTCCATTTACGAATGTCAGTTTTATCATTTTACACTATTATTTATATTATAGATTATTATAGACATTTTATTATTATAGATATTATTTTTATATTATTTTCAAAACTAAATTTCAAGTTAGAATATTATACTATTATACATTGTTATAACGATCACAAAAAATAAAATCGTTCTCAACAATAATTTGGCAATCGAGTTACGTTCTGTCAGAAGTAAGTGGTTGTTTACATACTTTTGACAAGTCGTGTGTGTACAAATAGAATGACAACGACCAACACAGCATCTTTTATGTCTTACTAATAGCTCATAAACAAAATTGAGAATGGAATTCATTGACGAGCGCGCGGTTTATGAGAAGCACGGGGCTACAATCGACGAATTTCGTTCACAAAAGAAAATTCCAGTGGGTTTAGCAATGAAATTAAAGCGCTGCTAGGAGAAACTCGAGCGGAAAGCTCGTACGAAGCTCGCGTGTCTACAATATGTATTTGAGCTGCCGTTTGCGTACGTTCAAGCGGTAAGCAAACAGGCAAGTATTTGAGAAGGGCTCGTCCACAAATACGGATATGCAGCTTTGCGCCAGTGACCTCGCGTACCCGAGAGCAAACAATTCCGTCAGCCAACAAACGTCTGGTATTGCTGTTCGCCTTCGGAGCCGCGCTACTTCAGACCGCAACAGAGTAGCCGCGATACTTGCTCGAGTTTGAAGATGCTAATCGTTTTACGTGGACGCGAATGTGAATCGAAGATTCCAATATCCCGAATTAACCATTTCCAAATCATATGTTCTTTTATACTCATTTCAACTTAAAAATTAGTATAAATTACAAAAAAAGTACTTTACAACGATTCAACAAATATTTACGACAATGAACTGGTTCTCAAAAATCAACACGTAATGATATATTTAGTATGTCAAACATATTTAAAGATTTATCTTTAAATTATTTAGTTTTTAAGCTATTGGATAAAAAAGATCCGTGTAGATTGATACAAAATTATCGTAATAAAAATTGTGTAAGTAGTGAACGAGCTATACATTTTCTATGAGTTTGAGTAGAGAAACGAATTTCTTTCAGTTATGAGAAGTTTCTGTATACTCTACAGTGTACACAAAAAGAATTTTGATACTTTCTTCAATTTACTTTGGAATTAGAATGACTTGCTGGAAGGGTCTGATTGCAAAGGGTGCTGAAAAATTGTAGGGGAACTTTGAGGTAGATATTGAAGAAAAATGGCCTGTAACATCTCAAGTATAGCTTAATTGAAGTGTGTCTCGAGGTTGTGTACTAATACTTTATCAGAGTAATTCTTGAGTAATACTTTATCTTTCAAGTTATATCAACGAAATCCTCTTACAGTATCATTTAATTTTACCCAATAATGAAAGTTTCTGTATCTCCTATTTTTGTAATGCTGCAGCCTACCTTAGTTATAAATAATGAAACTTATAAATTAATTGAATTTAAGGACTTTAAAAATTGTAGAATTAACGAAGAATTTAACATTTAACTCTTATGAGAATTGAGGATTTTAATACTCTTCACAGTGGATTTTCAATTCTGTCTTTTTCTTTATCTAAAATTATTCTTGTTTTATTTGATTTTGATAGATGAAATTATTCTACTTCTCTTTGACAAAATATATAAATAAAGCGAATCATAAATCGTTTGTAAATTTCGCAATTACACTCTCAATAATCTTATCTTCGATAGAGTTCAATCTTCGGTTCGACGACGATTTTATCGTGTTTTCCATTTTTCACCTACGACGTTCAGTGAACTTTAGTTTCTATCTATTTACGAGCAGTCCATTCGTTTCCAAGCGTCCCCAATCGGGCAACTGTCGTTACTCCCGCTCGAGTTAATTTTTCTTATCAAAAGCAAAAATGCTTCGCGTGCATCGCGTCGATCCGACTAATCGATCTGATGTGCCACCTAACGCAATCTTACCCGAGCATTTTCGTGTTCTGTTTTAGAAGCAGAAATCCTCGGGGAAACCGATCTGCGAAGCTTTTACCGATCTACACTAGCGAGCGATCCTGTAGGGATTCGTTTGCGAACCAGAAACTAAAGTAATATAAAAACGAACGAAACAAAGATAGAAAGACAAAAATGAACGGAACAATAGAGAACGAACAGAAACACGAAACAGATTCCTATGCCCGAGAAAAGCGTATCTGACCCGACGGACCTAAGGAGGAACTCCACCACATCAGTGATCGAGAACTGTGTGAAACACTGACAGACACAAACTGTAGAAAGTTCAAACGAACGTATAATCAAAACGAAGGAGCAACGATCCTCGACCTTTCCAGTTCTTTTTTTTTCTCTTATCCCTTCGAGAACAGTAATCTCGACCGACTATCTAGCCGGAACGTTATCGGCGGAACACTACCCAATCAATTATTATCGGGTAACGTACGGTGTCGTTGGAATTTCATTAAGTAGAGAGAAAGGGAGAAAGGATGGAAAGAAGGGAAGAAAAAGAGAAAAAAAATGAAAGAACGAAAACGAGATAAAGAAAGAAAAGAAGAAGAAGGAACAGTCCAAAGGGAACATTTGATTTAAAACGACCGTTTTCTTTTCGTCCGCAACATCCCTTAACGACAGAGCCGTGAAATGATGCAGATATTGAAATTGGAAAGGTTAACGCGTTTGCCATTTGCTCATATCAAAACCTTTTTAGATTAATTGACAACCGACTTGAAGCCTCGCAGCGAGAATGAACGATATCTCGCGCGATTGTTACATATAAAAGCTAGAACAAAAAAAGAATGGAATATATAAAAATACAAACGCGGTGTGATTTCTTTTTTTTCTGTTTCTAATGAATTCACTGCGATCACGACTGAATCGTATGGTGAGGAGTAACGAACTGTTTACATGAACAATCACGATTTTATACCGACTAGATAATTAATGTATAGCGTCAAGTTGCAAACGTTTTATTGTATGTACATATTGTGTAGCTCGAGGAGTGAATCGCTGTTCTATGTAGAGTTTGTAAGCTTCTTTTGTGAATTAAATAAAAAGAAAGATGAAAAATCCGTCTTCTGAATATGATCGAATATAATCGAATAATGATATGATAAAATTTTTATTCCACCGACAGAAGCTTGCAGACTCTTCATATTTGAGAAGAAATTCAATTATGCGATAGAAGATTCTATATGTCTCGATTCGTATAAACTTGTATGATATGAAACGAGAAAAAAAAAAAAAGAAAGAAAAAATAATGAGAACAGTGATCGCAATCGAAACGTAGGTGTTAAAGAATGAATCACATGTACGGTTCGGAAGGACACGCGCACGATGTGTGACAGTTTAGTATGACATTGTTAGTTGTGTCGCAATGTTTCTTGCCTCTCTTTCTCTCCCGCCATGGATACGCAGGAGGTGAGCAACTTTTCTTTTCTACTATGTATCTGCTACTCGTTGTATCATAGCACTTGTCGATTGACAGACCGTAGAGCATGAGATATTTCTTTTCGAACGGCCGACTTTTTTTATCGTTCGGTATACCGCAATGTTGGAAATGGAATTATTAAACGAACTTTTACGGAGGAAGGAAATATTTACAAGAATCCTTCGGTTTATTCATCTGTTGAGTTTTTCAAAGTTTAAATATTGTTTTATTTGTTAGATAAATATATATACATATATATATATATATATATAGAAAAATTTACAAGAAACTAAAATAAATGTATTGAAAAATTGTTTCCATTTTCATCATTGTTATTTACTTGTTATTAATTAAACAGGGTAAAACAAAAATATAATTCTTGTAACGCAGTATGGTGTGAGTAATATTCTTAGTTTTATGTTCTTCTCCTTTGCGAATTGAATTTTTTATTAATACTTTATTTTCCTTATTTACAGCTTTTGGATACCGTTTCATATGAAAATTTATTAAAAACAAAGGAGATTGTTATAAATTATTTGTTGAACATCGCACGAATAATTATAAGACACAAACTGATTTACTACGTGTGCTTGATTCCTTGTATTTTTTCCTTCATTTACTCACAGCTTCTATGAAATAATTGATTATTAATTAAGGTTGCATGCATATATCCAACAAAATTGTTTATCTCGAGAAAGTCAGCTTCGTGCCATGACGCGTCGCATAAACCCAACAATTTTAAAAGAGCAATATGTTTGATGTCCTCATCAAGATGTCTAACTCAAAGTTTCTATTCTACTGCAGAGTCTTTAAACTTATTTACTCATTCTTGTAACTACTTCAGTTAATATCATTGGATCGTAGAGTGTCCCATGAACCCAAAAATCTTAAGGAAGCGATATACTTTATAGTCCTTTGTAAGATGTCTGGGTTAGAAGTCCTATCTTATCGTAGAGTCTGTAAACTTGTTTACTTACAAGTACTCCTCATAAGTTACTGAACTTCGAATTTTCAATTGGTATTGTTGAAATACAAACAATCTATAGGAGTTTTGGTTAAGTTAATTTGTTTTTTGAGAATGTACTTTATTTTAATTTGTTTCGTGTTTATCCTGTTTTAAATAACAAATGTGGTGATCCTCTTACGGTCCTCGCATAAACATCAAAAGCACAATTCTCGACAATTCTGGTTAATCATATTCTTCCCTCGTATACATTTTCTAACCGAATTTGTAGTACCTTAATATTAAAGTAGCACATGATAGTAAATGTATTTACCGTGTGAGATATAGAATCTAAATTAAAATTAAATTTATCGCGAATTATTACGATTATCTGTAACATAACGATACCAATTGAAATTGAAATGCCACGTTTTTAACTACTATAATTATGAAGAAGCTAGTTTTGTCCAAAGTTTGTAGTTATTTATTCCAATAAAATATACTATCTCCAAGAAAAAGAACCTACTATAAACAAAATTATGTACATTTAAAAATATTCCCTTGAACATATTCTTTGCCAACTTCTCGCACTCTGCTTCAAACAATCCCCATCACGAAGGAACTACATACTAGCAACCCGCAATCGCTCTAGGACAGCATACCGATAAAAAGTTATTGCGCCAATAAAACTTCGTATCTCGACTATATCAAAACCAGGTTAAAATATTTCCACGCACACATCGCGAAACATTGTGCATATTATACTGTACGTACACGCGTCATCGCACTTGGCTGACGAAGTTTCGCATATCGCGAAGAGAGCACGATTAAAGGGATGCAGCGGATGTTTACTGGAACTTTCCAGAAGTCCATGTGCTCGGAGATGGCGAGCGAATTGCGTTACGCGCTGGATTGCGGGAACGGGACAAAAAAGTCCGTGAAGAAGACACTGTGTAGTCGCGAGAGGCAGCGATCGAACCTATCGATCGTGTCCGAGGAGGGCAGGTATCCGGTATGCAACAAGTACAGACACTTCGTGGGGAAAGCGCCTTTGACCTGAAGCTACGAGGCTGAATCATCGTCGAAGGGAGAAGAGGAACGTGCACGGGACTAATCGAACTCGCGACTCGATGAACTATGAAGGCAATCGACGAACGAGAGATACGACGAGAGAAGCAACGAGGCGCGAACTAAAAGTTTAGCGCGAGATGGAAACCATCCACCTTCTCCAGTTGCTTTATCCCTCTCTCTCTCTCTCTCTCTCTCTTTCTCTTTCTATGTGTGTATGTGTATAAGTCTGGTTCTTTCTTTCTTTTTTTTTTTCTTCAATTTTTTCGTTCTTTGTCTTTACAAGTGACGCGAACGAACGAACATGGCAGTACTTCGACTAGCACTTTATACAGTGTACAGTGTACAGTCATTCAGTCGTTAATTGGAGCTCACTGGAATTTATCGTGCCGTGCGGAAGACAACGACGCACGCTGTTTGAGCGGAAAGATTAACGAGTAGTCTCGAGATCCTTTGTCTTTCGTTGCGCCACTCGTGGCAAAAGAAGGTGGCCGTTGTGAAACGAAACCCAGCCTAAGCGGCCACGGCGTGAGTTGTCGCCGCGAAAGTCTAATCCTTAATTGTCGCTGTCTCTGCGATTTTATATGTGTATGAAGACCACATGAAAAATATATGATAAGTCCATTTTTGTTAATTTTCCGACTTTTATGAAACTTTGTGGGTAAAAAGATGTATTTTAATATGAAATATTAGTTGCAGAACCGGCGATACTTATTACGTGATGAAAAATATTAGCTTTGTTGTTATGTAACTTTAGCTTAATCGATACTATTCTACACAAATAATATTTTTAGATTTTTATTAACGTCGTATAGCGCGATGGAAACACATATGTAATCCTAAAATCAAATACAAACACAGTTTTAATCCGGGACTACTTTTTAAAATTGTTCTTTCTACACAACGGAAAATGTATCACATTATATTTTTCATATTTGTAAGCTTCATACACACATGGCGCAGTAAGAAATAGGGATTCGATTCGATTAATTTTGTTAAAATTATAATTGAATGTGTTCATGAATAATTGTCAACAACATTGTAATAATTTTTAAACAAAATTGGTCGTTTAAAATTGGTTATTTATAACTTTTCATTCCAATCTGAACTCATAGTAGAGTGAAATAATGTAACCCTGTAATGGTATTTCAATATTTTATCAGTTTTGTTAAAATGCTTCGAAACCTCGAATGTATTTCATTTCAATAGACTAATATCAGAAACGAGTAGCGGATACAGGAAACGGCAATAATTATTGCCCACGCCCGTATATTTCTCGAATATATTAGAAAGCAATTTATAAACTCACTCCCACATAACTTAATTAAACATTGAAATTAAATGATCAAATATGCGATGTCTTCCGCACGATATGTTATAATACAAATGACAAACTTTTTGAAGAACGTATGCATGTCAAGAACGATCGAAAAAAGAGAGAAAGAACAAAAACTGTGGATTTTGTAATTGATGCATATAAAACGTTACTTGAACAGCGAAGGAAAACGTCATTGAATCCAAGTCACTCCATTATTATGGACTATGTCGCTCATTTTTAAAGAAAGTATCTACATTCGTGATCACTTGAGAAAAATATCACAAGATAATTAACACTGTACAAATTCTGTCTCTGTCTGTTCGGTGACGTTTGGATACATTCGTTTAGTGTACATAATCATAATCATCGTTAAGATTACGAACTAAACTAAACGTATCTATTCTATGGCATTGTATCATAGAACGTTCATGGGGAAAAATCTGTTCATACGACTTCTAAAAGTATGTCTTCGTTTAAGTATCATTTCGATGCTGTAAGATAACGTGTCCATTGGTGCAAACGTTGTATGTAGATGTTTTATCGAGTGTAGATAGAATAAGTAATTTTACATTTTTATGTTATATTCTAGATATGCTAGGAAGTGACACGATTAAGGAATGCAAATTTTTAGCAAATTTTATTTGAAATAGAAAATTACTTATTATTTAACAACGGAAAGGTTTTTTTCTTATGCAGCTTATACCCTGGATTTTGAAAAAGCGTAAATTTTTTAGATGCGTCACTCCTCTAGCAAATCGACGATATATTCCGGCTCGTTGTTTCGCTAACGAATTTCTCGACCTCGTTATCATGTATTGTAGGATTTCATTGATCTATCTGTATCTGACTTCGGAATTCATTGATTCAATCGTATACGGCATTAATCCTTTGAAACCTAGGGCAGATTCATGCGTATTAATTGAAAGTTATTACACATATTACAAAAAGAATAGGTCAGAGCTGCTGATAAAATAATAAAATCTAAATACAATACTTACCATTTAAATATTCTCAACATACTTTGTACATTTTATAGCAATCTGAATTTAGATTTCAAATTATTCTTCAAAAAGCTATCTCAACTAAGTATTCAATTATTAATTGAATTATTAAACGCAGTACGAAGTATTACATATATTTAAGTAATTCTTAAATCCTCTTTAAATCTCACAATACTTTCTAAACGTTTCATACCTCGTGAATTCGTTATAATATCAAATATTAAATTTTCTTTAGAACATGTCGCATTTATTTGATTTTAGACCTGGAAAATTCGAATAATCTTTCAAAAAATTAACTCGACTGAAAATTCAATTAAATCTCCTTCAGACCGAGACAGATTTCAGTAGCCGGTCGCGGCATTGCAATGTTCCTTTCTTAAGCGTCCAACGATTCCACGGATTAAACTGGTTAACAGAGTTAATGGAAAGCCTGTTTGCAGCTGGTACATCGCCGTTCATGAACGCCCTGGACTGAGCAGTATTAATTTCCGTCTTCCGTCTCTCCTAAGGCGTAAACACGCGCGAATATCGTACATGCACGGATGCTGGCTTAGCCTCTCTGGAATGATCAATTTCCGGATGCAGATAGATCAGTGGAATGAGATTAACGGCGAAATTTGGGCGTTGATAATATTTCCGCCTCACCGCCATGCACCATTTTTTATGCAACGACGTATATATGCGACAATTGCGACTTTTTATTTCTATTTCTCTTTCTTGTTCTTTGTATATTTTTTCTTTTTTTTTTATCGTCGACTCGTTCATTCATCGATGTGTATACACCAAATCGAATCGTTTTTAAAATACGTACAAAAGGTGCGATACAAACCCGCATGGACGACATATTCTCACACGAGCACATACATGCGAATAAATCGTGAATTATACACGTACTTGTAAATATTATCTGTATCGCGTACATTGCGTTCGCATCGTACCGAATTTAAGAGCCAATTGATTATACTTCTTACATAAAGTGTACTACGAGCATCATATTAAACGTGAATAAAACTCATCGTCTGTAAATTCTCAGTGAGCGTGTTTTGTTTATTACTTTGTCTATTAGGTGTGATTTATTTATCATTTAGAGAACCTAGAAGAATGAACTTCATATGCATGACCTTTTGCAACTTTTCAGAAGAATTTTTTTATTGAGATCTTAATTCATATAGACAATAAAAAATGTCAAATACTGATTGATTCTATCAACATTAATTGTTTAGCTTCTGCAACATTAAAACTAATTAATAATTTGTAATATAAGATATACGTACAAAACGAAAGATTCATCAGTCATAAAAACTACTGACATTTGTGCTATATGATTAATTAAAACACATTCTTCTTTAAATTTAAAAAATTCATAACATTATCAGCGATTTAATTCCACGATATCTCCATTTGCCTTTAAAATTTCACTGTATAGTCGAAAGATTCTCCTTCGTAAGGTTATTCAAACATTCGTTTAGTGCATCCTGTGATCGATTGTCTGGTGTCAGGTTCCTCCGGTTTCAGTTGAGAAAATTATTCCACGCATAATGTACTTAATTCACGCCATAATCCCCTCGTTGATTACGTCGGAGAAGTTCTACTTTACCACGTAATTGGTCCTTGAGAAGTTGTACTTTTACATCAATTGCCACAGCCTTCACTCTTCGTTCTTTTGATTAGAGAACTAAATCCCAAACCGCTAACGTAACTAATTCACTAATGTATCCAAGTTCCATGGCTTTTACCTTCTCTTTGCTCCCTAGGACGCTAACGGAGCTATTTAATTTACTTTGCTATCTCTCCGCCGGTTGTACCTTCTTTCTCTCTTTTCTTCGGTTTATGTCTTCTTATCCTGGCTCGCTCGCTGCGTATCTCTGCCTTTTGTACAATTAATCAGTCATCTTTTTCTTGATGTTCTTCGTTCGAAAGTTCGTTTTTAAACGTTTTGCTGCGTACGTTCTGGGGTTGATTAATTGTCTTGAAAATTAGGGCGAGAGAAGAATGAGAGAAATAGATTAAGGAAGTAAATGAGGTTGTGAATCTCTTTAGATAAGATAATAAACTCCATAGAGTAACTTTTTCTAGTTCTATTGTTCCAGATAGAAAGAAAGTTATTGGAGACTCTGGAAGAAAGGATTAAATATAGGTACTTTAAATTGGAAAAATAGAAAACAAGAAATAACGAGATCACGTATCGTTTTAATTCTTTCAAAAGAGAATCATTTTAATCTTTTGATCTCGGTAGTTTCATTATTAAGGAAACCATTTGAAATTTTCCATATCCATAACGATTCAAGGTATATAATATTCATTACATTAAATATTACATCTTATGAATGTCCTTAATTAAAAATCGTAATCCAATCCATTCTATTTTAAAAGATAACAGACAAACGTTTGACGTTTCCATATAAAAAATGCTCGAGATTTCTGATCTAAAAGTATCGAGTCACTTCGTCGAATTGCCATCCACAGTGCGGATATAAAAAGGATTTTGTGCCATTTTATCGTTTGAAGAAAGCCGCTGTAGAAACCGTGTTCTGTCTGAAAAGACACTTTTTCCGGAAGAAGCCGAACACGCTATCAAAAGTAACAGCAGTTTGTCTCGTCGTTACGTCGCGTTCGCGTCACGTACCAGTTTATTTTTACGGTGAATTTAACTACATCTCGCTATACACTGTTTACTATGGTGTCGTCGTCAGAAAATTCTTTAACTTTTTCACTCTAGAGCTCCGTTTCCGTCGAAGAAACAACGTTAATGTGATATCAACGTGTAAACGTAATTTCGACTGAGTGAAATAGACTGTCTCGAACATAATAAAAATTCTGAAATACCTGTTGTGAGATGTACGTATTAATAATCACAATCAATCTCTCACCTAATATAAAATCTGCCTCGCTAAAGAAAGAAATTTGTCTTCCTTTTCTAAAAGTATTCTTTTAAAATTATATATTCTTACATCGGTAATTAAAAATCTAAATTGGAACAGGATTTTGAAGTATTTTTTATGGTTTTTAAGCGAAGTTAAAGCGTTCTTTAAATCCAAGTAGATCTTCTATTCTCAGGAATCCACTCGTAACTAGACGACTCGGCCAATGTCACAAACTTTTCTGTCTTACTAGTACCTTTCGCAAACTTTCTAACACTAAATGGCTAAACGCAGAATTCCCATGAAAAGAGGCTTGCGCGTAACCATATCGTTATAACTTTTATTATAATAATATATTATTTTATTATTAATAATAGAAACACAATTTCAATAATGTCTTCGCAGAAAATAAATAATGCGTCAAAATTGAAGACCATTTACTTAGTTAATAATTGCGTTTATGCAGCATGTTGCGTGGAAGAAACAAAACTGTAACACTTCTGTCCAAAAGATACCTACTTGAGAAAATGGCAGCGTTGTGTCTAACAATAAATTAAGTTCGAGCTCTAGATGCCCGCCATATTAGAGTGAAATACACAAACTAAATCCAAGTGGCTTGGAAGGGAGTCCGCGTGTGCGCAGTGAAATGGCTGGTAGGAACCGGCGTTCGGAATTAGAGTGCATGCCGTGAGTTTCGTTCTGAAAAGCACGTATATCAAACTTGTGTTCCAGGTAACCAGCCGTGTGTAATCGTAATTTCAGGTGAGTTTCCTTTTCCTGTCACGCTCGTTATATGGACAGCCACATTGTCCTGCCCGTTTAACCTCTGACCTCTTCTGCTTTAACTTTCGTTCGAGAATATAACGTACAGCGTACCATGCTTCCACCATGTAGCGTGTCTTCGATTCAATAACTTTTTAATTCACTTTTCCAATTTACTTTGATGGCATACACATGTGCTCAACATAACAGTAATGCAATAACGACGCCGATAACTCGATAATTTCGCTCCTTTAACAATGTTTCAGAAGTATTTGATACCATCTAAGTACGTAGAGTTATTGTACATTATTGTATTCGTACATTGGATGGATCTTTCTGATTTGAGCCGAAGGCAGATAAAAATATCCATTAATGGAGAAAGACACAAGTTCTCAGAAAGATCGGATATAGTTTAGGAAGATCAATTTTTTATAATAGGCGCGAAGGAAATATAGCATGGGTGATGAAATATTTGATTTGAAAAGAATGTAAGAATCAAATTTAAACTGAATAAAAAGATATGAATGCTTCTAACTATTGAGGTATATTACCAAATATCGAAAGCTTAAAAAGTAACAAAGTCGCTTAATATGTCAACTGTATCTAAAATATCGGAACTCTTTCTTAAGAGTTGTATATTGTTTCATGAAAGATATCTTTGGCTTGAGTTGAATAATAATTTTATAATAATTTTATAATTAAACAGTATTTTGCAACAAAATAATATATTTTTTCATCATCTAGGAATGAAAGTGCAATAGTTATGTCAGTAGAATTACTTAGAATCTTGTAACTAAGTTTCCGGTGATTATATTGACGCAGCGTATGGCCAGTATATTTCTATGCCAAATCTTTATTGATTTATCTCTATATGAAAAAAAAAAGATACACTTGTATCACTTTCTCCATCACTGAGCTATTCTTATAAAAATATTTTAATAAAACTCAAGAGAAAGTCGAAAGAATTTTCGGAACGGAGTATTACGTGAAATGAAATTTTATGGAAATATGTGACATCGAGCGTGTAGGCCGATTCCCTTGAGAACTGCAGCCGATGGCGATTCGATGGAAACTATGTCACACCGCTTTAAGCGACAAGCGTTAGTGACGACGACGCCCGGCGTCTAAATATAACGGGCGTCGTAACGCGGCACTCGAAGATTTTCATGTGTTTTTCAAGCGATTACGGCCGGCTGGATATGGCACATTGACACGGAACGGGCGTCGTGACGCGCGTTGACGGATTATTCTGTGGATGTTTGCGTACAATGACGCTACGCGAAATGACCATGGCGATGAATGAATGGATAAAAAAGAATGCGACGGAGCACATGCATTTGGCAAGGTGACAATAGCATGACGCTCCGCAATAGCATTGCGTGTTCCGTCCGCGTCGCGATGTTTTGTGACGAAAAAATACACAAAAATCATCTCCGCTAAAATTATCTCGTCGCAAATGCCGACTGATGTTCCCGTTTTTGTCGATGGTGGCGGTTCGAATCGAAATTAATATGTAAATGTGCGTGTGTAATGTAATATGTAATTTCCGATATGTAATATGTAAATTAATATGTAGGATTACCATTAACTCTACCATTAACTCTAAAAGCTCTGTTTTTTCACCAATTTACCATAGGTATTCCGCTAAAACGAAAAGCTCGTACCACGAATATCAAATATCCAATAATACAGATTTTTACATTAAAGTTTAACTTTAACCAAAATTTTGTCCAAAATTCCTATGAACTCTTCGATTTACAATTCTTCATTTTATGAACACCACGAAATACCATTTTTTCTTTATCGTTTTACTATACAAATACTACTATACAAATATTCATTATTCTAAAGCTTGGAAAAGAAAGTTATCAAGCATGCAATAATTTGTATTTCCCAGCCGAAAAACCCAGACGTGGAAGAAAGTCGATCTTAGAGCGTCGAGGGAGGATCTGACAGATCCTTTGGTAGCTTCAAATAAATAGCCCGGCTGAATATTGGAGGATTGATTTTAGACGGTTCTAAATATTTACGCGAGCTCGAGAATTCAAGCGTGTATACGCTTTCCTGCTGGTTTACAGTACGTCGGATAGTTAAGTGCTCGTTCGAATCCCAACGGTCTGCTCCAGCCGTTGAAACGGGTGTACCACGGTCTTATTGCAAATAAATTCGCGTCAGTCCGGTTGGTCTGGCTGTCTTTGAAGCTAATCGCGTCTTCATGGACCAGGCTTTCATGCCGACGATTTCAGTTAATCCCTGTTGTTTTGTTGAGAATGTTTATCGTTTAAACTCGCTCTGAATCGCTACAATGTTGTCCCAAACGAAGAACAACGTCGTGCCTCTGTTTCACAAATATGCAATTTTTATTATGTTTTAATTGTTTCTGCTGACTCGAACAAGATTTTATTAATTTAGATTGTTTCTATTAAAATTCTATTTCCATTCTGGTTCTATTAAATTGTTTCGAACAAATAATATACGATACAAATTAAAATATTGCCTAAATGAATTGTTTTTTCGGCATATATAGTACGACAATATATTTTTATAGGAAGTATTGAAAATTATATGGTGTTATAAAATGTTTCACGAAAATATTCAACTGCCTAAATATTTCATGTTCACGAGTACATAATATGGAATACGTATTATATATTATATTATATACATTATTTTATGTCTAGCTTATAAATGACACGTCTATCCGATTCTGATCTTATAAAAACCAGTTAGGAGGATAAAAATATTATATTGATATTTGCTTGCAAATCGTTAGAAGAAGATTGTCTTGTTTCATTTTTAACGCAGCACACGTCGCTATCGTATTGTAAAGAATGACTACAAGATGCTGGACAAGTGTCTTTCATTGATCATCTTTTCCTGCGTTCTGGGGTCCTGCAAAGGCGCGAGTGTTAACGTAGGTGAGGAAACTTGCGTGATTTTGCGGAACAGTTAGTTGGGCATGGAAATGTTTCTAACTAGAGAATAAATCTTATTTCAAGTTTAAACTAAATTAGTACCCTCGAGTCTCGTTTCCTCAAGTTATTTCTCGCGCTCGAATCCATGACTGAAGCCGTCACTGTTTCCAGCTCACATTCCGCAAATATTAATAGAACACTGCCACGTCCAAAGTCACACGTGTCTTCACATAATTCTTTTAGGAGGATTGTTCGACACTAACGATGGCCTTCAACGCGCCTTTGAAACCTCTATAAAGAGAGTGAATGAACAACGACACAAGAGCGATGCATTTCCAAATGTTTTTTTCGTGGCAAAATCCAACGAGATTGATACGGATCCGTTCAATGTGTCGCAAATAGGTACAGTTATCATTGGAAATATATTTTCTCTTTTACGCAAAAGTCACTGTGGCAATCAATCATATTTTTATACGATTAAATATCCTATGTATTTGCAGCTTTCTTCCAATTCACGAATTTTTCAGAAATATTTTATCAAATAAATTATTTGGAGCATTAAAATAGTATAAAATATATGATATTAAAAAAGAGGAGATATATATCACATAAAATTTTAATTATTCCAAATTCATCAATATCTCTTCGACAAAGTATTAATAATTCCCAGAGTAAATACTTTTAAAAAAGTAAAAACAAATTTAAATCAACGTTAAATAACTTTGTACCATCATATTCATTTGTGTATAGATAAATAAGAGATTTTCGTTTGTGTTTTGTGACTTTTGTGTAGTATACTATACAGCTCGATTTGCTCATTAATTTAAGAATTTATTCTAAAATATTCAGTATGCGAATTGATGACTGAGGGGGTGGCTGCCATTTTCGGTCCGAACAATAGATTTACCTCAGGACACGTGCAGAGCATGTGTGATACCATGGAAGTACCACATATTTATGGCAGATGGGAACCCTCTCAAATTCGTGGCATAGGAGTAAACTTATTTCCATATGCAGAAACTCTCTCTATGGTACGTAGAATATAAGAACCTATTACGTATTTTCGGCTTCCATATTTATTATTTATTTTATAGATTTTTATGAATTCACATTTCGGTATCGATTAGTGTACTTATGTGTACATTTTACGAACACTTTGATAAGGTCTTTTTGGTTGAATACAATTATTGAAAATAAATATAGTTCCTTGAAAACTTAGTTTTTAGAATATTTACAGTACAGTTGACGGTGCTTGATTCGTTGAATGAGTAGACACTGCTGAATCTATAGCTTTGCGCGATGTTGTAATCGAAGGTGATATTCCGCCAGGTCTTCAATAAAATCATAACTGATTTTGAATGGAAGATTTTCGCAATATTGTACGCAGACACCGATAGTCTGATTCGTACACACCGATTGTTGGAGCAATTAGATATAAAGGAGCATACGATCTTTTTATACAATTTAGGAACTGGGCCGAGTTACAGGTGCATATTTCAAATGAAATTCGTAAATCGCATTTGAATCCTCTTAGTTATGAAAACTAATAGGTGGCTACATTTTACAGAAAAGTGATGCGGGAGATCAAAGACGAGGAGATTGAGAACATTCTTATTGATTGCTCGATTCATATATTGGAAGAGGTATTGAAACAGGCACAGCAAGTGGGAATTATGTCGGAGAAGAACAGAATAATAGTAACTTCCTTGGTAAAATAATTTCCTCCTTATCTAATACATTATACAACTAATTACAAAAAATATTCTTAGATATCATGTGACGTAAATAATTTTACGATCAACTTAGTTTGTTTTATATAGAACTCTTTTATATACATACCTTTTTCGTTATATAAAATGTTATATACTCAGATATTACATATTTAATCTCACGTTCATGTATTTCTCACTACGATATGCTTCTAAAGAGTCTACTTCTAAAGATAATTACCCTTTAATTGTTAGGTCACAATGTGAAACTAGAATCAATTACGATTTCTTTTCTTACAAACAAGTAAGACAAAGTTTATATAATATTGATACATAAATTGCACAGACTTCATAAAAAAATATCGTATATTTATGAATACATTATACAGGCTAAACTTCCTTCCAGGATCTTCAGACGATCGATTTGGAACCATACCAATATTCAGGAGTAAATTTCACCGGGGTACGTTTAATCGATCCCGAAAGTCCACTCGTAACGAGCGTTGTGGAGATGCATAAATACGAATGGGGTTTGGACGATCCTAGCAAACTGCGCGTTGAACCCGCACTCATGTACGATGCTGTACAGCTTTTCGCCAGAGCTTTCAAACGCTTGAGAGACACCATTAAAGCCACTGTAAAAACATTACCTTGCGATGGTGCCGTGAGCTGGGAGCACGGATTTAGTCTAAATAATTTTATGCGAGTCGTAAGTTCATTACACCGATAAAATAAATATTTAATTACTGTTAACCAACGATGTGCCTATATCCAGTACGAAATTTCACATTTGAAATTATCATGGATTCATTTCAGAGCGAAATGGAAGGTCTGACTGGTTTGATCAAATTCGACACCGCTGGATTTCGTAGTAATTTCCAGCTGGATATAGTGAGAGTGACGGAAAACGGACTAAAGAAAATCGGAATATGGAACAGTACGAATGACGTGGAATGGCTATTGGAAGCTCGTCCTCAGAAATCTGAAGAAGAGTTGAGCTTGCAGAACAAAACGTTCCTCATCCTAATTGCTATTGTGCGTAAAAACATAAAATTACGTTTTTGAATCTTATTCATAGGATCTTTGATCGAAACGCGAAATTATCGCTATTATAAAATTGTCGAATATCATAAGAGAAACAATTTTTAAGATATGTATATCTATTGAGACGAGAGAAATAATTTTTAATATCTTCCAAATTGGACATGACGGATATAATAGAAGTAATAGATTTTTAATTATAATCAGAAATTAACGAAATTATACAAAAACCTAAAATCACGCGAAGGCAATAATTCATAATACTTTTAATATCCTTTGGTTGGAAAATAAGACAAATAACAGATCATTAATTGAAATGGAAAATTATTTATATTACTGAATAATGCAACATCGTACAAAGGAAATAATATATCGTCCTTTTATTATGCTTCGAATGAGAAATAATAAACCTTTAATTAAAATATAAAATTATTAATGTCATGAAATAATCTTATATCATGCAAATTAATATGCTTCGAATGAGAAACGATACAATATATGTTTACTTTAAATGTCCTTTTTATCACTCATAAATATAATCTTTCATTCTTACAGAATCATCCCTATGGTATGTTAAAACAATCGGCCGATATGATGACAGGAAATGATCGCTATGAAGGGTTCGGCATCGATATTATTCAAGAATTGAGCAAAATGTTGGGTTTCAATTACACTTTCGAGGTTCAAAGAGACAACGTGTATGGATCATACTCTAAGAAGTTGAACAAATGGACGGGAATGCTTGGGAAAATAATCGCCGGTGTTAGTAACATTTAAATGAAAACGGATAGTATTGTTAAATGAAATGAAAGCAAAGTTAAAATATGATGTCCGTTAAAATTCATGTTGCAGGAAGCTGATCTGGCAATTACAGACTTAACTATAACTGCAGAGAGAGAAGGGGCGGTGGACTTTACGATGCCTTTTATGAATTTAGGTATATCTTTGAGATCATGCGAAATTTATGTGAAACGTTTTAAAATATTTGAAGTATTTAGAGTCCGTATTGATCGATTCCATAAATTGAAAACTAAAAAATCATGAAAAATAGCTTCCAAAATTTCTTTTAGTGTTTGTGATTAATTATGCCATTTTAAGCCATTTTTACATTATTTACGCCAAATCGAATATTAATAACGCGTCCAGGAAATTGTGAATTTTGAAACTGAAGGTTGAATTCGTAGGTAATTTGTAAAAATTAAACTGTATTTCTTTATTTTCATTACTTTCTATTTCTTTATTATGAAATACAGTACAGTCTCGATGTGTACCGAACCTATCTCGGATAATCGAAAACTCGAGTAATACCAAATGGTCGATAAGACCGTTAATAAATTGTGCAATAAAGTTAAAAACATTTAAAGTTAAAGTAAAAAACATTTTGATAATGTAATATTGTACATATATTTAAATTTAATGAACTATGTAATTGATTGAAAGTTTGATTAACTGCCTTAATTATATCTGACTATTAACAATTTTGTACTCTTTATGTTAAACTTTCAAAAGGAACGAAGATATAGGTGAAGTTCAAGGTATCTTGGATAATATGGAATTTCGGTTAAACGAGATTCGTATAATCAAAACTCCACTACAAAACTGACATCAGAGTATTTGTTATTCTGTTCCAGCAAAGAGATATTAAATCAGCCTATCACAGGGCAAATTAATCAGTTTCTTTTCTTAAAAATTGTTTTATCTTATTATCATAATAATTATGACGCATTCTTTATAAAAAAAATGATTAACCTTGATGCAGTTAATCAATTGGTGTCCACAACCTGGAAGATGTCATTAATACCTGTACGTGTAGATATTTAATGTAATTCTGGTTTCATTTGTTCTTACAGGAATAAGTATTCTGTACCGAAAACCAACGAAGACGCCGCCCAGTTTGTTTTCCTTCTTATCGCCATTTTCGACCGGAGTTTGGTGGTATTTAATCGGAGCTTATATATTCGTGTCTGTGGTACTATTCATTATCGGTAGGATATGCCCTGCAGAGTGGAATAATCCATATCCTTGCATCGAGGAACCAGAGGTGCTTGAGAATCAGTTTACTTTTAAAAATTCTTTATGGTTTACCATTGGTAGTCTTATGCAGCAGGGTTCCGAGATTGCACCCATGTGAGTGGTATTTTCGAAATTTCTAATATTTTTTTATTCTTATATTCGTATATTATATTATTCTTTTATTCTTTAATATTTTCCTTTTTGTTCTTGTATTATATCAAACAAAATGTTAGTAATATTAAGATAATATTTATCGTTGGTATTATTATTTTACTATTTCTTTCTCTTTTTTTTATTAAACACAGTTTTTATCATTTTATATTTAATTAATGAAAGCTTGCACATAATCAACACACATTTCTACGATATTAATGTAAAATTTCTACAATCGCACAGAGGATTTTCGACAAGAATGATGGCCACTTCATGGTGGTTCTTCTGTTTGATCATCGCCAATTGCTATACTGCCAATTTAGCTGCGTTCTTAACCGTCGAGACAATAGTATCACCTTTCTCAAACGTCGAAGAATTAGCAAGGAAAAAGACAATTAAATACGGTGCTAAAACAGGAGGATCTACGTACTTGTTCTTCCAAGTAAGTGTCTAACTGAATACGTAACATTTTTTGATATCTGATAACGTAACGTGAAAAACAGTAAAAATTGATGAAACGGTTGTCAGTAGCAACGAATTTTACAGTATGATTACAGGCTACCGATGTACTTCTTTCAAATGTAAGAGATGTTTATGTCCTGATCAATTTTACCGCCTGATTTGATCCAGATGCTTCATTTCTCCCTGTAAACTTATATTGTTAACAAATCATTCCAGAAATTTCTCATTTAATGTGTATCCAACAGTAGTTGATAACATGAGTTGATAAGATGAAGAAATATTTTATAAATTCTGTCAGTTATAGTGCCTTAAATATGATAGTTGCAATATCTTGCCTATTTATTGTAAAACGTACAAATCCTGTTCATTAAAACCACGCTGTGATATCACAAATATTTTAATCCCGTTCGATGCAATGTTTAAGTAGATAATATAGAACCGAGTGAAATTAATACAGTACTCCCCTGTAATATTATTTACATTTAGATCGAAATTAATTTATAGACCTTCATTTATATTAACAGTTTTCTGGAAGAGTGATATATTGTATTTAAAAAGAAAACTATCTATTTGAGATGTCTGCAAAAATTGACTGCAAAAATAAACTATATATTTGCTAGGATTGGAGTTCCGTAATTACAGAATTAAATTATATTACAATTAACAAAACTGATTTTAATAGTAAGGAATACATATAAATAGTATTTTACTCCAAATCAAAATTCGAAGATAACTAGCTATATCATGCAAAATAGCTTTTTCCCTGTTAAATAATCGAGTAACCTCATAATAAATTTTCTACTTCAAACCGATTTTCTAGAAAATTTACTTTCCTTAAATTTTTATAATATAGAAAAGAATAATAAATAATTTCTCTTGAAGAATTTATTTTATAGCATGTCACTCTTTTAGCAGACTGATAATACGAAAGATCATTAATAATTAATATAATTTTCATAAATAATTTTCATAACTGTGAACTCAATATAACATATTGATTTCCTTATTGTTCACGTAAATTACTCTGAATGACAGATTACCGGGAAATGTAACATCAATTTCTCTATCTCTATCAAACCGCTCACTAACCGATCGAAACAAAAACAAGCGTTAGGCAAATGAAATTTGCAGTTGTTCATTTTAACTCAGATTTTTATAAGAATTATGCATTCCAAGGATTCCAACTACTCAACGTACAAGCAGATGTACCAATACATGCAGCAGAACGCTGCAGAGGTATTGCCTTCTAACAATGATGCTGGGTTGACAAAGGTGCTTAGAGAAGATTACGCGTTTCTAATGGAATCCAGCTCAATAGAATACATCACTGAAAGGTACTGCAACGTGACTCAGATCGGTGGACTCCTTGATGCAAAGGGTTATGGGATTGCTATGAAAAAGGGTAAGATCTTAAATGACACTTACGACTTGTTAAATAATACAGGTAAACCTAACGACTTCAGTAATCGCACAACAATACTATTTTAAAAATAGTTAGGAATAGATAAATTTCATTCGCCGGTTATATTACAACTTTAGTTAAGTTATTAATTTATTCAAATATATTTAATTATTAATTATTGATTATTAAATATAATTGAATTTGGTTTAAATGTGATAGTCATACAAATGTTGGTTGGCATATTAATTTGTTTGCAAGGCAACGACGATTGAAAATTGAATATAAATTAATTTTGAGTTCAAATGATGATTACAATTGTATTTTATAATGAAAAATGTGTGACTGTTAATATTTCGATTTAGTTTGAATAGAATATTTGTATTGTTTTGTTGTTCCTACAAGTTTCTAGAAATTTAATAATGTCTAAAATTGTTTGCAATTAATGATATATATATATATATATATATATATATATATATATAAAATATAAATATATATATCATATAAATATATATACTAATTCGTCTGCGTCAATCACAATATATAATTGAATTACCGCCAGGAATATTATTTATATAAGAATGAAATTTGTATACTGATTCATAGGATCGCCATATCGTCATCCATTAAACACTGCCGTATTAAAGATGCAACAAAGCGGTTTGATAACAGAATTGAAGAAAAAATGGTGGACGCAGAAACGTGGGGGTGGAACATGTCGAGTACGTATAGATAAATGTTTCAATAAAACGAGATAAGAACGAAGTCGAGAAATAAATTATGCGTAAAGGTATGAATTTTATATAATGATATGCGAATGATACGTAGGAAGACGGTGGTCAGAGTGCCGCGGAGGAACTGGATCTCGACAATGTGGGTGGCGTATTCCTAGTATTGACTGTAGGCGTTGCTGCCTCCTTCTTTTATACTGTATTCGAGTTACTCTGGGAAGTTGGTTGTACATCCTTACGCGAAGACGTAAGTACAATAAAATCAATTTGATTCGATTATTGATCGATTTTATTAAATTAGATAAATATACTTCAGGTTTCCTTTAAAGAAGAACTAATGGCTGAACTGAAGTTTATTATAAAATGTGATAATTCGCCTAAACCAGTGAGAAGAAGAAAAGGATCGTCGAATAGAAGTGGAGAAGATAGTACTAGAGGTTGTACACCCCCGTATGGATTTATACCAGTGATTAAAACTTCCAACCCTGATGATAAATAAGATATGTGATAAAACAATATAATAAATGTGTAACTCACGTTGTACTAATATATTATTATTATGCTAATATATTAAGTAATGAGATATAATGTTACAAAAATATAAAAGCGAATGAAGGCATTGAAGCATAATGAAATCACAGTTAATTCTCTCATAGATCATAGGTTACGATGTATCTGAGAGATATAATGACTTTAACTTGTGCTTAATATAGAATAATAAACAAACAAATAAAGAAATATATATAATAATACTAATTTTTACACAAAAGTTATACATATACATAAGAAATGATTAATTTTACAGTTTATAATAATTAAATCAAATGTAAAAATGTAAATATTGTTCTATGACTTGTTCTGTGATCCTGAGCTTCGAAAGTCAAATATTAATTCAAGCTCCCAGAGAAAAGAAAGTTTTTAAGTTGAAAATAATCATAGCTTTCGATTTGACTTTTAATTTCTAGGTGCCTGCCAATAAGATTACATACCGTGATTTTATTTTTAGTTATGTTTGTATAACTGATTGTTATTACAGAGTGAAAATTCCGAAGTAATTAAATTTTAAAATAAAGTACAAGTTTCACAGTAAAAATTAGATACGCAAATTACTCCATTATAAAACAACGAGAAACATCATAATTACCTTATAAGTCAGTAACATTAAATCCTGCTGGAGTAATCCATATCGCAATACGTTATTAATGTAACTTACGAATAATCACAAATAATGATGTAATTATTCATGAAATTATTGAGATCGTATATGCAAACTGCTGAGATTAATATTACTTCATTAAATTGGTGCTCCAAGATTAAGATCCTTCGAAGCGCATTAAATTATCTCACAATTCAAGTCAAATACATCAGTATAAAATACGATTATAAAAGAAATTCCATGATCTTAAAAGCGTTTTGGTTTCTCCGGTTTTTACGATCTTCGTCGCTTATCGCATTATCTAATTTAAAAGTCCAACAAATTAGAATTATCTCGGTTCTATTCGTTATCAGGTAATGTATACAGATCTTTCTTTTATAGTTTTAAATCAGATATATTCGTTTCCTTCCCTTTAATTCTCCTCTTATCGCTGCTGACAAGATGACAAGCCACGCAATGGATTTAATAATTGGCTGTAAGAACGCGAGTAGAGTGCTGCTATCTCCTACGCGATGCAGAAGCGTGTGGAACTTTTATCGGTAAGGTAGCGGCCTAATCTGGTTCTCAATCGACGATACGATTTGGGTTTCAACTACTAGTTTGAAACCTACTCGTACGATAATCAGATCGAATTAAAAACCATTAATCAGGAAATGAATAATTCATGATGTGAGAAGTAGATCCGATCATCACGAACATAACAATCGCCGTTGGACGCGAAGATTCCGTTAATTTTCAGACTTCATTTATGCCTGATAAATAATTCTTTACGTCGCGTTTATCGCGTTTTGGCAGCTCGATACATCTCTGCTATCGCTACATGAATTATGACTCTGCGAGATAACGAAGAGATAACGCAGAAAAGAAATTATGAATTGTAAGTAGAAATGAAACGAAAATTAGTTTAACCTTTTTGGTGTATTCGCTAAATTAATTCATTGTTATTAGGTCTCTTATTGTTAATTAAGGACGGAATAAAAATACATTGTCATAATCATAGTAATTTCTTTAAAATTCTAGCAGTTGAACGAATCTAGTAACTAGTATTTGTTGTAACAACAAAAGAATAGCTAATTGAAAAAAAGTTAGATATTTTATGTAAAATTGTACGATCTCGAAATATGAAATTAAAGCTATCGACTTTCTTTTCAATACTCAACACGATTTTCGAGAATATGAACTCAGTTTGGCATAGTTTGAAACTAAACTAATTGTTTGGCGTCCGCTAAAAGTAATTTTTTCGTCCGCCCTACAACTATTTTTAGATTTAGCAGGAACGAAGAAATCTCTTCTGAGATCGGACGATAGCATCCTTTATCCGTTCTCTTATCCGTTTTTCTTAATGAATATTTAAAAGCGTTTGATCGGGTTGCATTCCCGCGAGATTCAAGGTCTTTTTACTTAATTGGAAGAATATGTCCGTCGGAACAAACGAACCCATATGTTTGCATTAAACAGGCTACGGTAGAGTCCTCGAGGCACGTTATACAGTGAAAGACACTCCCTTCTTCGATGTCGGAAGTGTCTTCAAGTGGGCAACCGAACTCGTTGACGAGTAAGTTAACCAGCTAGAGGCAAGCAAAACAGCTATCCGCCGTTCAACATTTCGCTTTCGTTGGAATTTCAACGAGGACAAAGGCTGCCACTCGATGCTCCTTTCCCCCTTGATCATAACCACCACATGCATCATGAACCTCGCCGTTTTTGCAGTTCAAAGTGAACGATGGTGCGTCCCCTCGAAATAGCAACGTATTGCTTGACGTGCAAATATTACGTTAGATAGGAAAGAATTGCGTTTGCTTAGAAATAAGCAAAAATATTTATTCTCCGAGTCTGAATGAGCAGATGTTTACCGAGAATAATATTAACGCTACATGTTTTCAAACGTGTGGTTGCTCACGGAAGCACTCGAACACTTGTAAACACCTTTTATGAATATATTATTGTATGTTATACGACATACTTTAAAGTTTCATTAACACAAATTGTTTATTAAATATATGTTTGCAGTAAGTACCTGTTACTTCTATATATTTTTTTTTTCAAATGGGTTTAAATTTTATCAATATAATCATGACAATTACGTCTCACTACTATGATTTTATGATTTTGATGATGTACTAATGAATTTCAAAATATTTTATATAACATACGGACGTAAAGGTTTTTTTATGGTAAGTGTGCAAATACTTTTCTGAGCCAGCGTATTTATAATATTTTAAAGAAGAATTTTAAACGAAATGGAAATCGAGACAAACTTGGGGATCAGTATAAAGTGATGTATATTTGTATCATGGGATTCCCTGCTTTTAGATGTTGTTTTTGCATTCCTCTATCAAAATGGAGATCTATAAAACAGCACGAAACTCGTCCAGCTACGCACGTGTTCATTTGAAATGTGTGGAATGAAATAAGCTTTTATGGTTCAAATAAACTTAAATAAATTACAAGGAAATGACAAGAACTGTGAAATCTCGAATGAATTGGCTGTATGTGTATTCAATGTTTTAGGTTAATGATAAAACAGGATCCCTAAAAGATTTGAGTGCATAATCCTTTGTTTTTGAGAAATTAATCGAGAAATTATGTTCTCGGTGCAGCAATCTCTTGTGTTTTAAATATTTCTATTGCAATGCCCACCCGCAAAACTGTAAAAATATGCAAGAATGCATATTTAAATAAATAAAAATAATCAAGAGTTCATTGAAATAATTGATATTGAAAGAATTTATAAAGTAACACATTATAAAAGCCGTACTAATTTTTTGAAAAAAGAGAGCTGTTCGATCATCAACCTAAATCATCGAATGCACATAGAGCCAACTCATTCCAGATTTCGCAGTTCTTGCCATCCCCTTGTTAGCAGTATATGAGATTTTTTAAATGAATCTATAAATTTACATATTTGTTGGTTATGGTGTTATTTATCTTTCAACAAGATATCATTCATTTTGATTCCTCAAATACATTTAACATCTAAACTGCATGATGAATTGTGCAAAAAAGGAATTTCTTCTTAAATCTCTCTGGAACAACTCATCCCCAAAAATCTCCTTTCGCTAATAAGAAATTCTTCCGTATGCCAAGAAAGATTCCCGCTATTCCAATTAACAATTGTAACGGGAAACTTAAACTCACGAAACAATAAAACCAGCTCTAACGTTTCGCACGATCAAGCACAAGGAGGAAACGTCAGAAGGTTAGTCCCTGTTGAAACTGTAAAAAGCAAAGCGTGTCGATTCCCTTGGTTGAACTTTATTTCCAGGAACGGTCTACATTCTTGGCGATTTGAGGCGTTCCGTTTCATCGCCGAAAGCCGGCGTTTAATGCCGGGAGTTTACGAGGTTGCGAGAAGCCGCACCGATGACACAGACGCTCAGGAATCCCGGGAGAGTTGGCGAGTGGTGGCGGCACGACTTTCTGCGGCGGTCGCGTCGGCCCACCTTTATAGACGCACCTTCGAGACGCCTATTCAAAGGATACACTATCCTCGAGCCACCTTGCGGGTGGGGATACGTGCCGGTCGTGAGGTAGTATTAAAAGGCCATTAAACGGTCGGACATGACATATGGCTTTGTGCGTATGCGCGCGACCCTTGGCGATTCTGCCTTGCCGGCAAACGAAAGTGCTGCTCGCCTGTCTGCCTACTACTACTACCACTTGCCGCCTTGCTAATAAAACCAAATAAAACAAGCAGCTGCCAGACTACCGTTCTTTTTCTCTCTTTTTGTTCTCATTTTTTTCTCATTTTAGTAATCATAATCGATCAAGGCATATCTCAACGATTCCAATGATTTTCAAGTAGAATTTATCAGGTTCATGGTTCTAAGTAATTCCATTTTAGTTTTCCAGATATTCATAAAAATACTATTGATATTCTTAAATGCAGTTTAGGTTTGAGTTAGTTTTATATAATTCCTTTTGTCTTTCAATCCTCATCTTTTTACGTATGTGTTCTGTTCTGGATATGGATTGGATGTTCGTGAGACCTGACGTCGTAAAATTCGCAAGATCGCAAGCCCCATGGCGTTTCACCTGGTCACGATCGAAAAAAGGAAGTCGATCGATGCCTCCATAGTGTCTTTGATGAGTCATCGAACACTTGAATGCTCGGGTTAATGGCTTCGGGCGCCGGGATTCTCCTGCTGAACCGATATCGAGTAACTGGATGCAAGGTTCCGGAGGTATGGATCATATAAGAGCCTGTTTTGCCTGGTCCAATTAGTGAACCAGATTTAACAATCGCCAGAGTAGCTAGATTCTTTTGCGTTAGTTTCTTTTCGGTTTATTTTTTATTTGAGTGCTGATGTATGTACGTGGTTTCGGAGGAACAGGTGTTTTAGTAATTCTTTCCTGTGAAGATTTTATGTATATTGCGATTACTGAATGGTGGAACTATTCGGAGAATGTAGCTATTCTGGTATAATTCGACACGCTTTAACGAACACCGATTTGTTCCAATTTATTATCATTTTCTGCTTTGTTACTTTATATGTTGTAATAAAACACTTCAGATCGCTTCGAATATGTGTAGTAAATGCAGTGAAACATTCAAAGTACTTCGAATATAATCTGATACTTAAAATTCTTGGAAGTCTTGATAAGTTTTCGATGCTAAAGTCTCGATATTAAAGTTCCAATAAATCTGGAAAATCTAGCAAGTTTTTTAATCTTGAAAGTCTAATAAGCTTTACAGTGTTCAACGGTCTTCAAGGCTTGATGGGTATTTAATATTTGATACTTGTAATCTTTCATATTATATTTTATATTGTATCATTATATTATGTCTTCAGTATCTTATATGGGATATTGATAAGATCTTCAATATCTTATAGAATATGTAAGATGTATAAGATATTTCTTTATGAAGGTTACAAAAGATCCTTAGACTACTATTACAACTAGGTTTACGAGCGAAACAAAACTTTACTTTAATTCCATCAATGAAATACGAATTTAGATAAACATCTGCTTTCTAATGATATATTGAGAATTTTTCTCTCAAGCGATATTCTCCATCGACACCACAATTAGTCATTTCGCGACAAATTCCTAAGCAAAGTCTCCCATTACTCGTCATAGGAAAGCGAAACGAATAAGTGTAAAATTAGAGAGTTAATCGACGCTGAAGGAAAATTAGTCAAGATTTACGTTCTCGTTTCAGTGACAAACTCCCACAGACTCTGGTCGACGAGCCTGAACGACCTAATCCGTGAAATCTCACGCAAGGTGTATGGATCCTGGTATTCGTGAAACCTTCGAGTCTGCTTTTAGCGAGGCTTCTCGTTTGCATCGAGAACACCGCAGATATATCCAGATTATCCGGTTCTTTATTGTCCGCTTATTTTAGACCATACCACGCCGTGTTTCCGCGGAATGGCATCTATTCGACGGCCGCGTCATCGTTTCTCGAGAACTTGTCGCGTTAAGCGTCCGAATTTACTGGATCACGCTCGTTCCATTGTCTAGAATTTGATAGGAAACTGTCGAAAGTTTCCACAGATAGCGAGTTTAAGTGAAAAGGAAACGCAAGTTTGACGTGAGGGAACGTAACAACTATAGGGAATGGAAGACGTAATAAAGGGGATAGTTAACGTGGTCGTAAAGACTATTCGTACGACGGAATAGAATATCAAAGCTTTATTAGTGAAATGGGTTTCGTGGTAAGTACATGATAGTGTGTGTTTCGCGAGAACATGGCTCGCAGCGTTTTATTGCGTTCGACATTTCTTTTATAGCTTAGAATGGTTCGCGAAGTGATGTCGGTAAAAAACAGACGCGTTAAGTACACAGATAATCTTGAGGTTAACATCCGGAAAAGGAAAAAAATAATAGGACGGACGTTAACCTCTCAATCGAAGAATGTGAATTAACTCTACATTGAGGTTTTTAATCTCTTGAATATACAGAGGTTGGAAGTGACTATTTGTATATATCCTTATTTTCCAACGAAGGATATTTATTGGATTGTAAATTGTTATTATATTATTGTTATATTACATATAATTACTATTATTTTATTTAAGCAATATTACAATATATTATATCAAATACAAATAAAAAAATTCGCTCTACTTAATACCAAAAGCGAACATTCGAGAAGCTCAGAAATGTCGATTTCCACGATTCTCCTCGGCATGACGCCCGCATAATGAATTTAAATTTTATCCATGTCGCGCGTTGACTTCGATTTGCGTGCGCACGCAGAAAGTGGTGCGCGAGGACGAAACCAGTTTTTTCCGGCACCTCTCCACGCGCGTTAAACGCGATATAAAAATCAATACATACGATATTTCATCGAGTTAACAACGTTCCATGTAGCGCAACATTTCGCTTCTTCTTTTTACGATATTGAAACAACTCGTTACGTTCTGTGATGCCAGAATAAGGAGAAACTTCAGACTGGCAAACAGATCTGACCGTGAAGTATCCATGAATATTTTACCTTAACGAGCGCTACTTTACATATGAACAACTGAACCATTAGATTAAGAAATTATTGCGACCTTGGGCGACCTTCGTACTAATAACTCGCTGGAAAGCAAATATCTGTGGTAAATTGAAAAAATGGGAGCAGAGTTCAGGGCGACTCTTGGTATTTAGAGACCTCGAGGTCGCCAGTTGTTTGCTCTCGGTATGTACCGACAATTTGTTCCCCTCTGTAGCCTACTTTTAATGGCCGCATTTATAAACACGAAGTCGCCGGTTATTATCTCTGGCAGACTACTCCGTTCAGCAATTTCGACGTGAACCAAATGTGTAATTTAAATAATACGAGTGATTACGCCGAAGGATGCGTATTTGTTTATTTAATAATAACAAAAGGATCGGAAGGACACGCCTTCGGACCCTTTCGGTTGTAATCATCCGCGTTCGTAAAGAAAGACCTGTCTTTGAACGCTTGTTCCGAGTAAATCTTAGAATGAAGTAGTTTCGGTTACGACACTAATATTGAACCTGTGTTTAACCTTGCTAACTTTATGGCTAAGACGTTTACGTTTCGTCGAATGCTTGCGCGAAAGATAAGGTGATTTTTCCTGAAGAATGACGAGTGGCAGATACAAGAATTGTAATACACCACTCGATATTTCAAACGACAAATTAATTGCGAGTTATTACCGTTATTATAGGAACACACTTATTATTTGCAGGATCGATAAAATCACTTATCATAAAATATGATATTTCTTTTGGTTAATCATCTTCCCGTTTATGGAGAATAACAATAAAGTTTTTATTATAGCTCCTTAATTTTATGGCAACCTACCATTATGTATTTAACTCTGAATTTAAGATTTTTGAGATTGTTTTAAAATTATATGATTGGAAGTAATCGTAATTGCACAATAGGTATAATATACGAAGAGAATTGAAAGCCTGAGTCAAGCCACCTATATGGTGATGATCTTTTCGTACATAAGTACATCATGTGACGCTAATTTGCCCAACCGTTATTAGTGATGAGATTAATATGTTTATTCGGTTCAATATATAGAGAGAAGCACTTCTATATTCGGACCTCCATTTACCAAATATTTTAATATCTGAACAAACCTGTTATCCGAACAAAATATCCGCTAGTAACAAATGGTTATTTCTGTTACAAATACTAATGTCATATGTATTATTACATGTATAATAGCATAAACAGCAAACAAAAATGACGAGAATATAACTTCTCACTTTAAAAATTTATGCAATTTCGGGTTCAAACGAATACAAAGTCCTTAGATATTAAAACAAACTAGCAATTTCCCCGATATATACGCGAACAAATAAAGTTTAAAATCAGAAAAGTGATCGTTCCATTATTCGAACATTTTTGTCTCCCTATTACATCGCATATGGAAGTCTCTACTGTGTTTGATCCCATCGTTAACTACTACGTAGCTATAACTTCGAAAGACTACAAAGAGAAGACGACACGACGTGTTTCTCGCACACGAGCTCCCTGACAAGCAAGTCTGACGTGGCGAACTCGCGTTTCCCGTTCCCGTTCCGGTGGCTAGAGGAATTAAACGGTATGACGGGCAACAAATTCGAGCGGCTATTTCGACCCAGAGGAAGAAGAGAAGCGGAACGTACGAGATGGAGGAGAGATCTCGACGGGTAAAACAAGATTAAGTGATGGCCGAACGCGGACAATACGACGTGTGTCGCAAGCAGTGGCTGTCGCGTTGTCACGGATGTCGCGTCACACGGTTGAACTGTATAAATCGATCGCGCGAAAAATAAGTCCGATGAGATTTCCTCCGCGCTGCCGCTGCACCGGAATTCATCTATAACTCGCGCGTGACAGTCTACCGTGTATTCTACATTTCGAATATGATGCATCGTCGATATGGGAAAACGATTACTCATTTTCTATCGGTGCTCTTCCTTTTCGAACAGGCTAAATGGAACCGGTGGGCGCTCGACATTCTGCGGTATTTTTTGGTATTTGCTATGCTTCATGGAACTGTTAAAATATTTGCGCATCAGTATGGGTGCTTGAAAAAGTACTTCAAATTGCAGTTTCGTAGCTCTTTAGCCAATTGTAATCTATGCATGATACAAGCAGGTTTCTTTTACACAGAATCAAATAAAGCGATCATTAATCTTTCTTATATGTATCACATAATTTTGAGCTGTGATTTATAATTTGGTAATATAATAACGGCAAGTGAATTAAAACCAAGTCGATCAGTGAACACGTACGCAATAGCGATCAACCACAGTCGAATACCGCAGAGCAAAGGTTAAAGCGGAATTATTCATTTCAGGGAATAATTCAACGGAGAATGCGAGGATACTCTGCGTGCTAAATCTCGTTCACAATCAGTTAACGGTAAACACCTACACGCAATTAATATGAACGATTTAAATCGAAACGACGATACGTCAAATGTCGGTGCATGACGGATCGCGTAAGTCGAGTCATGGACGGCCGCGTTATTGTAAGCGTAGAAGGCGAATGTAAATTTTACCCGTTAGGATTCGAGTCGACCGTAGCCGATCCAACTGGTAACAAGTTGCGAAAACTCACGTTACTGTCAGACAATGTTTCCTTCGTACGACCCATCGTACCGTACTCCATAGTTCCGTGCTCCAGCGAATAAATATATCGTTGCATCTTGCTTGTTTCCAATCGCCAGGTTGTTGCAAACACGCTGGAAAAAGGGAATTCCACGTTAGATCGTTGCATGATGAGATTCGTGAAAGATACTCACAGTTGTAGAAACCTGCAACACGAAGAGAACATGTTGCGTTATTTTTTGAGACAAGTGAGACAGGTAGAAGTTGTTGGTATCGATTTATAACGAACTTCGCGTATCTCTATTTCGTTTAATGATATATACAGCAACTTCGTCCACTGAAATATCTTCGTTATTTCAAAGAACAAGAAAAGATGTTTCGAATAAAAACCGTAGGATTTAGAGGAATAAATAATACGATAGTAGTGGTTTCTTGACAAGTGGTTACGTAGAGAAGATACGAAGGCTACTCTTTTTTTAAAGTGGAATCATATGTTCTTTGATACGTTAATCGGTCCATCTTGGTATTCCCTGTAAAAAATGTTAACATACACATTTATGTCGAAAAACTATCAGTTAAGCACATATTTTAACTTTAATTACTTATATTTGACGTATAAAGGGCGGTCAACATAAGCACAAGAACACCGCTTTGCGTTTTTCTCTGTCTTTCTTACACATATTACGTATTCCTTTAAATCCTGTAACTTTTATTCGAAACATTTTCGCGTATTGCTTGAAATAACGAAGATATTTCAAGTGGACTAAATTAGTGGGACATCCAATATTTGTTTATTAACGTTTTCTATTATAATTGAAAATATACAGAAGCTATTAAAATTCTCCAGTAGATTGTGGTAATGAAATAAAAATTCTGACGTTCGTAGTGCAGGATTAAGTAAGATATTTAAAAAATTAAGAACATGACGAAGGAATATATGTAACCTCATTCTAATCTAAATGAAAGATAATTGTCTTTAACAGAAATTTAAATTTAATAAAGAATCTTCCTAAAAAGTTGATTGTAACCTAAACGAAAGAAGATACTACGAGTAGCTGTAATGAAAGCTTTTCTTTAAAAATTTCAGCACAAATTACAAAAAGGAAAAGTTTGATTGTATACAAGCAATGCACAGTGAAGCAATACTAAAGAAACACCATGGCATATAAAGTAGTTTTCAATTAATCGAACTGACAAACACAAAAGAAAGTTTCGCCATGAGGCAAAAAAAGATGTATGAAGCTAATGAAACGTCTTAATAAAAGCTATGAATGCGCGAGCCATTATTTAACCGGTATACCAACCGATCCCCTCCCATTTTTAATTGATCAAACCAATTAAAGACCCCGACCAGTGATCAATGATCCATGAAGCGCGCATAGATATCCTGAAATAAATGATTAACCGTAAGACGTGTATCAATATCAGTACGGGCCTCTGATGAAGCTAGCTGTAACGTTGCTGAAATGTCAGTGGAATGATGTACCGTCAGGGATAAGTTGGAAACTTATCGAGGTATGAAGTGTCAATTCGAAACTCGAATAACCTTGGTGCAAGTAATTTCAAACTTATATATCCGATGTTTCAAGTAACGTGAGCTTGCGTACAAATCCTTAGGGAACTCTATTCTTTCCAGGACACCATGTGTTCTTTGAAACAAAGAACTTCCATCCGATGCATATACAGTGTCCCAGGAGGAAACAAAATAATCTAACCAATATGTTTCGTAAATCATTCTGAATCAAACAAGTCATATACACTATGGATTTCGAGATCCATTCGTTTATTTATTTAACAAGAGAAATTCTGCATTTACGTAATCGGAATAGAACAATAGTTTATGCTTTAAAGGAAGTGTTCAAAGAGATGATCCTCTACTCGTATATTTATTCAAAGTTTTAATGGTCGTTGTCACTGTCTTCTACAAATTTTATTTCTGACGCCCTCATTTCCATTGCGTATTGTTTCTGTTAATCCTTTATGTCCGCCTTTAGAAACACTTTATTTCTAACTTTCAGCTTATACCTTATGTAGTAAGCCCTTAAGTAAAGCAAATAACAATTATTTCGAAAACGTGTGAGTCAGAAACCATAGCATATATAACCTTTATGATTCGGAATAATCTACGAAACATACAGGTAAAGTTATTCGATTTCCTCCTAGGACACTTCACACGTAAAATAAAATTTTCGTGCAATATGCGGATAATAGGTATAAAATAAACTTGAAATCAAAAATGTAAAAATTCGTGTAATATTCGAATATGCACCGACGTGTATGATTTACAAATACAATTCTCTGCTTTCTGGACCTCCTCGACCGACACTGTTCCTCTTTAGAAACTGATCGCAGGCGTAATTCCTTCGATAAGAAAGTTTCGAGCGAGTCAGCAAGACGTAGGCAAGCGGAATGATTCGTTTAGCTGATCGGTGAGCTTCGGATTCGCCACGGCCGGGCCGCGCGCGCATCATTTCCGTAATGTAATTCTCAATAAACAAAGTTTCTCCACGGAAAACTTGGCGAATGGCCATTCATTACGCCCGAGCGACACGAACCTCGCGCGATGTTCGAATTGCTAGCAGACACGAAAGCACACGCCGGGACGAGGATCTCGATTGCCTCGAACGCCTCGAACGAAATTGAAGCTTATCGTGGTTCACGTTGCAATCTCGTTTAAACCCTCGACGATCGCGGAAGCGTGACGAAAATTTAGCCGCATCGCATGCAAGTGGAGTAGGAAGCGAACTATCAGCCAGTAGTGTTCAAGAATCTTGGATTGTTCCGCAATATGATATCATACCGAGTTTAGATAGAAATAGACATGAAAATTGCTTTCTAAATACACCGACTCATAAGAATTGTTGAATATTTATCATAGAAAACTTTTATTTCATTAGATTCAATGAGACACAACTATGAAACCAATCTTACATATTGTTTCCTCTTTCATATTAACTATGCTATATGCATATAGCTATGTATAGAGATACCTTCCGCTACAGTTTCTCCAAGCCTCATCGTCTTCATTCTTACGATCACCTCAGGGTACAACCCACTTAACACAACTGTACACTAGTTCCGCATCACAAACCAAGATACAAGTTATGTTATGAAGAAAATTACAGAGTAACCAATAGAACTATCTCTTGCGAAAACGTCAAACATAATTTTACGCGAAAATCACAGAGTTACTACATATAAAATCTAATTTTTTTGAAAGTTGAATTTGACGAACTAATGCTATCCATTAGATTTCAATCCATAGTTAATTACTACTTACATTAAAGAAGGAACTATAAATCACTATCAAATTATTGAATCAATTTAACATATTCAGTGTTAGGAAGATTTATAATAAATACAGCAGAGCCTGATTATATCATCCATATTGAATAACCAGAATATTCCTGCTTCTTAAAGATAGGCTTAAATTTGAAAAAAGTGCGATAGAAGTGGCTAGAAATATAAATCTAGCATTTGAGAAAAGTAAAAGACATTGTTTATTTTGCGTAAACAACTTTTTAATACATAAATTATTTTATATAAACTATAAATGTGAATAAATTTTGTAATAACAGCATTTCATGAATTTTTTAATTCTGCAGCTTAAAATACTAATTTCCATAAATCCATGATAAGTAATCCATAATATAATACTGATACAATAAATAATCTATGATAGACGAAATCATTTATTCATTAGAAAAATGTATCAAATCACATAAATATAACAATTGTTCTTCCTAAATATTAAAAAGAAGCTACATTTCATATGCACGAACCGTGTAAATCCTCCCCTAATACTCCCAAAATATCCCAACATTTCATTGAAGGAATCAATCAGTTAACGCGTTCGCCTACATCAAACTCTTTTAAGCCTAAACGATTCTTTACATATGTATATTATCGTATATATATATCAAGAAAGTTGAATACGTGAGAATAGGTAGAAAGGGTACCACTGTTCGAAGTGAGCTGAACGTTTTCTCAGAAGGTACACCGACAGTAGATTATCCCTGTCCGCGGCAGCCAGGGGACGGTAGTCGTGGACCAAGACCAGGCAAGATAAGGCAGCCGTAATTGACCATAACTCAAGGAAATGAAGCGGCGAACGGTACCGAGCATCTATATTCCGTCGTTGCTCGAACGTTAGGCGAGTTAACCTTCGGCCTGGATGCGCACGGACGTCGCTGCAGAATGTTCTCTCCGCTTCGCGATATCTTCTCGGCCGCGCGTCCGGCTGGCTTTTTCGAGAAGCAAAGAGTACGACGAACGATCACGATTCCCCTTCAAGCGGATCCATGGTTCGAAACAATGCCACGGAATCGTGCACCAGCCCGAGTTTCGTCCGGACGGAATTATACGGCGTTCCACCTCTTTTTCGTCGAATGCTTACTTATGGTGAAAGTGAGATCGCCATAGTAATATTTCGACGTCGAGACGTATGAAAGATGGTCGCCAGTTAATTACGTCCGGATAATTGGGGGAAGAAGAAAGGTTTATTGTGACGGATCGATAGGTAGATACCGAATGGATAGGTTTTCTTGTTGGGAAAGTATAGGTGTCGGATAAGGGGAAAGAGTTACTTGGAAGCAAGGTTGACTCCTGCTGCAGCCAGTGGTCGTTTGTTGTAGAAACATACAATCTACTCGATTTGTTAGTGTACGGTTTTAAGTTCGAAACACATGAGTATGTGTAACATATGTGTATATCGTGGAATTAAGAAACTTGTGTTTTTAATGGGAATTTGTATATGTAATATACAACAATACTGTGGCACTGCAAAAACATTGTTTATTAGCAGAATATATTACATAATTATTTTTTCTCGTTAAATAGCCATTAGTTTTGGAAAGCAGAAAATCAGCAGAATTGTTATATATGTTGGAATATATTTTTCCTACCAAACTGATTTCAAGATTTGTAAGAATCTGTCAAAACACCTGGGCATATCGTGTATGAACTGTTGTATGTCATAAAATTGTGTATATATCACATTGTGATAATCATAATATGTGTATTCTGGTACTTAAATATGCATTAGAGACATAAAGTGAATAAATCAATGTTTGCAAAGGACAGATTTTTATTAGAGTTAGTTTTTAGTGGAAAAGATACTTTTTTAAATTATCGTATTTTAGCACTCACGTTTCGTAAAGTTTTCCTGCAATCTGTGGACCGTAAGAGATAAAGTTGTTGACCAAGCTTTTGGATCGATTCTTCCCTTCTTTGACTGCCCAGGGAGTTTGTCAACAAAAGATACATAAATAGTACATTCCTATTGATAAGCACTTCGAAGTCTGCAATCTATAGGATAACGCGCGAAAAGAAGAATAACGCTCTTATCGAAAACTGCCTGTTTCAAAGATTTCCTGTTTGACAAATACGTGTAGGAATATCTTTCGCGAGAGATATGGCAATCCTGAAATAAATCTAAGCCGGGTTTCGAAAGCACTGTCTGCGTGCAAGCAGAAACTATTCTTAACCCTTCATGAATATGATCATGACTGTCAGATCAAAGAATAATAACAAATATCATAATACTTATATCAACCTTGTAAGGATAATAGCTTTAGAAGACGATTTAAATGTGTTAATACAACTATCAACCTGATAAAATTCACATTATTAAAAGATTTATTTTCTTCATTAACATCAGCTTGATATATAAATATTTTATCCTGGTTACCAACATGTTACACACAAAAACAGCCTAAACGCAACTACGGCACGATGTGTGTTATATGCATACATCAAACGGCAACACGCGAAGAAATCCGGCCGTGTGTTACGTACATGCGTCGCTCGTTGTTGAAGGGATAAAATTACTACTGGATTTAATTACACATGTTACTACCAGTAGAAGAATGCAACGAGAATAAGAGTATAATTAACCTCGCTTCCCATTTCAAGAGATCTACGTTCCCATTGAAACTCGACAAACTCGTACTTCCAATAAGATAACCCTTTAAACTTCACAAAACACACCTGTAAATTTCGCACGACAGAGAATCAGGCTTCTTCGCGAATACAGGTATTCGAATCGTGTTGGTATACTTTACGTTGGCCGCATTAAAAGGAGAAGTTTGTGCAGACCGGAGCCGCATAATGACCCAGTCCCGCGCAGCAATAAAGTCACACGTTCGAGCGTGAAATCTGGCGAAATTAATGCTGCGATAAATTACACGGTGCTTCGAGCTTACACTCGAACCGGCACGGCTCGTCTGTTTATTTTTGCGCGGCCGAAATCGAGCAATGACGGCAGAGTTCCTTTCGATTAAGGCCGCGATTACATTCGCATTTCTTTTTTCTGTAATTGTGAGAAGTTTCTTGCATCAGTAATAAGTACATCTCCGTACAAAAGTTTTAGCACAATTTTAACCCTTTGCACTCGAGGACTTTTTCGGTCGGGCATAGCAGCTACTCCGGATAATTTAGCGTATAAGTGGCGCGTGTCTTACAGCTAGCGTAAAATGATTTTATATACAAATAAACTACAAAAACGTTATATTATAATTTATCTATATTTACATCTTTGAAAATATGATTTTGTAATATTAATTTTTTTTTGTATGTTAATTTGTAAAGCAATCACCAAGATGCATTCTTGAATATAATTGATCTCATTTTTCAACAGTTCAAAATCAAGTTCATCTTCATTTGAGCTAATTTCGTCGAATCCGAACTAACGTTAGAGACGTTGTCAGAACTATAATTTCGGAGGGATATGGGATTAAATATTTTATCTCCATTTTAAAGTCTAACACTTTACACTTTCTAACAAAAAACACAAAGAGCTAAGAAACCAATTTACGAACCAATATTACACTCTCATCAATTGCAGGTGTCGAAATCTAGCATAAGCAGGGATTGTCGTCTCTCGCTTGCCACTGGAGTTACAGCACGGAATGCCTTTCGGGTGCAAAGGGTTAAAATAATTTCAAAATTGGAAAAATCCAAGTAATATAAAAGCACTATTACAATGTATCATCTATACCACATCATTACAATTACGGATCATTATCGTCATATTTAATAATAAATTTCTTCAGATTCGTCAAAACCGGACGTCAACTTCACACAGCCCTGTGATCTTGATCGTCTTGCAGGATAATTTACTAATTAATGATATCAGCAAATTGATAAGTCACAAATTATAGATTATAGATTTCTCTCGTATAATTTTAGTTTTAGGAGGCCCTAAAGACATCCGAAAAGCGTATGAACAATGAATAAAAGAAAAATCAGAAAAGCAAGGAAAACAAGACTTACGAAGACGAAACGAAATTGACAGGAAGTTAATCGCGTTTGCATGCCGATTTCATGGAAAACTGGTTTGATAGTGCTGAATTAAATCGGCGATGATTAATATCTCGGCATTGGTCACCACCGCCTGCTATCTGCGACAACCGGATGTAATGCACACCCTGGAATCGCATAATAAATGTAGATATTTCCGATTACAAATTGAAACATCCGCCGACAGGTAGCCTGAACTCGGCCCTGGCAGACGACGTTCCCTCGGCCGAGGTGAGATTGATTTATCGAACAAACTGATCGAGGTAAAAGTAAACCGGTTCGGCTGATGAGACGTGACGATAATGTCGTCTGGAAAAAGTTCAGATTTGAAAGTGTGACATTGTCTCAGAGTTTGGTAGAAGTGTGCACAAACCTTCAAATAGAGCGTTGTATTGCGTACGTTAGCCCTGTTAGTAAACCTGTACGAACCTTGTAGAAGTAAAACCGAGCAATTTCTTATATTATAAACTTCTCAGTTTCATTGTCCAGATATACGATTATTTAATTCCTGAAAAATAAATAATTTATTTCCATATATCTTCCCCCTTGCAACATTTTTAATGTCGTATATATACATAAACTAAAAAGGATAATATCTGTTGTATGTGCGATGCAGGTACGCAAGGAATGATGCGCAACTCTAATTTGAACGGAACCGGTTCGTGGATCCTAACTTCGAAACGTTATGTTCGACCAAGTTTACGACGTATCAATTACCATCGAGAGTAGTGCACATCGATTTTACAGACTAAAAAAGATGAATGGTAGTTGAATGGAGGAGTTTAGAAACGAACGTAAAACGTACGCATCCTGAATGATATATATATATGTCGTAACCGAGGTGTTATAATTCTACAATCGAACGCAGATCGTATAAATCTCCATAAAATTCTATGTTACGTACAAGATTTAAAAAACGAATTCAATTAGGATTTAGAATCAATTGTCAAAGTAAAGAAGAAAGCAATATGAATTGTTGAATTACCAGATTACGTTATCTATTGAAGCCATGCTCCGTTATCTATTAGATCGAATAAAAAATAAAAAATCTGTTAATTAATTATTTCTCACAATATCTACTTTCAGAAAATATATCATTAAACCCACGATATTTTCCCCTTACCAATTATGTCACATTAAAGTTCTCTTCCCTTTAACCATCAAGCCATCGATATCAAGAAGTAAAAAAAGAATGCACGTATTACGTTTTTCCTGTGATATAGTCTTCGACTGTGCCGATGTTATAAAATCAATTGTGCGTGATATCGATCGATTCCCCCCGATAGATTCCATAGTAGAACCATATGGTTGGAAAACCTTACAACCCTTAACAAACATGTAAGTATACAGGGTGCCCCAGTAATCATAGCAGAATTGGTGAGGTAGTGGTAATGACAAGAAGCAGATAATGAAATAGCAAGAACAGCAGTTTTAGTACACGTGTACAGAGCCGGTTTTCAAAATCAGTTTCGTCGAAATCGAAGTATCACGCGCAAAAACATTATTTCACCGAATCATTCATCGCTACGTTGTACCACCAGTTGTTACCGGACACGCTGTACATACATCTCCAACCATTTGCCTCTATCGCCGACCAATGACGATTACAAAAAACGTAATTACAAGCGCCGTTCCTTTCGTGGAAAGGACGTATCACAGCCGCATCACAGCAACAGGCCACCGTCTTAGAAATCAATTTAACATTTTTCCAGCGGGCGATCTCTGTTGCCGGCCGACAGCCGCGCGCGGACGACTTGATAATCCGAGCGAGATAAGATCGACTGTCGGGGCCTCGCGGTGATTGCGTGGCGAGCGAATCGTTCGAACAGAAAGGTGAACGTTTCCCACGACCCTGCGAATCCTGCGCGCCGGATTCTGCGGCTGCACACACCATGGGTAATAAGACGCACACGCGAAACCGTGTGCATCGCCTCTTTGGTTCGATTCAGCTAGAAACGATAGTCGGAAATATCGATGACTAAGCTAAGCTCCAGCGTCCAGTCGAGACCACGTAAATTCGCTTTCCGTGCATCAAAAACGCAGTCGCATTTTGCAATTAGCATGGAATGCGAGAAGGAGAAAACGAGGGTGAAGCAAGGGGAGAAGAGACAACACGGGGAGAAACGATCGACGTCGTAAAATCGCGGAACGAGAACCGAAGATGCAGATGGGCAAGCATCGAGAGAAGATGCTCGGCTTCTTCGAAACTCCTACGCGCTGGACGATTCCCAATTTGGTCTTCGTGTGCTCTCCCGCTATCCCGTTAATCGCGCTCGCTATCGAACCCACTCGCCCATTACCGAGCATGTGGATGTTGCAGTATGTTCGAAGTTAATTGCTGGCGCGATGTACAGGTTGCTTCGGACTTGCGTTGGTGAATACATAGTCGCTCGTTTGGAGAAGGATAGGTTTGAGAAGTGTTCCATTGCACTCTTCTTTGGTTCGGTAAGTTTGATTAATTATACGGCTTTAATGCAATCGTGGAAAGTTTTAGAACGTGAAATTGTATAGAATGGAATTTACAAGACCTCTTACAAAAAAATTTATCGTCTATTTCTACAGGGCTCATATCTTCGAATCTATCAAACGATTTCCTTATGGTACAGTCAGACAAATATTTTAATAGCTGTAATATACATTTAAATATTAGAAAAAGTGATAAAAACATACTTTTAACTCTAGACCTAAATAAAACAATAATTTTGATAACGTAGAATATTTTGATACTGTGCATTGAATTTTAAACCTTTCACTCCTGCAAAATTCGAAGAATATATCTTATCACGTTTTCTCTCTTAATTTTCATTTATAAATTGTATCCACACCATCCTGACGTTTCTTTACAACCATGTATTGAAGGTTACAAGGCGATTAATGAAAAACGATCGTACATAAAGCAGTACCGCTGCGATCGGTCCCTGACTATCGAACCTTCGCCGAATGGAAAGATTGGAAATATTACGTACATCATAACATGGTATGCAATTTATTAGGCGGTCTCGATTCATGTTAATTCGCACGATAAATATCAGGCCATTAATTTAGCGGGTGTCGTTCATTTTTCAATTACGGGTAGCTTTCGCGGCTTGACCGATCCGATCGGCGAGAACGAAACGCGGCTCGTTTTATGACGACGTCGACGCTCGTCCGCGTTCCTGCACACGCCCGGTGCGGCCCGCAAATTTCCGTGGATAGCGAGCCTGTCGTAATAATATACAATTAACCGAAATTAGGTACCGCGTTACAATAAGCTTGCCTTTTCATCTACAGCCGCCGCTACCGCGCCGCTAGAAAAGAATCAAAGTGGCCCCTCCCTCTGCTGTCTTCTCGGACCTATCGTTTCCGTCGAAACGCGAATTCGTTCGTAGACCCGAAAGAAACTCGTAAATTCTACGGCTATACAAATGGTTTGTGAAAGTCTTCGAACACTTGTAGAAACCGTTCAGGAGTATATTGTCTATGTTGTACGCAACACTTTATAATTTCATTAGCACAAGTAACGAGATCCGATTACCGTAATTATGTTGATAAAACTTGAAACGAATCTGAAATTTTGTAGAATATTATAGAATATTTACTGAAAACGTACGGTCGATTATTCATTATATTTATAAGCCTTAATATTTTCAATGAGATCATTTTTAACACTGACTGTATGTTAAAATAGATGTTTATACTGTATGCTAATTTTTTTAATAAATATATGTTTGCAATAAATATTTTGTAACTTCCATATTCATTTTCAGAGTAGTTTGAAATTTTTCCAATATAATCGTGACAATTATGTATCGTTACAATGCTAATCAAATTCCAAAATGTTTTATATAAAAGTTGTCTATGGTAAGTGTTTAAATAATCTTGTGTACAATTGTACATTCAACGTGCGAAAGACGCGTTTCCACGATCGTATTGCTCGTAGTCGAACGACGAACTATTTAAAATTTATTCAAAGAGGAATGGAGGAAAAGGAAGCTGCAGCTTTGAACGCGAATTCATGGAAGGAAATAATAAATTGAGAGCGTGGGGTGGACGCAATTATCAAGGATGCCGGGCGGTCGTTACGTTCCCCACCCGTCGCAAGAAGTTTTCGTACTATGTAACCGGATTATTCGACGCGCGTTTCGTTTCGCGTGAAATCTCAGACGACGGAAGCATGGAATTAACTGAGTCTGCTCAGATATATAACTTCTCGATATCCAGACTTCCGTATAATTACTTTTGTGCATTAAGAATTTATTGAACCCTAGTTGGGAGATCATGAATATAGAATCTGTTATATTGCAGCTTTCATGCCAGAAAATTATTACAGATAAATGACAAATAACTATTATTTATTAAAAATTACTAAAATAATAATCATCGAGAAATATGGTGCACGCCACTACGGTATTCTAGGATTCTTCCAAATTTTCCCATTTCTATCGTGGACTATCGTCCTCCCCTAACTTTACCGATGCTTCGAGTTTCCTAACTCTTCTTTATTGTTTCCATTCCAACTACGTTTCTACGTTACATTACGTTCAATTCGTTCATTCGAAAAGTCAAGCGAACAAGCGTCTCCGAAAGAAGGTTCGCCTTTTTCCTAGGATTTCGAGGAGAAGAAACGAGCACCATCGAGACAACGGTACGTCAGATAGAAGCACGCAAGTCGTCAGCAACGTTGAGCGGCGTAATGAGATTCGCAAACGACGATACCGCCCGATGTGTTCGAAAGCGTGTCGATTTGGCGCTGTCGAATAAATTAACGAAAGATCAAGATGCAAATAGAGGTGGTTTTAAGCAGCAACACGCGAGCAACGAGGCAGCAATTTTCTGGGAGAGTTTCAGAATGTCTCAGACAGTGTCATCTTGTCGGATTATACTTCTCTTTCGCATTTCTCTTTAGCTGGTTCCACCCGCCTTGATTGCCCCCGTTAACGACAACTTCAGAGAAGATTGTAAAGGTATATGGAAGACGGACGAAGTACAGTGAATCGCGAAAGTATTTAAACGCTCACCATGGACAATTTTTATGAATATATCGTGTTCTGATATTTTATTAGTACTGCTATCACAATTATAAAAGTGGATTTTTAAACCAATTTAAAAATGTATATATGTATGTAGACGTTGCAAGTTATATACTGCAAACATACGCTTATATAATAAAAAATTAGTTTTTAGTATAAAAAATGGTCTTATATATAGAATCAGTACTATCATTATCGAAGTAATTTCTACGTGATTTAATGTATCTTTTTATTCAACTAGTCTTATTATTTTAAATCCATAAGAATTATTTATTTCTAGAAAATTCTTATAGTTTCTTCATATGCAATTTCTCTCTTTTAAGTAATTGCAGAATATTAAAAACTTGTCTAGTAATAGTGTATTTTAATATGGAATGTTAAAAGATATCTTCAACAACTTTTTATATCGTTTTTTTCAAACTTAAATACATATAAAAAATTATCGAATTATATAAAAATACATGACGCAAAATATAACTTATACATTGTTCTTCATATCATATGGTAACGAACATTAACAAATTACTACATTTTTCTTAAATTCCTTAGAAACCTAATATATTCGTAAAAAGTTTATACAAACGTTGAAATACTTTCGTGAGTCACTACAGGAAAGAAAAGATCAGAGTGTCCTTGCCTCTTCTTGGCTTTCTGTCTCATCGTAGCGAGAGAATGAATCTTTCTTCGAGGACAACGACGAAGACGACGAAGTCGACGACGGCGACGACGAAGACGACGAAAGGAAGAAGAGCGGCAAGAAGCTCGAAGCGTGTCGTCGGCCGATTCCACGCGATAACGTCGTTCCGGTTCTCGAAACCAGCGTGCTGGTTCGCGCGTGAAAGAACACGTTTGCAAGACGGCAATAAAATATTAGGCCCCGGCCCGCTGGTATACACGCCGCGCCGGCAATCTTTCCTAGAAAATTAAATGCGATGTTTTGCTCGATCAGACTTCCCGCCGCGTTTTCTCACGAGTCACTCTGTCGCGCGAGCTTTAAATAGGCCGTGAATGGCAGTCTGCACACGATGCTCCGAAACAATGGCAAAGGAGGATGGGCGAGTTAAGTATAAACAGTACTAAAGGTGTGTCTTGTATGATCTGCTTGATACGACTTGGCCCTGGAACTCGTGAGTCATCATGGTCACTGAAGTTGATTAAATGATAAATGAAAGATGATGACGAAGGAGATAGATATTAATTTTAAGGGAATTATTGTGATCTATCATTCTATGATTTTATTTTGATTGAACTACATTGTAATTTATACAAAAGTAGGGAGGATTAAAGCCATTGTGATCTATCATTCTATGATTTTATTTTGATTGAACTATGTTGTAATTTATACAAAAGTAAGGAGAATTGAAGTCATCATTTTACTATTTTCGAAATTCTTTGAAAACTACTGATAGTCAATGTTGTCAGTTATACTAATTTCTGTGGAAAACTATAGAAAAAGAATTTTTATCTATGAAATTATTATACATACGAATTTCGTTCCTCTCGGTTGTAATTGTAAAATATCGCTCTCTTTAATCAATTTGTTATTTCATTCGCAAAGAAATTTTTATAATAATAAGATACCAAGAGTACTTTTATTTTATGTATTTGTTTTATATTATTTTAATACATTTCTTCACATATAAAATTTCTTAACATGTCATCTTTCTATCAAAATCAAAAATAGCTAGCAAAATAAAATTCCTGTATTCTATTGAATTGATTGAAGCGAAAGACGTAAGAAAATTTTGAGTTTTTGTAGGAAATAGTACTATCTTTGCTGATCATCGTGCCTAGAATAAATTGTGGATACTTGATAAAAAATGTGACGAAGAGTATCTCGTTCAAGAATAGCTTCAAGATCAAAAGTTCAACTTCCTGAAGTAAATTGATTTCACCGTAAAAGTCCATAATGAATTTCTTAAACACAAGATCACAAGGACGTCAAAGTATGCTTTACTTCTTCTACCATTTTGAATGGCTCTTCTCTGGATTCATGGCACGCTCAGCTTAAAATAGGACACGATTTTGTCGAAGATGGCACACTTCCTGCCTCTTCTTTTTCTTTTACGAAAGCGCTCGCTGTTTAAAGACTGTATTTGCGTTACGTAGCTTATTATCTCAGCTCAGAGGTTGACTAATGTAAATTAACGAAGGCGGAACTGAGCTGTAGTTGAATCTTAAAAGAGTAAGCTATCTTCTCGCTGCTTTCTGGCTGATACGTTGAAAACTCATGTTACGTTATCTGGAAAATTTGAATCTTCAAGTACCAACCTACTTTTAATTAAAAAAGAGAAAGATCCTATTTGAATAATCCCTGTGTTTAACTTCGAAGAACTATAATTTATTTAATATATATTCTGCACGATGACTCGAGGTTCTGCATTTCAGTCTTTTTGTTTAATTTATTCTCATAATTGCTCACAATTTCATTTTATCCTACGTATGTATATGTAAGTATATATAATACATTCAGTTGCAGTAATTGATTAAAAATTCTTGACAAGAAAGATTTGATACAACTCTCCACAATCACTTATATAAAGTAGCCTTGAGAACTAATATTTATTATCCTACATCGAGGTCTACACTTTCATTCAAAGAAGTATACGGATCCTTGTCTCTCTTTGATAAAATTATTTACAAATTATGGATACATAACTACAATGATTTCATCCTGTATAATCATTATAGAATTATATCCTTTATAATCATTATTGGTTGAGTTGATTTTTAAAAGTCAATATATAATAAAATCAATATAATAACAAAACTAGCACCTTTTCTTTCGACAAACATCGCCATTCATAAAATCTTCTTTCCAACTCATCTCTAATCAATTTTATCTTATAATAACTCTGTACGAGAATCAATTTCTAAGAAAAAGAAGGAAAGAAATTTTTTTACTTCTTCTTGGAAATAAGTAAAAGTACAATAAAAGAATTCTAACGATTATCGTTTTGGAGCAACTTATCGCTGCCATAACGTCGATCGAACAAAGCTAGGATAGATATAACAGCCACCGTCATCCTCGCAGACTATTCATAGTCTTGAATGACCAATTTCGAGACGAGGTACATATTCAGATCGCGTTTGCTCGCCTCGAAGGGCTTGCGTCGTGTTTCACTGACGTTCGTTCTAGCCTTGTTAGCGGTTCAACAATGTAAATCAATCGGAAAATAAGGCAATTTACTCTGGCGCAAGGAATTAATAACCAATTAGACGCGGTCTTAAGGCCGCGAGCGGTGTTCAACGATTTCTAGAGAGTCGGCTGACATGTTAAATTACGCTTTTTTCTGCTTGTATAAGCATTACTGGCGGCTACTAATTACGTGAAGTCTATACGGTGAAAAAGTGAAAGAGAAAGAGGAAGAAAGAGAAAAGCGTACGTGATATAGTCTTGTGCCTCTATGCTTGGACAATAACTGTATCAGTCGTGTCAGTCTTTGTTGAAAATTGCCGAACCATCCAGTAACGACGATACACGCGCGATCAGCTTTTCCAATTTTGCGCTTAATTGGGTGGTAAACGCGTTCATGCAGCACGCGTTCTGATTTTGTATTAATTTCGCTATTTGCGATTCGAATGTTAACATTGTACATTGGTTCAGCCCGCCTATATTCTACATGTAGGTAACAGGAGGTAGTAATATATTCTTTAATCTTTTTCTTCTTATTAGACGATTGTTATTAATTATTTAACCGCTTCGGCCTTTTTTGCTCCTGCTTGCCTGCGTTAATTGATTGTTGGGTTCGTTAATGACTCCACCACTCCATTGACTCTACTGCTTGAGTACGTTTTGCTTCTAATGATCAACGTTACTTTAGTACCTTTTCAATTGCTTATTATATTGTTCTGAACTATGCATTCTGCAGGCACAGTTGTTGTATATGTGTGCATGAGACAAATTAGTTCTTTCAATTACAGTCCGAGTATGGACCATCAACATCCTATATCCTCAATGTACATTATCCTCAATCAAATGTAACTTTGTTTAGACGAAGGAATATCTAATGATTCCAAATTAATCAATCAAATTACTGCACCAAAGTTTCAATATAGAAACACCACTTCCTCTAAACACGTATGACGATCAACCAAATCCAATCTCATTCAAATCATCTAGAAACATGTAATTGCTCTGAGAAATGACCAAATTAATCGATCAAATTATTAAAAGTAGTAAATCCAAAGTTTCAAGCAGAAACACCGCTCGCCAAGCAATTAGAATTCCATTACGTCGTTTCATAAAGTACCAGCGATCTTTTCTTGAATCTACGCGCTTAACATAATCGTCATTTAATCATACACGTGTGGTGTACGTCCGTTTCGCGTCTTGCAACCTACAATTTCCACTAACAAACAGTTCACGGAATTCTCACACGAGAGATCGGTATCTCTCGTCCGCGTTTGAGCGGTGCACGGGTCAGTAAATCGCACGGCGCGACGTTTCGCGCCTTCGCGGCCATCAGAAACAGCTGCTTATGTGCCGTTAAACGTCACAGGGATCGAGCAAAATCTTCGTTGATGCCGTTTACACGCGGCGGATCGCGTACCACTGCGTGCTCGGAAGTCACTGTGCACCGTGACTTCTTATCCGGGATCTCGGACGATGGTAACTGTTCATTTGTCGAAGGACAGACCGCACGACAGGGAACGTGGCCGACAATCCATCGACCTAGTCGCAAGAACGGCGATAGTAACGACTTCCGGTACGTGAAAGGCAACTCTGTGGCGACTGTCTTACGGATATTTTTCGAAGCATCCCTCTTTGTGATGCGGATCGATCGTTTCGTGTGGAATGTATAGGTTCATGTGATTTGGTAAAAGGAGACTCTGATGCGAATTTTGAGAGTGAATTTCAGACTTTGATACGCTTATCGTAAAGCAAACCCTTTGTACGTACCATTGTTTGCATGAAAAGTCGTATGTAATGGTAAAATTAATAAATATATGTATGTATAATAAATTTAAATTTTTTATCCTCTTGTATAAAATATTTTTGTTGAATACAGGTAAACTTTACAACATACTGTTCCTTTTTCATAGTACATAAATCTTTTAAAATGTATAGAATTGTCAAGTTTGAACAAGAAAATATATGATAATTAAATTGCAGAAATTTATCTGGTGATGAAAGAAGAAATTTTATCGTCCTCAATGCACATATTTATTTTGTGCCTAGTATACAGTATAGTTCTTTGTCTTTTGGCATTATTCCAATTCCAAAACGAGTCGCGCAAAATTTGTTAGTCGATTAACAAAATTTAATTAACATAAAACAAAAACTTAACTGAAAACTGCTTCCCAAGAATTGTAATTCCATTGAACGATGTCGAACCTCGTTAGTCTTGATTTTATGCCATAATTTTATCCATCCTACTTAAGCCATCTTACTTTTTACTGACACAAGTAATTGGATTCTAGTTTCCTTGAAAGTTCCTTGTAAACATGTCTACGTCAATAGTCCAATTACTACTTCTTACTGAAGGATTTAACAATTTTTACAACATGACGCTTAAGAAACCTTATTAGTTTAAGAGATGAAAATTATGTAGATTATCGCAAGAACGAAATGCGTAAGAATCGGTAATTCTAGTATTGTAGATGCTGTTTTCCTTCCTTTTCACACGTTTAATTGGAAACATTAAAACGATGGATCAATTAAAGACAATGAAGCAGCAGAAATTCCAGGGAGATAAATGGTCCGTTAAGTTAATCCACTAAGGAACTCAACCCGTTAAGTTTGCACAGCCGAAGACTGGCGGCTCTTCCATTGCTTCGTTACGATCCCAAAGGTACATTGGAAAAAGAAAGCGGCTGCCCCAGAACATTTCGATCTGAATGACACTGTTAACTTGGAAAATCAACAGGGAGAAATACTCTAAATTACCTAACGGTGGCACATAACAGACATAAAATTTTAACTTCTCGAAGCATTTGACCGTTACGGTTATCGTGTTTTACAGATAATGAGTTTTACAATTCATGTCTCTCACACGTAGCACATTGCAATAAAATCCGCAGGCAAAGTTCGAAGGTAAGATAATTTGTTTCTTTGAAATTTCCCTTTAGATTATATTAATATTGATACACGTTATAATGAGCAATCACGCGATATATGATATGGCAATAAAGATATAAATCCGCCATAAATTTAAGATGCAACGCGTTTCTTTGCTCATTAAAACTACAGATAAATAATAATTCCTTTTCTGACTTATCTTCATTCCATCCCATATATTATATTTACTTAGTTAGATCTTCTTGTACGATAATTTAATTAATTGATAACATTTAATTAATTGATAAGTTATAACTTTTGTGCATAAAGCATCTTTACAGGTTTATGTATTTTATGTGAAATAGGACAATTAGTTGATTCGTAATTCATAAGGTGGAATTTTACTTGTTTTATTATCAAACTGTTGGTTTGTAATTTAGAAAATGGCTTTTAAGATTTCATTGATAATATTATTCGAACAAGATAGATGGTAAGAATTGGCGGAAGTGAAGGTCCGGAGCACCGACCCGACATGACCTGGTGAAATTTAGAGCATCGAACTAACATGAACGGGAACATCGAATTTTGTTTGTGGGAGGTAATTTCGCAAACATCCTGCATAATATAAATACTTTACGTACATCTCCAGCAAGAAGACCATGTATCAAAAGCAACTAGTTGTAGCCGCGAGTCAGTGAGGTGAAACGGGAGATCCTCGAAAATGATAAAGAAACGACAATGCGTCGCTATCGTTTCGTCATCGATCCCAGGTTCCCTTCGGTAGAAAACCGTGGGCGTTGATTGAGTGCACGCGAGCTGATCGTGGCTGGTCGTTTTTCTTTCACGATTCGAAATGCCAGCATCCCATAATGCAGACAAGAAATTTACTAGATCAGTGGCTAGTTGATACGATGACATCCACGGTGGTTCTACAGTTCCATGGTGTTCGTCCACTAACGATACAATCAACGTATCGCTGATCCATCTAGTTGTTATCATAATTAATGACTGTTCGCTTAATTAACTTCTATCGGACAATTAATGGCCTTCTTGAATTTTATTACTCGATAATCGTTCGTCCAGGAACGTTGTGGTTAAGCTCATTTAAGATGTATGACCATGTCTACTAATACCTGTCCGTTTTCAGAACCAGTATTATTTTTTCTTTGTTTAAATACGTTTATTGCCGTATAAACTTTGCAATATCATAACAAAATAAAATAAAAGAATAACATAGAAATTAACAAAGAACTTGCAACCCAGGAATTTGTAGTCTTTACATACGTGACAAAAATGGTAATAGGTACAAGGGTCACAACTTGAATTTCAAGAAATCCTAACTAAATATTTGTATTGCGGATTTTTGTGACATCCATATGTTTGAGAATATCGTTAATGAAGTAAGACCTCGGTAGAAAATTAGTTTATGGATATTTTATATATTTGTTCATATTATGTACATTTTTTGCAATTTTACACTTCCCAATTTCCTATAAATGCATAAAAATTCGTAGTCTCCTGACACCATATTGTCTGTAATACGCTTTGTATTTCAATGGAGAAAAACGCTAGTGAAATCAGAGCCAATATTACGCCGTAAGTCCTCCGGCCGTGTATATTTAAGATCGTTACACAATGACGAGACGTTCGTGGGATCGCCGAGCGAAATGATCGTAAATTATAGTCGAGCTCCAGGCGGGCAAAAGATTGCCGATTTCGGCCCGAACGGAAGCCTAATTGTGCGTGTAGCAAAAACATCCTAGTCGCTACTAATTGCTACCTGGTGAGCGTATCACGGGAGAAAGAATGTAAATCACGAGTGGCCTCGTGCACGGTGGCAAATGTATGTATTATCCTCTGCATAACGGTTACACCCGCTTCTCTCTTTTTTTGGGGGACCCAATTCGGCACTTTTTTATCTTTCATCGATACGTTCGATAAGCACTTCATTCTCATTCGTATTTATAGAGCGGTTAGATTATTAGCCCACTGTGAAAAGTACAAGCTATGTATAGATTGCGGATGTTTATATAAATTCATGTTTTTGGAGGCGAGTAAAGAGGTGAAAATAAATCAAAGATTTGTTTTACATATTAAAAGTAGTAGGCAATTTTCTGTTTTTAATATTTTATATATTTTATATGTTATTTGTAGTTTGAATATCTTTATGCATTTTATATATAAAAATCGATAGTTTGTTTGTTAAAATGCTTGGTCAAGAAGAAAATTTGTAACGAAAGATCTTGACAACTGTCTAAAATTTTATTTGCAATGATGCTGTGTGTTCTGTATCTATTATGTTGTGCAAATGTCATTTCTGCATCTTATTCTTGTTTCAACAAGCAAACAGACTTGATATATTTAAAAAACTTTAGCATATAATCAGAACGAGAAAATAGCGAGTCCTTTGTACATATTCTCTTCAAACTTAAGAAATTTTTTTAACGGTAAGAAATTTTTACAATGAAATGTTTCGTCATCAATTCCAGTTTAAAAGCCTTTCACAAAAACGTACGATGGTAAGAAGTTAATTAACGTATTACCTGTCTGAAATAGATTAAGACTAAATTAAAGTCATCAAAGCAAACGAATCGTCGTAATTCAGATTTCAAAAAACCGCGAATCAGTACCTTCTGTCCGTTTCAACAAAAACATCTAATTCGCTTCATAAATTCATCCAGTCGACTTTATTCTCGAACACCAGTCATATTGCTTGCAACAAAAAGACCTGTTCCGTCAGAACTTGTTCCATTTCTACAATGCAATCTCATTCTTCGCGTCTCTGCATCGAGACTCTAACGGTCCACCAATTTTACCAACATCGTAAAACTAGATTCCAATCGATTTCAAGTACGGTCGTTTTACAATAGTTACAGCCGCGGACAAGAGAGATAACCCGATAACAATCCACTGTGAACGGCTAAGTTGTACCGAAGACAGTCTCTGCATAGAAATTACAAGCACGATCACCGTTGGTCGACGTTGAGATCGAGGATCGGTATCGCGAGATCGCGTCGTGATCACGGTCGAAGGAAAAAATCTTGGTACCGTTCTATACGAGAGTCTCCTGGTGATTGACTCGGGAATTTACGTCGTAATAAGGACAAGTTGCTTTGTATGGACAGAAGCCTTTAGAGTTTTCATTTATTGTGGTTTTTGTAAGACTCAAAGGCTAGGAAGAGATTCCAATGATATTTATTAATAGAATCGTATGTGTGAATTGATTTAAGAAGTTAAATGTAATAGACCTTTCAGCAAAGTTTATTAACTAACTTAACTTTTCTTGTTGTTTCTTTACAAGTTCTGTTTGAAATATTTTTCCGTACTTTGAGATATCTAACAATTTTTAATTAAATCGAGAACATTATACATTATCTGTAATATTACAATTCTGAAGATTAAAATAAATTTCGTTTAAATAATTAATTTGAAATAATAGAAATTTAAATTCAAAACGTTAAAAATGACATCATAATGGCAAGAAAATTCAAGTATTTCAAATTGTTTCGCAAATATAAAGATGCATCGCATGTTAAGTTTATGCTGGATTTCATGTATACACGTAGAAACGGAATAATAAATGGACGTTGTCGGCGAGGATCGTGGCATTTATTGGTTTCTGAATTTTATTATAGTGCAATTGCAAATGAATCGAATTCGGTACGAGAGGAATGCTAAACGCTTGAGGCGAACAGATCGCATTCTTCGAAATGTTGCGTTGGATGATTTCTTTTAACAACCCGGATTATTGGTTTAGCTTCGCTTTAATTTAGATTGTGGTCATTTATCAAGATAAGGAATTAAATGGAGTGTACATACAGTATAAGGAATAAATAAACTACTAAAAGCAATTAATGTAACTAATTTCGATTGCTAATATTATATCATGCTGCTTTCGATAAGGGAATGAGTTCGTTTAAATTGAATCTGAAATAGTTTGAATTATGGAGATGAAACTATAAAAATTTCCAAAGATAAACATGATCTAATTAAAGGAGAATATTGAGCGATTTTCTTGGCTCTCTTTTCAATCGATATTTTTAATAACCATCGTTAAGAGTACGATATATTGGTACAAGATATTAAAAAGGTATCGGTAAAAGTATTATGAATTGACCGCATCCGTTAAACACGGCAAAAATATCTTAATGAATATATAGGATGTTAAAAAACTTGTAAGCATAAAATGTGCCGGTTAAAAGGATTCATCAGAGAAGATAAAAATGTTTTAATATATGCCCGGAACTAACCGGTTTAAGAGGAATTCAAGTTTTTGGCCTGCGAGGCAATCACCTGTTGTATGCTCCAACCTTAATCCTATTCACATTTTTCACCACCATTCACGACAAATACATCCAATTCTGTTTTTACGTTGAGGAAGCTGTCTAAAAAAAGATATAGTACGTATGAAAAGATAAAAAGAATAATGATAGGTTGTTTTCAAAGAAATTATGTAAAAGCCTCCAATTAGATCTTTATTTCATTTTTATTCATTTGCATGCATTTCGTGTTTCATGAACTTATAAAAGCGATCATGTGCATACTTATATTATGGAACAAATTATCCTTCGTAAATAAAATAATATGCCAGTAATTCAAGAATCCAACTAAAAAATAACTAAAAAATAATGGCTATGCTAATTAAATTCTATTCGTTGTCTTTTCCTGAGAATAGATGTATTCGTTTGTGTAAGAATGGAATAAAATTGCTTGTCCAAGTTGATGTTTTTAAACATTTGTAGGATCTATGAAGTACATAATAATTCAAAACTTTTCACCGACAGTGCACATATATATAAAAAAAATTTTTATTTTCCCCAAACATTCATCCAGCTTTCCTATAAATCACAACGAGGAATCGATCGTTTATTTCTCCGTCAGCTAAATAGATTCGCAGTTCAGCTTCTTAGGTAGGAATGTCTGTCTACGAAATACAACCATCATGCGTACAGGCGAATAATGATCGTGTTCAGAGCACCGCGGCCGGCTTGAATGCTGTCTTAAAGAACCTTTAATTATCGTCGAACAAAAATATCGTCGCGCAGCAAAATAACACATAGTACCCACCAATTCATCTAACCGTGGCAATCTTCGAAAACATTTCACTTCCAGGTATTCCCGGTTCTCTTAATCACTCTCAGGCTACACGCCATCGGACCTGCTATATTTCTTCTTGGTTCTTTAACGCCGATGTTCCCAACATGACGAGACACGTGGTCAGAGGTCGGTGTACCGTCAGTGCCTCGATACTTGGAAAACTGACAGAATGTTGCCTATGTTCATGATAATAGACTTGTTTCCACGAGAGTTTGTACAAAAGACTGATGGAATCTCCGTGTTTCCAAAGAGATGAATATACGCTGTAGGAACAGTGAAGGGGCCACAGGATTTCTGATGAGTTCAGCCTTGGATTCAAACATGAAAGCATGTTATTTGATCAAAAGGAAATGATGGAATACAGTAGATTTATTGAGAAGTGGGTTAATTTTCGATCATTTGAATTTGTGCGAACTTTTTTTTGAAATAATGTTCCGTGATTTCTGGTTGTTAAGTATATGCTTGACTTTGTATGATTTGAATTGGTATTCTATGAACTGTATGTTTATATTGATCTCCGTTTCTTCAGTATGTATTTTTCTAGGTTAAATAAAATACCTTTTCCAATGATGGATATTTGTCTAATTTTCGTTTACAGAGTAAAGGTTATCTACTTGTCCGTTGGTACGTAGATTTTAATATTCTTCTTGTGTTCTTCTTCCTTAAAGCTCGAAGATAGGATTCTAGTTTCCCAAATTTTTCAAAAATCAACAAGTTTTTGAACTTCTATTTTCTTAAGTATTTATATCTTCCTTCAAGTTTTCTTGAAACTTCGTCCATAGGAAACAGTGATAAGCACAGTTAGAAAATTCCGGATGAAACGCAGGAAATGCTGTACGTGCAATCCTGTCGCGTGTCTTCTTCCGCGACGGAGCCGATTTAACGATCGCGCTAATGATTGCCCATCTTTTCTGCTTGTACATGTGCTTTTTTCTTTTGTCGTGAGCACAATACCAACTAATCAAGTTGCTCATTCGGACGCGCAGTACGTATGGAAAGCACGGAAAGTGTTTCTTTTTTACCAGTCACTCCGTTCCGTTCACCACACGACTATTCGTTACTCCTTCGTCAGTTCCTTGCATTGATTTCACAATGGCGAATAATTATGCGTGAACTCGCTTTGTCATCGACTTTTCTTGCCTTCATGACGATCCTGTCGGTTGGATGTTGCGGTAAAAATTATCGAAGATATATCGACAGGAATAACGAAATTTCGAAACTACTAATTGATGAGCATGTGTTGGGTTCCTTTATGTATTTATGTAAAGAATGCAATATGTTTATGAAAACGAAAGACTCTAATGTTTGGACGATAAGGCTAACTGAGTATGGAATAAAAATTTATACAAAACTACTTGTTAAACTGTATATAAAACTATAAGTTTCAATTTCTGTTCCTAATTTCTTCTTTCCTGTTTCCTGATTTCCTTCACATAGGCCTACACATATTTTAAATTGATCCAGAACTATGATTATTCCAGAAACACTTTTAATATGAGAACCAATCATAAGCAGATAAATTCAAACCATTTCATTTCCTCGTCACGTGACTCTGCACAATGAGAAGCGGAATTCCCATACTATGAGGAAATGAAACAGCGCTACCGAGCATACGCCAAAAACGAACGAAGCTAAACAGCATGGAACCAACGGCAAGAAGTCGACGTCAACTGGACGCGTTTCAGTTTCCCGCGACATCGTTCTGACAGCCATGAAGAATCGTCGTCATCCACGGCCAGTCGGTCCGGCATTATAATGAAAATTTATAGCAGCGCGCACTGCGATGCTATTGTAGCTAATACCAGCGCCGTGGCTTGTCCATCGCAAGAGAAAAACTTTCACATAACGAAAGGATAAGGATCTATGAAATACTCTGAGTAAATATCGTTGATCTCTGTGCTATAACGATACTTATGCGTATTGTTCGTAGCCGGACAGTTGGCTAGAGCAACGAATACAGGTCTGATTGGTTTATAATAGTATGTTACATTAAACTTCGAATCTTGAATCTTTGAAAGAAACTTCACGATTTAAGCTATAAGTTACGCTACGACTCTCTAGATTGAATGTACATGTTAATTTTATTTGCAGATGTAAAACTTTCGGTAACTACATGTGCCTATTTTAATTAAATCGTAAAATTTGAACTCATGAATGTCGGAAGGTGCAAACCTGCCACTTAATCATCTTCACTAACAGTTGTTGAACCTATCTTTATGGTTCTATTAGATTTATCATACACAACCAATCAGACCCACTTTTCTTCCAGATGCCTTCTTTTGAACGACCAACAGTACATATCTTGCATCTGTGTTATTCAACTGACTAACTTTCCAACCACGTATAACATATGGTAGTCGATACCTGCATTTATCTTCGACCGCGACAAATAACTTCATAATGTTAATCCTATGGAGAGAGTCGCTTCGTTAATTGCATTGGGGACAGATTTGATGAGACGAAGCTATCGAGCTCGATAGAACGAAACGCGGCGCCAAATGAAAGGAACTCGTGTGCTGGCCAGCTGTTAGTGTCTTTTTAAGCGTTTAACGGATCGTAGGAATTTATGGGCGGATTATAATATCGCCAACCGAGAAGATAAATGTCCGCGTGGTGTCGCGTCGTGGCGAACGACGAGAAAAATGGACGTGACAAGAATAATAAAAGCGGTCACTGTGCGTTCTGCTTCCTTTCGCTTTCATTTGAACTTGTAGATAGATTGAAAGGGAATTACAGATGGAAAATTGAGATTAAAAGTATGTTAATTTATTTTAATGTGCTCGCTATATCCGAATCAACAGGAAGACAAAATCTGGAATTAAAAATTTGTTCAAGGGTACGAGAAGCTCTATTATATTTGAGTCGTTTAATGCAAAAATGGTATAAGTTAATTTTTTACCTATTTGGTTTAACACCACACCTTGAAAGCATTACCTTCATTCTATTTTGTGCAGAAGTAGTGTAAGTATATCTTCATTATTTTCTCAATGAATAGAAGAATAGATGAAAGTGACGGCCATTCGACCCGTTACAGAATTTTTACTTTATCCCTCATTGTCCAGTAATCAACCTTTTTGACTTACGCCACTTTTCAATTAAATGGCTCATTTGTAGTGAGAGTATTTATTTAAACGTGTAATTTAATAAGGTTTTGTTGCATGTATGATAAGCTGGTTAGTTCGAGTTGAGGAATAAAATATGAAACGTTGGATGGTTTGTAGGTTTAGTGGAACACAGTGTAATAATTTAAAAGAGACATAAGATATTCATGATTCCGTTTTTTATCTCCAGACGAAAAATATGAAATCTGAATAAAGTAAGAAATATGAGATGCACAACGTGGAAATAAACGTGGCCCGTTACTGAATACTACAGAGGTATGTTATAGCGTCATAAATAATTCCTGAGGGCAGCACTAGCGCTAATATTTTCTTATGAAAACCTATTTTTGTAAGTCGATGTCCAACGAGGACCGTTTCTAACAAAATAATTTGTAAACGTGGCATCTAATCGAGCAGAAATTCCGTTGTGGGAAAGATTGTGAACATTTTTCGTACTCGCAGCGCAAAACAGTTCCACGATGGTAATAGGAACCATACCATTAACTTTATCGCTGTTGTCACAGATAACTGAGACACAAATAAAATGTGAAAATCTCCATAATTAGTGAACAAATATAGTTGCAGCTATAAATGAAATACAAAATTATAATAAGAATGAAACTTATTATCCTACGTATAATCAAATACAGTATTCAAAATATAAAATTCTGTAATATAAATATAATTATCTAATAGAAAATCAAACATACAATATCACTATACAAGATTATAATAGCAGTAAAAATTACTATCCTATATATAATCCAGAAAAATTAAAGATCAATGAATCCTGTTGATTAATGTTACACTTTTTCGGTGAAAGAATAATCGAAGTCCAGCTATATGATTATGAACTACATGGATTTCAGAGATTTATATTTTTATATATTTTTCCTTCATGTCCGTAAGACCAGGTAATAAAACTCTATGACCTACAAAATGTTATTTATCCACCCACTAATGTTACTTATTACTTAATAAATTATTGTGCAAGAGGATTCTGGTGTACCATCCCTGATAATTCTCTCGTGCTCCACACTAGATCCATCTGACGTTTCTAATCTAGTCTGAACGCAATTCGTCAACCTATCCACGAGATGAAACGATAGAATCTCACATCCTTCGGGCATTCTGGTGCAGCTCGTAAACAGATACATATAATTTGGTGAAACGTGTTAGATAACTTTCGTAATAACCGCCAACGGGCGATTGTTTACAAAGGAACGTGAATGGCGAATCGCTTGTATGCCGATTGAGGCACTCTCGGAACGTCGATACGGAAAAGGCCGAGGATTTACGAGTTCGCCAATGGGTCTCAATCGTGATTCCAGAGATTTGTTTCACGATAATCGCTCGCAGGTATCAATTTTCGCGCGTCCTCGCGATTACTCTTCTCGATACAGTCTTTCCTCTTCGACCAGAAAGAGAGTTTACATTGTGTCGCCTAACCGCGTGCACGTGGCCGTCCCTAACGCGTGAAATCTCACTCAGAAGTGACTTAGGAGTTCTGAGAGCCGTGCAATTCCTAGCCGTTACCTAAGGGCGCGGACTTCATTTCTTCGGCAATGAATGCTAACACGATCGATAAAGTATGGAGGACTGGAATTCGAGAAGTTAATTTTGTTATTTACGAGCTGAAGCAAATACAGTGAGAATGAAAAGTTAGTATGCAGCTTGAAGGCACGAAATTTATTCAAACATTCCTATACATATGTTACATATACATATGTTATAAATTGAAAATTGGTGGAAAAAATATTTAAATGTCTTGTATCGTGTATCTCATGATTCATTCTATATATACGTAGTCAGCATATTAATTTTCATTTGTTCGATTATCTCTATAAATCATGTGTGTATGTATTGCCATTATTATTTCATATCGTAAAGTATGACTGAGTAATTATTGACGCTTCAGCAAAAGCAAACGACTTCGAAATACACCACATGAATGTGTACAGTTGTCATAGAAGTGGAAACTAAAGGAATTGTGGCGGTTCGTATGTGCCAGAATGAAGCTTATCTTGCAAATGATCGTTTAAGGAGACGAAGAATGTTCCCTGTTTTGTATTTCAAAAAGCTTCTGCTGGTTTTGTTCACGTGGCAATGTATTTACGGCGAATCGACTGGAAAATTGCGATAATAGCAGTTTCGTGACCATTTGTACGCAATGAAATGGAAACGTTTTGTATTCCTTTCCAGCTACGTAAGTAATGGTCTTTAAACATAAAACTGCGTGGCTTTTGTTCCATTAGTTATAGTGAAATTCTTTTGTTGAGAAGAAGATACAATAATACTTCGAATTGATCTCTTTCTTATGGATATTATTATTTGTAATAGAGTAACTCACGAAGAAACGAATTTCGTTTGTAGAAACGTCGCAAACATAAATATTTAAAAACTGAATACCAAGCTTGTGTTTATGGTTTAGTTCTTCAATAAAAATTATATTATTTTAATAAACTAATTTCTCGAAATCAATATTAGAATTATAACAACATCTTATTAAAGACTACTTTATCACGTAGAAAATCCTTATCACAAATTAAAATCTTGATCGAAATAAAAAGAGAAGTATAGTGGAAAATGAACATAATATCAACATGTAAAATCAATATTAATTCTACAAAAAAGCTTGCTATAATAATAGTAATCGCAAAAATAAACGATCTGAAGCCTACCGTTTCAAAAATTCCACACATATTAACCACTTAAAATTTCATTATGCTGGACATACACGATCCTAAAACTTCATCACATGTCGCGTCACGCTTTCCCCATCAGCGAAGCGATCTTTTAAACACCGAACTTCATTATTCCCGTCAAATTAATTCCAAACAAGATACAGCAGCGTGGCGAAGGTGTATCTAACCACGGATCTACAATACCGTGGCCACAGCAGCGAGCAGTCCCATAAAACAGCACGATACAATGCGCTATCGTGCACAGTGGATCCGCAGCTGGTAGAGAAACACGTAGTCAGAATAGGCGACGGGCTCGCTGTACTTTCGTTCCTTTACTTCGATCAAAGAATCGACGTGCTCGTTTGTACGTCCGCATGTTGATACACCGTTCCACGATGCATGTTCCACGTTTTACAGGGAAACAATAACGCAAATCCGTACATGGTATACGCGGATCATGGCGAGTCCCCCCACGAGAATACCAGGACATTTGGTGTTCGATACGCGTATTCGTTGAATAGTGCTTCCATTTGTATTCGAACCGTGTTCCTGAATCCTTTCATTCGAGGTCCAAGCTGCGCTTCATAGTTTGCAAACTGTTTACTTACATACTGGCTATACACCAAGAGTATATGACACCTGGAAGTACGTGTGATATATTTGATAATCGTGACTCTACATTACTTCGCGATCCTTAAGAAGGTTTGGCTAATATCAGTGATTGACTTACTGATCGATTGTGTTTTTGTAAAATTTGCACCTGCAGTGTTGTTAGTTATGGAGAAACTTGGGGGATGGCTTCATTGAGAGAAAAACGAATATCGAGTGGTTCAGAAAGTTTTAAAATCGGAAAAATACGAGGATAATGTATGTTGATGGAAATAAGACTTCACATACTGTGTTTTTCTGTGATATTTTATGCTATCCACTGAGTAGCCTCATAATTACTTCATCAAGAAATTTTTTTACATATGAATTTTGATACCGTTGGAATTTTGTTTATATATGAATTTTGATACGTTTGGAGAGTTCATTAAGTACTTGCCTATCAACTTGCTTGACACGATGATTTGTGATCGTATGTCTATTAAGCAACTTTTTGTCCTCGACTTTAGGTTTCAATGAGGAAAAAGATTTAACATTTAGGTTTAAACAGATTTAGTAATTCTCAAAAACAGTGGCAAACATCACGTCATACATTTGTAACTGAATTTAACTTTACAACCGAACAGTGACTAAGATCTGATACAATAGGTTAAACTGAATGAACTTTAGGAAAATCGATGCAGGAGATCATGGCGGATTAAGGAATGGAGAAAAGGAGGAGGAGAAAGTAATCAGAGTGGAATCTTGGTTTCTATGTTTGCTAGGAAAAGTTGAAGCCCCTTCGGATGATTGAATTAATTAGAGGCTTTTGTAAGATCGGATACTTTTAGCTAGATTTTCTTTCTTAGACATATGGAATTGTAATGGAATTGCTGATCGCAAGTTTTTAAGCTTTATCAAAATATGATATCAGTAGAATTTTAATACTCAATCGTGCATGTTTGGTGTCACAGAGGTATTTTTTCTTTTTTCCTTTATTTCACTGCTGAGGAAATGACCTCGTATGCACAAAATGGTATTCTGATAAATTGCCTGCAGCTGAACGAGACATGGAGCCTCTAAAGCCATTTTTCCCCTTAATACATTGAACGTCACATCCTTCAGAAATAGGTGACACTTACTTTCGTCCAAAGATAAATGAGCTGAAAGGTGCATCGATCACAAAAAATTCGTAATGACCCGAATTTTGTTGACCGAGCGCTATTTTAATATCCGCGAATATGGAAAAATGGGGCAATCGTGTAGAAGAATCTTTAAAAAGTGATGAAATTGTTCATATTTCTATAGTTTAACATAATTGTTAACTATTGATTTATACACGTAAAATATGATTTCATCAAAAAATTGATTGCAGTTTGTGATACTTCATCACACAAGACGTGTTCAACTTCCTCGCTACAAAATATACAAATACACTCTACAAAATATCTCAGTACAATTATTACACGTACAAAAATGCTACTAACCTTCTCTACATTTTTGGCTTAACTGACAAAAAGAGTAACCATGCCAGTCGTTGCCCCAATCCCGAATTCATTGCGTGAGAAATAAAAAAGCGAGCAGGCAATGATCTCGTAAATAAGCGCAGAGACATTGCTACTTTCTCGAATCGACTACACGCAATAAATTTTTAGCAACAATGGCCGAACGAGTTGCAAGGGGACACATAAATTGGTATCAAGCTCTCAGCGCTTAATTCAACGCAACATTCGTACGGGCCTTCCAATCCCACGCGATGTTCACCCGGAGCACACGATGTCCTTGAGACAGCGATATTGCGTCGAGTCGCCGGTCCAGACAACATTTAACGATAACGAAACGCGAGCAAAAGGTGTGCACACACAGTGTCCACCCGTGCCTCTTCTAAATCGTTGGAACAGGTACACCAAGTGACCACCTACAGGAACGAACCAATCTATTTGTCGTCCGTTGCTAACCCCCACCCTTTCTTTTCTAAAACGGAAAACACGAACAAAGATTCGTTAATATGTGGTCTCAGGGACGCGAAGGGACGCGACGTTGCAATTTTTTCGAAGCATGTTGCAGCGTTATTAGAGCCGGTATCACTGGTTACACGCACGTGATTCACGGTTATCATTAGCATGGTTTTTACCACAGCCATCGTATGGTGGACACGTTTTCTTCCTTTTGCCTCTTTCAATCACGGCGAGTTTAATAAGGCGCCGTTGAACATGCGAATTTCGCGAATACGCGAGATGAAAAATCGAGAAGTCATTATCAGCCTGTGAAACACGGCGTGTTCAACGTGATTGTACACTCCCTCTCATAAGTATCGGACATTGGAACAAGTTATTGGTCCAGTACACCTGCTGATGTAATACAGAACGTGATAATTATTCCAGATTATCAAGGAGACGGATAATTGGTCAAAACTATATGAAGATTACAGGTGAAAGATATGATAATTATGTTTGTTGATTTTTTGGTTTTAATGTGACTTAATAGTTAAAAGCATATTTTTACACCTTCTGTGCGCAAGTTGCATCGTTTATGTCCACGTCTAATTGTTTTACTATTATAGGTTCTCAAGAAATCTGAAAGAATTCTAACATACTAACTGCCTTTACTATATCGCACAAACGATTTTTGAGTCAAGCGTTTAAATGATATTTCAAGGAAAATAAAAATTTAGTTTGAAGAAATATTTGGGTGAAATTTCACTGAGTGTGTAAATAATCCAAGTTCCTATGAATCATGGGCTATGACAAGTTAATAAATTAATATTAATTTGATCTTATATTTCGCAAGTCTCCCAATACTTATGAACGGAGGTGTACGCGCGAGGAAAAACGGTGAATGGGATAATGATTTTATAAGTTGTTGTCTTGCAACGTTTCGGGGACATCGTGAGAGTCCATTGTTTACGTGGAGCATAAGTATAGAAGGTCGCGATTGAACGATCTGACTTCTTCACTCGAGAGCACGTACAATTAGGATCGTATTACATGCGTATTGGTCTTGTCGTTTTGCTTGCCTATTATCGAGCACCGTTGACACCGTTCTCCAGGAGGGCGGATTAGCGATGTAAATTTTCCACGACGCCAAATAAAATTATCGAGGCGCGATATCGTCGTTTGGATGAAATGATAAATGAAGACGATATAATCGACGCGACTTTGAGAACAACCAGCATTACCAGATAGTGAAACATTTGTTGTGCCGATGCTTAATTATTTGGTTCGTGTCATGGATATCTTAATCAGTGAATTAAAAGATAGGAATAGCGAGTTCGACATTTTATTAGCTTGAATATTGATGTTTTATTAGGATGGATAAGAATTTGGGTGAAAATGGTATTATGATAAAATATGTGTTCTGATGACGTTGAATACTTTTTTTGTATATGTAATAAACTTATTTAGGAATATCGAACATTAAGACAATTACTTTACAGATAAAAATAAGACTAATACGTGTGATGATATATGTGGTAGTTATTTAGAAATATTGAATATCAAGAGAATTATTTTACAAGTAAAAGGAAGAACAAAATGTTTAAAAATGTGATAATTTTGTGTGACTGTTTACAGTCGGAAATTGAATATGCAGTATTGACAAAACTGAAATGTGAGGACGTACTGAGTACTTGAGATTAGAATGTTAAAAAAGAATGCATGGTTACCGAAGTTTTTGGATGGACATGATTGAATGTATCCTGGAAACATTTGCATAATTTCATTAAAGTAGCTAATGAACATCGTATAATGCAAAAAGGAGGAATTTGCTTGAGCTGCGTGCCTGAATTATTAGTTTCTGAACCATAATCGTTGAGTTCTTATATTGCGTTGTATCTTCGTTATATTGTACTCTCATATTTCAATATTATTTCAATACGTTTATTAATAGTTTTACTTACTAAAGTAACAAATATACCAAAAGAGATTAAAATTCTATATCTAAAACCGTTTTCAAACAAGGATCAATATGGCTGATAAATTTATGAAGACCCTAGAATGTCGTCACGCGAGTACAAGGCATAAAGAGAATTCCTATTTAACTGGAATAGCAGGACAAGAATCCACGTTTTACTGGACTGGAATTCAAAGCAATCAAAGCATCCGGGTCGCGGCGTGGATTCTTTTTCCCTTCTAATCTCAATATCGAAATGCCTACCATTCACGACACAGGCGGACAGATTTTCGCGTGATATTACGACAATTGCACGCGGGGAAAACAGAACGATTTCTCTGAACGACGCGACCTGAATTCGCGGAGAAACACTATCGTGGATATCCTCGAATGGAATTCGAGGGACTGACAATGAAATTTGCTCCCGGAATCGTGCGCCATTAAAAGTGATCGTTGCTTGTTCGACAGCCGTGTAACCTGTGGCGCGCTGTAACTCACGTACGTCGGTAATAATTTTCTTGCACCACGTAAATCCGACCACGAACCACTTCAAAGATTTGTTAGCCGTCTCTGCCATTTTGTCAGAGGCTGGGATTGTTTTGTGAACGGAAGCCGCGTTGAAATACCTCTAGGGTTAAGTCCTATATCTTTGTTCGGACGTTTATTGCATCGATTTCTTTATCCAATTGAAGATTAAAGTTAAATTAACGAAAGCTGTTATTTCTGATTCTTTTTTAGTCAATTTATACGATTAAATTCTATTGAATTCACATTAAATGGAATAACTTTATTATGTTAAATTTAACTTAATAATAATAATCTAAACGTAACCTAATTTGTTATTATTTTATTTAAGTAATGTTCGTTGAATATAGCAATGTCCACTTCTAGCATTGTGATCTTGTGTATTGATAGGACGCATGTTTCTTTTTTCAAACAATGAAAGATTGATATAACGTTTCATTTAAATAATTAAAGATTACGTCCTTTGCTCTCCTACGACATACCTTTCAAAATTTCCAACCGCTTTATTGTTCAATATTTTAATAATCAGTAAAGTGTATTTAAAAAGAATTGAATTATCATACTATTTATAAAAAATAATGGCTGAATAAATTTTTCCTCCTAAGAATTCTTCACCTAAAATTCGTTATATCTAAATTAATTACTCTCTGTCCCATTTAACTGCCAATCCATCAATCAATGTCCTATAATGAGTGGAACAACCCATAATCTTCTATGTTAACGATAAAATAGAATTCGTTTGTTTACGAATAGAATAAAATAGAAGGATATCTCTCTCCACTTCTTTAAGTTTGCCTTCTTAAAAACCCGCGATAGCGCAATAGAAACTGAAAAGAAGATATCTAAGAAGCCTCACTCGTGACTCCACAAATCATAGGACGTCTCCCGCAGACGTGAATTCAAGCTACCTATCACCTCTCTCTGCTATTCACTGGCGTCAGCCTCAGGCATACGAACCATTCGATCGAAACGTGGTCAATCGATCATGAAACTTGTCTACGCTTCAAAAAATGCGTCTTACAAAGGAAGAGAAACAACAAAAATAAGAAGAAAGAGAGGAAACAGAGAAAGTTATACTTTCGAGCCAGTAAACTTATCGAATTTCCTGCCCTAACACGAACCTTGGGAACTCCACGTTTTAGGAATGGAAAATTTATTCAAGCGCGTACATTTACGCCAGCATGTCCGTCTCGACTTCGAATTCAAATGCCAGTCGATGCGACACCACAGTGCATGAAGGACGGTGTGCTAAGTCGAATCCACAATTCAGAAGTTCTCCTCGAGCATGACGGGAAAGGTCGAAGAAGTTCACGCGTGTACGTGCACCGCTGCTTTCTATGGCGAATTGTATATGGGGCTTCGTGTGGAACGCGACATTTCAGTTCGCTGAACACGTATGAAATCACGCTGGGACTGTTGCGCAGCGTCGACCAAGTTAGGCTACTGTTATTGCCTGAACAGTTACGTAACCGATGAATCATTTCGTTGAGATGTGGTATTTTACCGATCGAGTTGTACGTATTAACCTTCGCCATGTGAAATCGGTATCGTATATGGACGAGATCGTGAGGATAATGAACTGTGTGCTGAATGGTGTAGAGTTATGTGGCTCTATACGTGGGAAGAGATGCTTTTGATCCTTCCTGGCGCTGGTCGATTTCGTATCGCGTGACTGACTGCAGCAAAATGTGTTTTCTAGACATTCGTTCGGGTGTTAAATTAAGTAAATCGTCGACGCTTAGGCAACACGCGAAAATAGTCGGTAATTCCACGTATTTAAAAGGAATTATAAATTGTTTAAAGGATGGATTAAAAAGATCAATTTTTTTAGAGAGTGATTTAAGAGTGATGGAATTTGTAGTTTCATTATAGTGTTAAAACAACTAAACGTTCCTAAACTAAACTAAGCGAACTAAACGTTCGAAACTTAAATAATATGTAAATGTAAGAAGTAAAGACTTGCAAGTAATTAAACAGAATTATAAATTATTTAAAACGATCGGTCGGTGAAACAAAATTTCCTGTAATACCAATTGTATATTCGTAATATCAAACATCCTGTTCCACGCTTTCGACATTAAAAATTTTTAAATTCTTGGACGACACGTTCCAAACATGCATCGATTACAATATGTCGGAGACGTGATTGCAAAATTCCCCTATCTAAAAGTAACTCGAAGATGGGAAAGAATTCCAGTTGAAAATTATATATAGCTATATACAAGCCAAAGGATCGATCGAAATTTCATGAGTTCCGGAGCTCCACTTACGATATTGAAAACAAAGTAATCGACCAATATTCGAATGGAAGTGAAAATCGATCGATGCTCGTTAGAAACCACGGAGAAGGAATTTCTTTTCCGTGTCAAGAAGAGGAGCGTATAACGTAGGTACGGGTTGCTTCGATGCCAACCGGGAGAAAGACGAGTGTAAGTACGATAACCGGATATATTTCATCTCTTCTCTCGACATTCATTGCACGTAACTATGCTCTTTATTCGGCGGACGCGGTGAGCACACTAGCTAAGGTATCCCAGTGAATATTATTCAGACTTGAACGCGTAACGACCACGATTCCGCAGTCAAACGTAAAATCGTAAAATTCCATTGGATCGTGTACAACACAGCTCACTGTCTCTTGGAAAGATGAAGATCCTGCTTTGAAATTTCGTGATTCACCATGTAATTAGGTATGACGGTTCTCCTTTCAGTAAGGAACAACTGTGCACGATGTTTTTTGTTTGAGAGAAACTTTTTTATCTAGTAAAACGTAAATAAATCGATTAATGAAATTAATGAAACAGGAAGAATCTGAATTTCAGCGTCATAAGCGATCTCCTAATTCGTTAAGCCAAAGATTAGAATATATGAAACTAGATACACTGAAAACTAAATAACGAAACTTTCGTTGATACATAAAAGTTCAATGATATATGTCACATAAAACTAACTATGAGTATTAAATACAATCTTAATTGATTTATACGATACTTCAATATACATACATTAATGATAATGATGTAAGAATTATAAATATAAGTTTTGTGGAAGATGTAACATCTACATCAAATCTTCAATGAATAATTACAGATATAGTAATTAAAGAGAACGCAAGTATTTATGTAGTACACTATCAATTCTTGCTCGCATTCTGATAGATCGTTCGATATAAACGCGATGTAGAATAACGACGCGCTCCGATCACTTTATCTTGATATCTTAAAAGCTGTTCAGAACAACCTTCTACGCTACTCTTCGCAGCATCATTTGTGTCAAGCATTATTCTTTTTACTATAGCAAATAAGGAGCTAAGGAATGCGCGAAGCGGTTAAAAACAGTTGAATTCGCCCGTAGAGCAGTCAGTTCTTCAGCAAGATCCCACACGTTGATAGTAATTTCAGCGAGAACGTAGCAAAGCAGAAGGCGCCCTGCACGTCGGAATGTATTACCCAAGGCTCGAATCGTGAAGATTGAAAGAAAATAGTGTCGATTGCCGGCCTTTGCGTAGGCTAAAACTCACCCTAGCACAGAGCCCCGTGAAAATTGTGCGCTCTGATGATTCTGCATAATGTCTTTCCATCCGTTCCTATGTATACGTGAAGCGATTCAACGCCCGGATGAGCATTACGCATCCCCGGATACAGAATTCCATTTCAACCTACGACCTATCGTTCGTATCTTCCACGAGCAACCTAGTAGAATCTAAAGAATCAAGTATTTCTTTCGCCAACGAATCTTCCATTCCCGTTCTACGATCGCATCGACCTCGCGGTAGTAAAACATTTGCCTAATACAGTTTTCCCACTTTGACAAAGAAAGAAAAATGTATACTCTCACATTAATCTTTAGCATATTTAATTGGAAATGATTAATATTTCTTCATGAAAGTTGTTGGCAAATAATGTTCTTTTAATCATTACATTATTAGGTCATAGGTGTCATAAATCTTGCTGTTTTTTTTATTGTCAATTTTCAATAAGCTGTTGTTTTCTGTCTGAGGGCGACATTTTTTAATTATTTATTTTTTTAATTAACATTTAATGTTCAATAGAGAAAATGGCAAACAGATTAGAAAATACAATTTCAAAACGATATGATAAAGTAGTGGTAATATAGTACTGAAATAGAAGCTCCAATCAAGAATATTTAGAACTCTACGTTCTGATGAATTTCTTCAAAAAATAAAGCAGTAATCTGCTCCAACCTTAATTTTCTTGAAAGTTGTTCCTGTATATAATCGAGTGTGACTCAATATCGCTTCAGGCATTCTACATAAATTTTTTCGTATATTTATATATATATATATATATATATATAAATATACGAAAAAATTTATAAAAATATATCATGATATATATATATATATATCTACTATGATACTATGCTACTATGATATATATATATATATATATATAAAAACTTCAAAGGATCAGTCCTATTATCTTTTTATCGAAACAAACCAACCTTACAACCTTTACCCTACGATACACCAACGTCGAATAATCTGTTACACCTCTCAGGGTCGTCTGTATAATACGAAAATTCTAGTGTAGCCTTACAAATTTCCGAACACCTATATTGAAGATAGAAAGACTCGAAAGAAGACTGATGCACCAAGGTGAAAACGAAGGGAAAGGGACGTTTTATCGCAGAAAAGGGGATAGATCGTGCGACGTTGATAACAACTTTGTCCCGGACCTTCGACCCTTGGTACGACGTTCTCGTGTTCCACGTAACACATATCGAACGTAGGCGATTTAGGTGGCGGATAATGAGTTCCTGGACCGGGGTTATATTGTGTGCGACTTATAAGGATGCGCCAATCAGCCTGACCACGTATATACGTGTACACAAGATCGATGTATCGGCGCGGATAGACGAGCTGCACTCAGCTATTATTCGTAAGTCGTGATCCTGGGTCAGGCTACAGGGTGTTCTCTATTACTTATATTACTCAATACGATATACAGAGATGGAAATAATGCTTAGACGTGTTTTCTCTGAAGTCTCTTGTGGCTCATTGCTTTAACCGATGATTTACCGTGTTATTTATTCTAATTGTGCTACTATATCAATGACATAGAAGGCTTACCGAGACTAATATTTCCTACATTCGTTTTGTGAATATCAACTCCTTCTATGAGTGATATCTTCTCTTATTTTGTAGTTCGAATTCCTAAGGTAAAGTTAAGAGGAAATCGTTGAAAATTATAATTAATAATTACAAAAGTTGCAAGTAACATTAATACAAGTATACTTGAATTTTGTATTACGATTTCTCAAAATGGTGCTATGTCTCCCTTATTTGGGATCTAATTTAATTTTTTGCATCGAAACTACATTAATTAAATTCTTTATTGCTGTTAGTTGATTTAAAAATATAGTTATCCATTCCGAAGCATATTGGATAAAGTGAATAGTATTGTACAAGTTGCGGAATATATTAAAACTATTTTTCAATTACCTATCAATTTAATTACTCATCAATTAAAAAAAAAAAATTCTCTACCCATGAGTTAGATGACTGCTTCATTTTCTTCTAAGCAAACGTATCTCTTACTCTGCTTTTCTTATTTCTTTGCGTTGAATGTAACTTCAGTATACACTATAACGGTTTATGCATATTACATATGAATAAAATGTAAATGTTTGACTTTGACGACTCGAAATTACAGGACGTACGTCAGAGAGTAAGATTGGAGGCACATTCTATAAGAAAAACTATAGTTCTGACAAAAAAGTCGACTGCTAAAAAAGGATATAGCAGGTCGACAACCTCGATGGACTGCTGGCTATTCCATAACAGAGAACGTATTCGAGCTCTCTAAGTAAAAGAGACCTTCATCGACTGATACCGAAACAGGAATATACGCGGTAGCAATAATGTTATAACCTAGAGCAACAAGACATTAACTATCACTTTATACATCTTAACTATCCCTAATTAAAAACTTATTTATGGAGGAAGTAGTCTATCCGCACTGTAAGCAGAATAGAAATTAAGTCGCTTCTCGATGTCTCTTCCTCGATAAATTAAAGTGAATAACTGATGTGATTAAACGATACAGGAAAGAGAAAGCTGCATACGCTTAAATTGTTGCATTACACGTCGGTCAACTTTAGAATATGGAGATGATACAAGAAAGATACGACAAATATATTGTAGTTAATTTTTTTATTCTAATTCCACTGCACAACCGAACAACTTGTTAAATTCAAAGATAGGCTCTCAAAAATAATTTATAACTAACAAAATTTTGTAAAAACTGACGGTATAAGAATATCTTCAAAAGATCTTCAATATTTTAATACCATAAGAGAGCGGGAGAAGATATCTTTAGCGCAAAAGTCAAGTAAAAGGACAATTTTGGTAACATGGGGTAAATTAACGATGTATTCTGAATTTTATAAATGGTTCCCTTTAAGAAATGGAACACATAAGTCTTGTTTTCCCATAGTCTTCATATTACGAAGTATAAAATAAAAGTAGAAGCATTTGAAAAAAGGAACGCTTCGGTACATATTCCGGTCTTTGTGACTCAATCGCACACTCGAGACTGTTGCGTGCAACGAATCGTCGCACGTTGGCTACACGCGGAGGCACGGTGATAAACTGCAACGCGAAAATCCTCATCAGCTTTTACGAGCGATCGACAGGCTTCGTGTTTTATTGCACACCCCACAGATATCGCAGAAGGAAAGTTGCACCCAAGAGAGTAGCACAAAGCAATTCTAGGGTTCTGAACCCACCTACATAACGATCTAGCTAGTTACCCACACAGGAATCTCTGTACAAATACAGTTTCTACGACGCGACGTGTCGCGTACCTATACGTTACCTGGCTACCTTCCTACGCATGCACAAGTAAGAGTACACCTATAAGAACCAACACATTCGTTCTTCGTATAACTTTCTAGCTAGTAAGCATAAGTGTAAGCCTGCGACGTATTGCTTGCTTCTTCCTACTCTTCGTCCTCTTTCTCTTCCACTTCTTCTCTTCCTTCGTATTCTGCTTCTTCTTCCTCGTGTTCTTTTCCCCTGGTATACTATATCTTCGGTTATCTTTGCCAAGGAAGAATCGTAAATTCGTGCTCGCGGGCTAAGTTGTGCGTAAAACACTCGACGCAGCTTCCTACGATGATTTACTCGATCCCGTCCGTCGTGCCTTACGGACGGCGTAAATTGCGCCCGCGTAAACTCGCATTTTTCCAGCAGATATCGCCGAGGGATGCCTAACCATGCTGGAGATCCTGCATGCATCTGAATGTTTTGGTATCCTTAGACGGCTCTAATGGATTGCACTGACGAATCTAAGTGTATTTCCGCTTTCAAGAGATTCATGGGATAACACAGCGTGAGACCCTATGTTATTCTATTTCTAGACTCGATGTTAAAAGTGTCTCGTATATCGCAGAAATGCATTCTGTGGGATGAACAGATTGTGGTTCGTTATGTAAATTCGAACTTTTATGAAAATAATCGATTCTATTCTAATTGTATCGTCTTTGTCTCTACAAATATTGTACTCTGTTCTAATTATGCGTAATGTATTTGTTTACGTGCAATTTATAACTTCCGACTTTCAAAGATCTGAAAAAATTGCAAAAGAGTTATTCAAAACTCCACTACACCATATAATCATTTGATAAATCAACTATTTGGAAACTTGTTCCATAAGAGAATTTTCCCAAAGAATTTCAAAGAATAAATGCCACTTAACCCAAACCTAAATTCAATTTACCAATGAATAGTCTAAGATCATGTTTAAGTTCCTCTACCGCTCTGACGTAACTTCCTGTCCAAACATATTTTTTTGTAGCATATTACACAATGCGATTACACCAAACTTTCCCTTAATTACGATTGATTTCGTTGAGCCTTGAAAATATATCGATACTTTCGTAATATGGTTCACTGGTTGATTTCATAACTTCGTGATTCATCACCAGTTGGAAAGCTAGGAGATGTAAGTCACGTTCAGATGTGTACAGTGTTGGCAACCTTTCGCCAGTGTAGCGGTTGAAGTTAGTTTCATTAAGGTCAGAAAAGGCAGCGATGCGGTAATAAAACGTTCCAGATGCACGTGCATTCTGGCGATATCCCTTTATCGTCGAGCTGAATGTCTAAGGATTATAACGACCGATGGACCACCCGCGGTTCCGCCAGTTGCAGCCGTCATTCATACAATTTTTACTCACCGCGGGAAGATTGCCGTGTGGCGATGTTATCAGGTGCTAGTCGATCGTGTACTCGTACATTTAATTTCCTGCTCGATTGGCGGAGAACGGGCAACAGCGGAATATGGTGGGAAAAGGTCGCGAACACACACAGAAAAAGAGCGATCTACGGATGATCAGAGAACTGATCGCTTAATTCGCGAAATCAACGAGCTACAAGATTAAGACAAGGAGAAAAGATGGTTGATCGGTGATTAAGCAAGGAAAAAAGTGGTAATTTAGAGTAACTTCCTGCGAAAAGATAATCAGTGCGTTCCAGTTAGCCAGCTGTATGTATACAGGTTGTTTCACGAAGTTTAGGTCAAACTTCAGGGATATTTACAGTAGAACTTCATTTATTCGAACAGGTAAAAGGAGAAAATAATTTAGATAATAGAATAATTACAGTAATAGATGTACAAAAAATAAAGCTAAACAGTTATTTCTGTATCGTATTCAACTATACTTTTTTGACATATGTTTTCAACTATCAGTTTGTAACGACGTAGGAATACTTATTGTTGTATAAGTTACCGAGCCAATAGCAGGGCATAGTAAATATAATATATACCAGTACTAGGTAAATGCATTGATACAATTCAGTGATAGTAACAGATGAATGTACCTTGTCGTTTAATTATTAGAAGGTTCATGACCATGTAGATTTTTCATGTTATATACATTGCTCAGTTTACTTTTACATTTTAAATAATGATTCTAAAAGAGATTTTAAGCTTTAAGACATAATAATATGGTGTAGACAAAAGTAGATAACACTTCACCGAATAGAATGTGTTATATACATATATTTCAAAATTAGTGATATTTGGACCTATGCTTATTAAGACGTTTTTGGTTGTTTTAATGAATACTATACGCTTCTGAAGTTTAACTCCATCTTTGTGAAACACTCTGTATATATAATGAAAAGTAACATGATTAAAGAAGGCAGTGTTTGTAAGTTCCGAGTTAATTCATGAATTCTTGAACGGGAAGGTACTGAGACTGGAGGTTGTGACTCGGAGGCCGAGTAAACTGTAATCTCTTAGAAAATTGGAGTAACTGTTTTGTGATATTCCTTTGCACAGGAATAATATCGCGAGAACATCCTGCGAAATCGATGCGTTCCGAAAGCTAATGCCTTGCTGCGCGTTCCCTACTTATTTCTATCGTTCCGCAAGGATAATTAAGGAACACCTTATAAATACGATTCGATTTAACGAGTTATCTATTTTAAAAGCCAGAAAGAAGAGGAACCTAATGTACACCGGATAAATTGAATGATAACATTTATATTTCATTTGCAACAGGACTCTCGATCAAAGATTAAAGCAAGTATGTAAAATATACTCGTATTACTCGAGATTAAGAGAAAATTATCGCTGAACAGGTCTATATATACATATGGTGTTGCACGTAATTATTATTCAACTATTCAAACGATACAGGTCTTATATTTTACTTCCCTTATTTCTTTCCATTCCGAATAATCGAAAAATTGTAAATTCGATTTACAGAGGGATTTACAGATGGACAAGTTGTGTTGAAATAATTTATTTTAGCTTTCGAGGTTATTGCAAAATAGAACTATGATTTTTAATGGATATAATACTAATTGCATTATGGTTAAAATATATGTAACTGTAATGTAAAAATAAATTTAACTAATTCTATATATTTGCTAGTATTCATCCTTCCTCTACATTTATAAGCGTAAAAAACGCTAGAGGTACGTAGCATTATTTCAAATAATAAATAATTAAAAATAAATAGAACGTGACAAAAACATCAGCAGAAGCGCATTTTTTCTTGTATAATTATAGTCGTTTATATTATACAAATCGTAAATAAAGATTTAAGCAAAGTAACTCGACTGTTCACTTACGAAATCCATAAAGCATAAAACGTTTCCAACAATTACAATTACTGAAGAAAGAACCGGATAAATTTCGCTGAATCCTTACAACCTACAAACGTGACTAGAAAATCATGTTCGATTGAATATAAAAACAGCAAAGAATAGAAAGGCACGGTTTAACGTCGTTCTTGGATCAGCTTGGCAAATATCCTGGATTCGTCGTTTCGCGTAAAATGCGATTCGCATCGAGCTGTTTTCTTCTCTGCGAGCCGCTCCTTTTCCTCGAAGATAGGGTCCCGGAATGCGATCGTGGCGAGTGCCAGTTTCGCGTTAACACCGTTTTAACTGGCAAAAAGTGTAGTCTCGATGAAGAACGTTGGTTCGCGCGTCGCTGTTAAAACATTTATTGGCGTGAGACCTGGAAAACGTCGGCGTTGGCGAGCACGAATATTTTCGTAGGAGATGACATTTAACGGTTGTGACACGCTGCTTTTAACATTTTTCTATATCTTGGATTATAGATTTTGTTGCGTTCATGTTACTGTCCCTTCAAGCAATTAACAAAGAATTTTGGAAACGACAGTTATCGGAGAATTTAGGTGGATTTAGTAAGAGTTTGATGGCAAAATTAATTGAATATTAAAGGAATTTAAGTCAATTAAAAATGACCGACTTATAAAAGATATTAAAAATTTTATAAAGCTAGACAACCTACCTACTTGTAGCTTGAATTTTTAAACAGTTTTCGTTTTATCTTACATGTTATCTTACTATACTAATGTAAAAAACATAGTGTAGGAAACAAAGGAAAACGTAATTCACAATGATAATAAAAATGTCTATACTTAAATTGTGTACAAAGTTTAAAATATGGAACCAACTATGGCGCAATATCACAGTTTTGGATGAATATCTGTCTTTTTTTTTTTTTTTTTTTTGTGACTGCATTTCGTGGTGGTTATATCAACGATGATTAATTGCAGCGTCATTCGTGAAGGATAATTAAAGACAGCGTGTAATCCGTTCCGAGCTCGTTAATACGGCGTTGGACGAGATTAGAAGAATAAGTTGTTCGCGATACGGATCCCATGTGTAAAGAAGAAACGAGTTTATTTCGAAAGCGGTCACATTTCCTCTCATTTTGATATCCGGACTTCGATAATATCTTCTCTTAAGCTACTTACATTCACAGGTCTCCGGTTGGCCAGCTTTTTAGATGTTTATCAATGATGGAACACGTATTATCTGCTAATGCTTCATCAGAGATAGGTACACGCGTTACACGCGTGTTCGAAGAAAGTTTGCTGTTTGAATCTAAATAATGAGAGTTGTTGTTCGAGTTAGACACGCGAGCTGGATGCATGCATCGTAAACAACTCCGTGTCAAAATTAATTTGTTCCGAACAGCGTTGTAAATTGAGATATCTTAGGATCGAGTGTCTCTACTCTTATATCTTTGGAAACTTGTCGTTTTATTCAATAAAATATAGATAGAGGAAGGATTGACGATGGAGAAGATACTAAATATATCCTTGAAATTCCTCTCTATCTCTCTTTCTCGCTGTAATCATAGGGTTAAAAACTAGAATTCAATACTATAAATTAACATTAAAAAATCAGATGAAACTGCATTAGTACAACATGGTCTGTAATGAATTGGTATCGAGATATCTCGTTTGGTTTATTCGATAATATAACATGTCTACAACATCGTCCATTACGCTGTGATACTATGAAGAATGAAGAAAATTGCAGAAAACGATCAATTTCGAACTCGCTTTATACTAAAAGAATGGATAATAAATATTCTAACGAGTTTACCATAAAAGCTTTGACATTAATCTATTTTATTATTTCAACTAAAACAAGGTCCCAAGAGACACCCTTTTTTTGGATGTGACTCGAATCAGAATCTCCCTATAATTTCACAAAAACTCTCTAACAACTTCCTAAGCTCAGGCCAATGGTGACAAAAAACGCTGGCCAATCGCAAAACCAATCTTCATAAAACTAGATCCCGCAATCATCGCTTCATCAGCCACGGAAGGAATCATTCAAGAGACTGCCGACATAGACGTCACGGTAATAAACAGGAGAAACGCGAATCATCCTCGTCTGCGTTCACCCGATCAAGGTTCAATCATTCTATTCCGTCTTAGTTAGATTTAGATTCGAGAAACTCGACGACGGTCGTCCACGCAATCGCGTTCAGGTTCGTTAATGCGATCGGACGTGCGTTCTATCCTCTAATGGATGTACGCGAGTGCTGGACTCCGGGTTGCGCGTGCACCCGTGCACTAAATCATGCCCCTTACCGAGGGATAAACGGTTCACGAAGAAATTCAAAGTATCCGCGGGGCGATTTCTCGAAGCAACGCGCGCGGCTAGTGATGGGATCTGAAACACTTCGAATCTCTTCGAATCTGTATTATACAAGGTGTCCGGTAATTGGTGTTATAACCGAGCAAAGAGTGATTTTGCGTGAAAAATAATTCGGAAACGTAGAATGAAGATATTGGATATGAAGCTGTGCGTTTGAGAAAAACTATTTTAAAAAGCAGAGAAAGAATTAACGGGTTAGAAGCAACAACTGTTTTTATTTTCGAAGAACTGAAAAATGCAAATAATACACTACAGGAATGATAATTTGAACGAGTACAACAAATTGTGTATAAAATCAGCTATCTGTTGATTCGGTTAATATTTTGAATAGTTTCTTTATATTGATAAAAGTAATTGTAAAATGTAATGGTCCTATCTTGATTTACGTAGGCGCGCGAATTAAAAAATTGATACTATACATACGATGACGAATTTTTAAACTCGATTTTCTCGAAAATGACGATTCCAAAGCAATTTTCTTACTCTTGATTTTCTTCTTACTTTGAGTCATACAATTTTCCTAATTTCAATTGTATTGCGAATTTATGATCACAGTGTATACAGATTCAAAGCGATTCGAAGTGTTTCAGATCCCATCACTGCACGCGGCTAATCGTGGAGCGCCGCTCGATGGCCGCTCGCGCGCGATCGCCTGCCCTCGAGAACCAGCTGAGACGCGCAGATTACAGCGAACGTGCTACCCATATTAATAAACTAGTTTTTATCGAGGTCGTACGCCTGTTGGTTCCCTTGAAACTCCATTCAAACTATCGACTACCGGAGCACCGCGACATTTCGTCCAGACGTCAGTGTCGTCGTCCAGTCATCGCCTCTGGGAAAGTATTGCCAATAATTATGGATAATTAGAGGCGACAAGCATGAACAAGAGCGAGTTTACGTGTATTCGTTCTTAACTAGTTTTTTGGCTTTGTGCTTTTTTTTGTTGTGGTTCAGGAGTCCATTTTATATAATGATACAGTGTCTTGCTGATAAAATAGGACACCATATTGGACATCAGTAAGTTCAGTTTTGCAATATGTCGATATCGATGATAAATAAAGCACTTCAGTTTTCAAATTTTTTGATAAAATTCTAATGGAATACATTTCTTTTACTAATATCTATTAACGTATTTTGAATATCTGATGTAAGAATGTTCCTTAATGGAATGCAAATTTTTATACATTTATATAATAATACGTGTAATAATAAACGGACGTGATAGCGTTTTTAATCTTAAAAAGCATAACGCGTCTGGCCACTCGACTGTATCGATCCTAAGTCATGATTGCCTGATTTCGCGACGATTACAATTTATCACGCCGATTAAACTACTTCCTCGGCCACACTTCTCAACGTTGGGAAGCTGCCAGAAGAAGGAGGAGCTCCGGAGTGCGATGTTGGTCCGAAGAATCGTGACCCACGGCTGGCTTTCCTAAGCGGGCTGCGATTACCGATTAAATCGCGGACGCTGGATCTTCGTGTGCAAACATACGAACGGACGAGGGCCCATAGCGGGTGTAGGTACACGATGTTACGGCGCAACGGTAAATTCTTTAGGAACGACTGAACATGAGCAGTCTAGAACCACTGGGAACGCCGGTTATTTATGTGCAGAGGATAACGCCGGGTCACGAGTGGTGTGGAACCGTTTTGGAATCAGCGCGAATGAGGGACTGATAATGGGGATACAGTGAGATCGTAGAAAATGATAGTAGGTGTTTCGAGTAGTGCACGAAACACAGTTAATGGAAATTAACCCCTTGACGTACAATTTTGTTCGACCTAAGAGGTAAAAAATACACAATTTTCTTTTTAGCACTTCTTAACTATGTAATGATATATATTTTTGTGCAATTCATACCTTACGTGTTTAATAACGACGAAAGATATTATATATAAATAAAATTCTATCATAATCTTGACTTAGAGACTAATAAGTATAACTTCTAATGTCATATCTAAATATTTTATTATGGTATTTTAGAACCCCACCAAAATGTTAATATACTTCCATTCTATCACAATTAAGGGTATAATTCAAACAGAAACAAATTTTTACTTCCTACATTTTGTATAGAACATTTTTATATACAACGACTATAAGAGGTATTTACATACCACTGTGTTTGTTATAGCATTTGTGTCATCTAGTAGTACTTTTTAGTAGTATTATATGACTACAGAAATTTTACGCTATGAAAGATGTGTGAAAATCGAATATATAAATCCTGCTAAAAAAACGCTTCTTGAAAAAGTAAGAATATGCAACAAAACTTGCCACTATAGGTACACGTACAGATCATTATCAATTGGATTCTATCAAACACTAACATCAACACCGATGTCTTGTATCTAAAATAAGATCGTCAGAATTTATGCATAAAGTACAATGTTTCCTTGCCTAATCTGGCCGGGATGTCTTTTCTGAAGCAGTCTATCAAATCTCTCCAGGCCGGTGTGACCTCCGGCATTAATCCAAAGGAGGGAGACGAAAATAGCAACAGAAGGAGGTTGTCGAACAAAGGAAAGCGCAGAATAATGGGGGGAAGCCTCGAGGGGGTAAGAAGGATACGAGATTCTAGCAACTCGGTTGCAAATGCAAGTAGGCAGACACACACAACGGGCAAATGCGGTGGGTTCAAGGCGGTTATCAGTGCTCGCCTCTCATCCTGGGGAGTAGTTAAAGTACACGGGGCCTGGCTACAACATAGACCGTTGTACTAGATTTCTATCTACGTAATTATTCCGTCTACGAGAAACTTTCCGTTTATCCTTGAGAATTCACAGCTGGCATTAATCTCAATTAACACATGGAATCGGCCACAACATCCAGGTCACCAATCACTTGTACCTGGTGCATTTCATTAAATCGATACCAATTTCTTAACTGATCATGGATGGAGTTACCAAGTGGAATATCGTGTTTCTCACCCATGTCTCACTTTTTTCTCTCACCTTTGACTTCTCTATGACTTTACAACTTTCTACTCTTTTTTTATATTTTCTTTCTCTTTTTTTGATGGTGAATCGCGAGACGTACATCTCTGATATCTATCTCCTTTCCAAGATTGTTCCACGTTCTTCAGGCTTCTTTTCTTTCTTTTCTTCTTGTTGAACATAGATCTTGGAAACTTGACTTCGTCACGAGACTCTTCGTTTACCGAATATAATGGGAAACTTCATGCGTCAGTTTGTGCGTCACTTTCCCTTATCTTTATTATTTTCTCGATGATAGTGCTGCTGATAACACCTAATATAAGTGGAATACCGTGTTTCCTATTTTTCCCGACAGCCTTCCGCACGACGTCTTACGATACACCTGGGTACTGACAGCTTTTCGTTTGTCGGTTGCTTCCTTCCTTACGTCTTTGCTTCCGTTTCTACTACGTTTTGCTTCAGAGTAGTATTGTTGCGTGAAATATTACTCCATGCGATGATCCAATTGACGACAAGTACAAAATTACTATGATTCAAATTTTTAATATGTTTCTAATAATTATTTCAACAATACTTTTAACTTAACTGTTGCCTTTCCGTTTTTATTAAATATTTACTGCTGTTGCTTCCTCACACTTCAAAAAAGAATATTGTATCGCAGTAATTCTTGACTGAACTGATTCGTACAAACAAGAATTAACAACAAAATCTGGTCGAATAAAAGTAGCGTATCGCTCCTTGAGAGGAAACTGAGAAAAAAATTTTGCTATCGACGAAAGCTTTAATCTGAAATTGTATTCTTCCTTTTCTTTTAATTTCGTTATATTTACCGCGCTATTTTCGTACTGTATATCGACCCTGAAGTCTTCCTACATCCTGTCTATGTTCCTCTTTCACTTCTCCATTTATTAAGGTTAAATAAGGTTATATAAGGTTAAATCTATGACCAAAGCCAATGCCGTTAGAGTAAGCTACACTGCTCCGGGTAGTATAGTTCTCTCACGAGAGGATTTCGCTGGCGGGAATGGAGCGATCAGTTTCAGGACGCGAATCTCAGCCAAATGGAAGTTTCGCGTGCCGATTAGAAAACGTATATACACTGGAAATGCATTAAGTTGATTCGGTCATTTGTCAGTGTCTCTTCGATATTCTTTCCCTTCAATCCAAAAAATTGTCGACATCCTGGAAGCGTAAAGAAATGTATAAGGTATCCCACTGAAGGTTTCCGCTTTGAAGATAAACTATTCCACTATAGCGATGTTACTCATTTATTTTATTAATATTTCATTATATTCATACTCATATTATTATTTTTATTATTTCATTGCTCTGAATTATTCCATTGTATTCTCGAATAAAAAAATATGAGGACAAAAGTTTAAAGTGGTTTATATTTTATATCTTCTGTGCAAAGTATAATCTGTGCTTTCTTGCACAATTGAAGTAACATTGTTAATGAAATTTAATAAGTCACAAGTTATCCATATTAATAAGTATCCTCGTGGAACAGCAATAAGTTTGCGAATAAAATAAAGGAAATTTTACTAACTAGTATCATTTTCTCATTTTTATTACAGGTCAGTTAAATATTACTTTTTGAAATACTAAAAATCAAGCGTGAAATAAATCTAAGTTACATTTTCATGTTTTTACTAGCAATAAGTAAAAAGATATCTAGAAATATTATATATTCTAAAAAATGAAAAATTGTTCCATTATTTATACCTTACCAACAACAGACGAATAACGAAGACCTAAATATTATGGCATAAAGAAACTTTTCAAATGCTATTTTACAACTTACTATAAAACCCATTTCATCTTAGGAAGAGTGAACTATCTGTCAGAACTACGTTCGGAGTGAGAAAATGCTTCAGTGTTTCACATAGCAGGATCGACAACGCATGTCAAACTATTTCAAGCGTCAGAAGCTAAAAGCAGGCGTTGAAGGCGACGATTCGTAAAACTCCGAGAGTTTTACGTCCCAGGCGATTCGTCATGGAGCGTGCTGAACTTCCCACTCGTATTAACGCATCCATATTTCCGTAGCAAACAGAGAAACAAGGCAACCGAAGAGGCAAAGAAAAAAGGGACGAAGACGTGATTCCGCGTGACGACAAAAGCGAAGATGAATGTATAGCCGCGAGCCAGCCATGGGTCCGAGGCATTACGTGTTGCCTTCCCAAGCATGGCAATACGACATTAGGCATGTCACTGTGTTCTTGCCACTCGCATCGCGCTATTACGATCCGCCTTGGGCCGACTGACGTAATCCTCGACGACAGTCGGCGAACGTTCTGCCAGCGAACCAGCGAAGCGTTGCAAAGCTTCCTCGTCCTTCTCGTTTTTCATTTTGTGTTTCCGTCGTTTCACGAATTTTGTTGAACGCTGCAAGAAACCGACTCGGTCGAAGAGATCCGGTAATTGAACGGTCTACAGACGAATCGATGCTATTTCGACTTCAACGTTTCCTGAATCCTTCGTCTCAGCACGGTGTCTCTCGCTATTTACGACGAGTATATCTTTTTGCTGGTATTACTCTACGTAATAGAGAAGTGTGACTGTGCACGAGACGTTGGGCTCAAGAATGCGAGAGAATTTATCAAATACAGGAAGTTGAAGAGTAGATAAAGTAGGAAGTGTAAAATCTTCTTTGCTACGTGTTTCGAAGTTATAGGAAAGTTTCGATTAAAGAAACTTGAGGTTTATTTAATTAAAATATTTGAAAAATGATTTTTTACGTGATATATCATTCCATTTGAGTAGATATTATTTTGAAGTGACTATTGGATAGTTTATTTTAATAAGCAGGTGATTTGTCTTTGAACTATTCCATCATTTAACAGTCAAATGAAATAAGTTTTTATTTTGTTTTATATTTTATATTGGAATAACTGTAATGAAATAATACCCAAGATATATAAGAAATATAAGAAATGAACATGTTAGTTAATAGATTTCTCAATAGATTTTATTAGCCGCTATTTTTTAAAACATTATTTATTATAGTTGATAGTATAGATCAAAGTTTAAGCCCATAGTACGTTCAATCGATGCCGTTGGAAAGGTATATAGAAGGAAGTAGGACGCAAAGTCAAGTTTGATGTATGACTGCATGGGATTAAGGATCGGGTACAATTTCCTTTTCATACGCTACATGTCACTGAGTGATAGATAATAATGTGCTTTAAAGAGAAAAAGAATCCAACAGTCGAATTTCTGAACTCCGGTAATTGAACTGTCCGAACAGCTGACGAATTTCTTTTTGATTGACCCTGGGATGTTATGCCTTATTTCTTCGATCAAATTTTACTTTGCAATTTTGTGCAATTTCACTAACTCTGTACTTTTCCGGTATCACTGAAAGTAATAATATCACAAACATAGAATATCGATGAAACAGTAAATTATTACAACTATTTATTCGAGTACAGATTCTACGATCATTCTAGTAAAATCATTTAAAATCGAATTCTAATTAATAAGGAAACTTAGAAATAAATTAATTCTATCTTGGTTCTTACTCGTCTTGAATCCGACGCATTGATGAAAAATTAAAACGATTTGAGGCAATATCTAACACTTAGCACTCTCCACAAAAATCCGGATGTTCCCACGAATTTTTCAGACCTTCTCACAAGAACAGAGCCCCTTCATTAATTCTTCGGAAACATCATCGTGTAAAAAGCCTGGGAACCAATCGGAAATTACATCGGTGTGACGGCGACGAAGGAACAGAACCCGGCGGCAGACTTTTTGCCTAAAACGGCAGCGCCCTAAACGCGACTTGTCGGCAATCAAGACCTCTTACTTCCTTCCCCTTGGTGACGAATTCCCCCTTCCTCTTCTTCACCAAGGCAGTACATGCAATAGTCGCTAAACCCGTAATACTATCGATGATGACACCTGACTAAAGTGACCAGATATCCATGGCATGACGGGTCCTCCAGTGACAATTAACCGTTCGAATCGGCGGAAGTGGTCGGCATTCACCGTCGAGAAACCGTTCATCGTCACGAAACGGAAAAGAACCGACGGGCAAATCGTCGTGGTCACGAGATGAGTTTCACGAAGACGACCGCGCAAAGTTCCAGTCCAGGACGCTTAACGACGACTCGCGACACGCAGCCAGGGTTAACGGTCTTCGTTATTTCTGTCGGTGGCTCTCGACCGTCGCGGAAAATTACCGGTTATATTCCTGGATTATACGGAGCAATTATGACGTCAAAGGGCTTCGAGGCGGCGCGGCGTGTCCACTGGCTAGGTTTGTGTTTCGTTTTGTCTTGGCTTTTCTCTCGATGACTCTTCGTGCATGTTAGTATCATGACACGAAGAATCGAACACGATGATGCAAATAAAGCAATAGATTTGTACGTTCAATTTGTGATGGTAATATCGCCTTCGTTGCTGGTAATATTCGTTTCGATTGTTTAATTCAGATAATTATTATCTGTATTTTTTTTGCATATATTTTGTCAGAATTTTAATTTAGTAGTTTTCGTTAATACTTTGATAGGTTGATTTGAAATAAAGCTATTTACAGTTTCTTGGCAATGTATTTGTGGAGAAACTAATGAAAATTTCTAAAAGAATATTAGGCAAATTGTATTTGATTACGTAGATATGTTTTTAGAAACTTGGTTTTACGAATATAGTAAAAACCTTCCACGTGTATTCGTGATTAACGATGCAACTTTCACTTAACTTTTACGTTCTATTGTTTGAGTATAATCAGAAGCTGTTACATATATGCTCTAATCCACGTGTTGTTAAAATACCCCTTCCCCAGCAGAGTCGACAATTGTTAACGAGATATTTATACATATATTGGTAATACTTGTCTAAATTCCATTTCTTACAAAACAATACGTATTAACACTGATAACTTGTAATTTGTGATTCGTAAAATTTTATCAATAGGTAATATAAATTCCATTGTGCAAAGGTGCTTAGAAACTTCCTTTATATAATATTCACCTTGATTCCATCGCGTGCTTTGAAATCCCTGAACGTTTTCCCTTTTTTTAAACTCATTAGGATTCGACGTATTATCAGCTAAGTTATTATATTCAATCATTGATGTCACATTCGAGTTTGAAACATTTCAAATAGATGGACATAAATCGTGTTTCTTTCGTTTAACAGCATACTTGCCTAAAATAAAATCGTCCGTTCCTCTGCATATAATAATCGTGATTTACATAGGACGAGTTAACGAGCCACGTAACGAGACCAGTGTATCTATTTTGCAGAGTAATCGTCTCGAATTAAGTCGCGACAGGGAACTGGCTCGACCACGAAATTAAACAGGTGTATTATAGAGGACAGTACGGTAAGCAGGAACACAGTTACGAGTTTTCTTGAACGCGTTAATTAACGAGCTGCAGGAAGTTGCTACGGTCGCGCGTTTACGTAGCCACCGATGGCTAAACGTTATTCGTAGATCTCGCTTTCACCGGCAGCGGAAAAAACATGTATCTTGGTTGTAGAATGTTTATGATATGTGATCGTCTCTGATGTGATAAACGTTTATTTAGCTTATTTTACATTTTCTGATAGTGATACCCCATTGCTCGACAGTTTTATTACAGGTGTTTTGTATGTAATTCTCAATCTTGTGCTCGTGTTGTAACATTAACGTTTTATTTTTCTTGTTGTTAGTTAATGCATAGAAATGAAAACGAGAAGGATGATTTAAAGTGCAGAGACTACAGTGTAGTTAGATTTTGTAATTTGTATCTTTGAATATTGTGGATATTTTATTTGAAATTTCAAGAATCAAATCCTGTCTGTATCTCAAAATTCCTACAACATAAAACGGAAGACGCTATCTTTGAATGACAAAGTGATAACGTATAATTGCAATACTTACGCCTTTAATTGCTACTTTAATTTCGAATATCCATCTTCGTTCTGGACAATTAAACCACCTGAAACGTTTCAGGCGTAAAACTGGCGCAGCTTGGATTCGCATCAGCATTCGTCCCGAGCATTTCTTCTAAATTCAATTTGCCCCAAATCACCGTCCATTTTTTCAATGTTCAATCGCTATTGCGAATCCTCGCGGGCCAGTTTCGAACAAGCTTGCGCGCAAGCTCGTTTAGAAAGTAATTTTGTCTCGCAGGTATATAAAACTGCCTTTAACCTCGTTTCCAACCGAATGAGTTCTTTCCATAGAGACTCCGCAACGTTTACTGAAATAGGCTGACGATATTAAACCAGAAGAACGCGCAAACGAGGTTAAGTAGAATATTTCTAACAGGGAACGACCATCTTCGAACATTATCTCTGCTCGTGCAATTTGAACCAACAAAAACGTATTGTGCAGAGCTGTAAAGAAGCCGAGAGGTCCTAACGAATTTAAGCGCGTCTCAATCTCACGAGCTGTAGCATATTGTTGACCGAAACGTTTACGTTTACTAATTGTCTTTACAGTTAACCTATTGGCTTGATATTTTTGTTTTCGAGGAATTTTAGACATTTTAGAATTTAATCTTTTGTTTCTTGAAAGCAGAAATTGAGGTCTAGAAATCGTCGCTGATAAGTTTCTAGATTTTGAAATTTGGACACTCAATAATAACGGCATGTCATAAATCAATATCCTTAGGCTTATTTCACTCCTACGCTGCTGCTTTAATGCAATATACTGGGCGGGTGCTCGAAGACTAGCTATGGACTAAAGTAAACTTCATTAATTGAATTAACACGTACGTTCTGATATTATTATGAAAGAAAGAACATTTCCAAAACTTCAGGTTTTTCAAATAATGGTTTGGAAAAGCTTTTTTCAAGTAACATTTCAACACATCTGCACCGCGTCATTTTGTACACTGACTCACGAAGATATTTGAACACTTATCATGGAGAACTTTTCATTAAGATGTTTTTCATGGCAGTACCTATATTTCGGCTCAGAATAAAACACTTTTGTATCTTTCTAAGAGATTGGTTTCTCCATTCAATTCTTACAATCTCTTTATAAACATAATTATACTATATCGTTAGTTTTATTTTCAGTTCTGTATGAAATAAACTCTCCAATCCTGTTTCTTATAAGATTCACGGCTACCGTCTAATGATGACTGTATGAGCTCCAGGCAGCACAGCAACTCCGTCGATGTTGTGTTTGTCAAAAATCCATCAACATCGAGATGCAAATCAGTCTGTTTGACAGGAAACGCGATGCAGGATCGGGATCATCGATGATCACCGCTGGTAACAGCAATGATAAAGGTACGACTAACAAGAAAACATCCCCTTTACGACCGCTTGGAGCCTCCAGAGTCTTTTTCTTGCTCGTCATCCGAGACTCGACACGTACACAGCCTGTTGCACGTGTAACTCGTCAATTGCCGGTCGTACACACTGTGATCTTCTGGATAGGATCGTCTATATTTACGAAGTATCCTGTCCGACAATTCGTGTTCCATTTGCCTGGGCAGCCTGAACGACATCCCGATTCGTCCGACGACGACATTCACGTATACGTGGCTGAATATGCGCGTGGGTCGTTAATTGAGCAATGAAACGTCTGCGTATATGGCACTACGAGTGACTAGCCTTGGACACGGTCGTATGCTACGTAAAGGCACCGATAAAATTTATACGAAAGTGATAAATGTGACGATGAATGTAATGAAAGACGCATAAAGAACGGATGATAGAATAAAGAGAAAAAAAAGAAAAGATGGAAATAAGATAGAGACGTGAAGAAAGTAAAAGGTGTAAGAAAACGTTGATCAAGAACGTATAAAGAGAATAGAAATGGAGGGACGTACGGTTGGAATAACTCGGATATCGAAAAATGTGGCGATAAAGGAATATAAAGTACGAAGACTGTTGAATAGGTAGGCATAGGGGGACAAAAAAGAAAAACATGGTGTGACGACGCAAAGATATGACGATAGGGATACACAGGGACACGACAATACGTAGGTAGGTATATAAATATAGAGCGACGAGGGAATAAAGAGATGTAATAAAAAAGGGTAGCGAGGGAGAACCTTAAGGTATGAATGAAACATTCAAAAAAAGGAGGAAGCTGCAACGGCTAGGAAACAGAAAAAGAATATAAAAGGAATTATAAAGAATGGCTCTCTAGTATAATAGCGAATATTTCTCAAATCGGAACAGAAATCTGACAGAAAGAAATATAGGAGAAAATAAAAAAATAAAGGGCGTTGAGGGTTAGGGTCAGCCTATCAAAAACAAGCAAGAAGACTATGGATCTACAAATAAAAAGATGGAGCAGTCTAGATAATTTTGTAACTTGTAACTGACATATATATTATCGAATTTGTTTCAAACTTCATCGACATAATCATAATCGTGAGTTGTCATCAAGGTTCTAACAAAATTTCAAAATATTTCGTACACTAATATAACTAATTTATGAAAGAAATGTACAAATATTCAACTATAAAATATTTGCGCGAGCTACGGTATACCTACACCACTATGCATACCCAAGCGATCATTAAAACTTATTGCACCCAATTTTCCTCAGCACCTGTTTTCCTCCTCGTGACAACATGCATTATCCTTATATTCATAAATCCACTCATTCTAACGAGACATAGGAAGGGGAAAAATACTAAAAGAAAAAAAATGTAAAGAAAAAGAAAACTAGGCCTCGTAGATCGATTTAACCGCGACTGGACGGATTCAATAACTCTGGCATCGAAGCTGGCCGAGCTGAGGGAGAGTTCCAAGGTATTCCAGTTAAACGTGCGTGGCAACCGATATTTACCCATCTCATTATCGTCGGGATTTATGTTACGATCGAGCGGTGGAGTTTTCTAGGTTGGCTCGCTATTAGGCGAGCGGCGTTCGTCAATTATGCGGATCATTCTTGTCGTACCACCGCCGACTAGATTCGTATCTTGTCCAAGAATAAATATACGCTGCTCCTCTCCCCTTTTTCCACCATGCACTTCTCGTCGAACGTCTACAAGATGCAGGAGACGGGAACATCGTTCCCGTGTCTAGGTCGCTGCGAATTTACAGTGTTACTCGGTGTTTCCCACGCCGGCGCATTAATCAGTCCGCGATTTATACCTATTAGCCGTTCTGATAAATCAATTTGCCGCAGCGAGCGCGTAGTAATTCCATGGTGGCGCGCGCGTTCAACCGCGGCGCCGCGGAAATTCCTACGTGCCGCCTTTGTGTCTGCTCGCGAGGTTATTTTAAGTTCCAAAGAGGAGGCCGTCCGGGTGCCGCGCGTGTATCGATATTTCAACGTCAGGCTGTGTTATGCGATGGAAGACGCATACGAGAGATAAACGCGCTTCGAGGGCCAGCTCCTGTCCCGTGTGGCACTTTTTGACCGTCGAAACTCCCCTGTGTCCCTATGGTTGCTAGAAAGTTTCAAGGAAAGTTTGAATCGTTCTAATAGTGTTTTGTGGATGTTGCTTTTAACCAGAAATCAGTGTGGCTTGGCCCACTAATTGGTTTCGGCAGTATATTATGTCTGTCAGCGATTTGACATTTACCACACCAGTTAAAGGTAAATTGGTTTGTTGACTTTCCGTATTTCTTTAGGGGGGTTTAAGTTTAGAATGAAAAGAAAGTTTAAATAGTTTGTTGAAAGTTAAATGTTTACTGAAAGACTCATTAAGGGAGGGAGGAGGGTTAAAATGATTAACAGACTGCGGAAATGTACAAAATTTACGTGATATACGGGAAATACATTAAATATTCAAGATAAAACGTCAAGATAATATTTAGTAAGCGAAAGAAATCCCTATTTAATACATTTTTGCAATTCATAAAAATATGAATTTTTATACTGCAATCTAGTGATTAATGAAGAGTTCCTTACCCGCAAATTAATCTCATTGCACATAACCATTTTTATACACCAACTCTCATACCAATATCCGTTACAAATCTCCGATTACCAAATCCCGAACCTCCATCAAGCAGCAGAAATCAGAGCCGAAGAGCATCCATCACTGTCCCTCACTCCCCAAGAAAACGCCTTCATTATCATCCTTTAAACCGAGTGCACGTCTTGCATCAAGTCCCAACTTCCAACCGCGTTCGTATTCCTGCAACCTTATTCCCACTATAACTTTCTCAATTCTTCCTTATTCTACTTTTATTTTCCACGGCGGTCTCCAGGGTGCTCGATCATGCTATCTGGACTGTAGCAACCCTCGTCGATATTTCCCTAACGAGTTTAATTAATCTTGTCGTTATTACGCCGCTCCTTGTATGCAAAGCAAGCGACCGGACCGATCGGTCCCGATTGTGAGACGTCATTCAAAGTCAACAGAGGCAAAGCGTGGAACGTCGTGGTTCGTCGCGTCGTGTCGCGTCGCGTTCGTAGACGTTATGCACGGATGAGAGCGGCGATCGATGGAGTCGATCGATCGTGCCGCGATGCGTCCGGCTGCGCGTTGAATCCGTGCATTTTCTTCTTCTCAGTTCTTGCCTCGATCCTCTGACTCTTCGTTCTTGCTTGTGGCCGGAACAACGTCCTTCGACGAATAGTAAAAACGGTATACGCGTCTCGGGGCCATTGGTCGTCGCTCGCGCGAAGAATAATCCGAACAAAGCGGCGCGAACACGACGTAGATCGCTACGCTCGATAACCAGACCATGCGTGTACACTGCGAATTGTGCATAGTCGTTCCTTTGCCTACATTAAGGTGTCAGAGATGGTTCGTTCTAAACCTAGTTTATGATGTGGGTTCAATTTTCTTATTATCTTTGAGTTCTAGAGTTTTTATATATGTTTTTAATTTTTTCGTTAAATTATTCATGAAGAGAAATTTTAATATTCTAGAATTAACGGAATGCAAAGTTGTCTCGGGGACGAAGCGACACTTCAACGATAACACCGATACATGTATCTAAATTACCTTTTTAAAAATATTTCTCAATAACGTAACATGAGCAGTAGCTATTTTTTTTTTTTTTTTTTAAGTGAAACCAACTAAACAAGTTTTTCCAATTTTTTTCATCGCGAAAGCCAAGAATCGTGAAAATTCTTCTGCATTAAATGCGTTAACAGAGAATTTGGAATTTTGTGGTGCATCTTAATAACGACTGACATACATATGTCATATATACACGACTAAGTATGTGTGATGTAATGCACAGTATTTTACGTATCTATCCTTCGTCATAACTTCATTATCAATGCAGGTAGAAAAACATGTCGAAAGAAGAGAATGAATTGTTCAAAGAATATTACATTTGTAGGGCCGTATCCTTTTTATAAATGGTAAAGATACTCGTCCATAATTCATAACCACAACGTAGTGCGCTACTACGCCAAAAAAATTGACTTAACAACAAAAGTATGGATGATGACTATGTGGAAACATATCGTGGCATGTCGCAAGGTCGGAGAACACGATGTTCGACGATGAACGGGCGAAAGATCGCAAGGTCGCGTTTGCATAAACGCTCGGTTGTCCGTAGGCTCGCGATGCGTTCGATGGAACAGCTGGGATGGAGAACACCGATGTTGCACAGTCGGGACAATGTTTTACCGCGCCGCGTCGCCGGGATAAAGGGTTCTTGTTTTATTGCTCGCTCGCGCGAACGGGATTCTCACAACACGCGGTTCGTCGGGAATGCGAAGCGACAGTTGTCCGACTGGGATTATACGTTGCTGCTTATGAAACTTGATATTACGCTGATAATATGTGACGCGTGACTAGGGTGACAGAGGTAGTGATTTTTTAACTGCAAAGGTGTTGTTAAACTTGAGATTCAAGCGTTGAATGATGTATCAAGTTTTACATGTTGTATTAATGACATGCTTGATTTCATCATTTTTTTCTTTTGACAAATATTCGTGTCTTTGTCAGATCATTTTCAATCTTTTTTCGTTGTATCAATATTTAAAACATTCTCTTTCTTCAACATGTTTTAATCTTTGTAAACCATTCTCAACAATCTTTCCTTCTATCAATATTTTAAAGCTTTTATTTTTTCTACAAATTTTTCTATCTTTGTAGATCATTTTCACAATAAAGAATTTTCTGTTTCATATATGGTTCTCATTTCTTCATTGTAGCGTGTATCAACGTATATTCCTGACATACTAATGATAAGAAACGACATTTATTATCTTCTTATGCAATTAACAGATATATTATGAAATGCAAATAATTTATCTAAAATTTTATGAATACCATATTTATGGCATATTATGATTTTAAATATTGATGCTAGAATTAATCACAAAAGGGATAGTTCGTCTACCTTCCGGAGAGAACTTCCTCATATTATCGGCAGCTCGACAACCAAAACACCTGAAAACAAATTGCTCCATAATATTCAACAGTTACAGATACTAACCTTTTAAATTCACGTTTGCAAAACTATCTTTCAAAAATAAATTGCATCGTGTCATAACATTCTACAACAGCTTTGATAAACCATAGGATTGTTCCAGATCTTCCAATTATAATTTCCTAACTAAATCATATTCCAAAAAAAAAAATAGTTAACGAATATTCATACACTGTTAACCGCAAGGTTGTATTATTATAGTGGCAAGAAGCCGTATAAACGCGTCCAATGGTGACGTCCCGACAAGCCAGTGCTTCGGTCGTATACGAACCCAGTACTTTAATGGGCTCGTTCTGTCTCAATACCGACCGCGTTCCCGCCTCGTTTGTACGCGTTTCGCGTATAGTGCTTTTCTTGTGCGCGCAGAAGCATCTGAAAGCCGTGGCGGTCTCTCATGCAAATGACACTGACCGCCAGGAAGGAGGTTATCCGCCAATTAATCGAGCGCCGCCGCCGCTGCCTCCGTCGCCATCGCGTATCCCGTCAGTCTGTGCCCTTCGATGCGCGTCCAGGCGCGAGATATTCCCCAGCTCAAGCGGATCCTCTCCGGTTATTAGCGTAGAGAACGCCAGTGCACGCCACTGACCTTCCTTGCTCTAATTATATTCATTTCGTGGAACCTTGGGATCAAACGATCGTTCCACGGAACTGATGGAAAAATCGTCTGTGGAGTCCTGACGCGGCGCGATTTCTTCCTGTAAGCCTGTCCATCTTTCTCGGCAGGTGCCCGCGAGCTGTTTCTCGATAGGATTATGATAGGAGGGTTTAAATGGAAAATTCTCTTTCCGTGAGCTCAGTGAAACGCTGTCTTGAGGTTGAGTAGGATGTTACGATGAGTGGATAGGTCGTGCAGGATGTATGATACAGTGCGCTGCTTGGAAAGGTTTCTAAAGAGATTCAGAGACTGGGTAGTTTGGAACGTTGTGTTTCAGTGTGGGATGAGAATGATGCAACGAGGTTGCGATGCTGTATTTATAATAGTATAGGGAGATTACTAGATAAGGTTAGAGTGTTGGACATTATGTATTGGAATACTTCTGAGGTATATATCTAGTCGATATCTTCCTAAAAAATTCTTAATCCTGCAGTGGTATTGTTAGGTCATAGGTGACCGCAATAGTTTGGATTAGGTTACTTCGTTCGAATGTGAATTTTTCATTTCACTCTATGATGAACATTATTACAGGTTTTAGAGACGTCACTGGGAAGTGTAAGATTTTCGTAGCACATCGTAACTTGTCTCAGAATTGGCGAGAAATAAATCCTATTAATTATACGATACATGCTACGATTTGAAAAGTAAGAATTCGAATGCGATATCGAAGCGAACATACTTTAGTTGGCATCTGTTCGTGATAGCCAGCTGATATGCAGACTTTCTGCTAGCAGCTTTATCCCATCCAGTAGAATGTAAAATTTATTCATACGTAAAACATTATTTGTCTCGGCGACAGTGTTCTTTGAATATGTCATTTATTGAATATGAATTGAATATGCGTTTTATGCCAGCAGGCGACATCGATACGTAAGGAACGGGGAAAATACGAACGTTTACATTGCATATCGCAATTCGTACATACTCGAATATGTGACTGACTGAGGTATATTCTCTCTTTTTTTTTTCCACATAGATCTTCCAACGCGTAGAATCATCATATGTCACTATAGTTTCCATATATCAATTTACAATGTACAAGAGAGGAAAAATTAAAGTATATGCAACTGTTCTGTTCTTGCGATGAAACATCTGCGAAGAAACTTCCCGACAATGGCATCTGTTTGACAAATCTGGACAATCTCATTTGTAGATCATATTTCATTCATCAAGACACGCTTCATCATCTAGATTTATGGTCGTTGGTTCTAGGACTCTGTTCAGCTTCGCCATTTACGGCTGTCTCGTGAATAGCCTGATCAACTTCCTTGACGAGCGCAATAGAGAAATGGAGTATGTGTAATGGCAAGATTTCCAAGTAAAATGTATTCGTTAAATAGAATAAGAAATTACAAATTTATATAAAGCTGTATAAAAAGATAAAATATATATATAAAAATATAAAACCTCAGTGCAATGAAATTAGTAAAAATGCGTTCACACGTATATATATACGATGATGTACGAATATTTAAGCAGTCAACTTAAATATACACAGTTTCGTTTTCAAACATTGAAAATTTCACATCTCACGACCATGATCATTTTTCCTTAAATTTATTTCAAACTTTACAATCAATTTTATAGGAATGAGAATATCTAATAAACTTCCATATTTATTATAACACCGATGTAAATTTTCATATATACTACAGCGAATGAAAATTTCCATTCCCTCCCTTCCAAGGAGTAACATTATAATACAGTGTGCCGACGAACGATGATGCGGAAGTAGTATCGTATTCGCCAGGACGTTCCGCGTCAGCTCCGGTCAGAAGTCACGTCCCATCGGAATCAAAGATTATGTCGTGACTCGGTTGAAGCTCACGCGAGGACCGTCACGATTCTTCACGAATGCCATCATAGACACGCTGCGCACCTACTTAAGCGATCCCTTGAGAATTACTGCGATCGGAGGGTCGCACGTCTCGAGACGAGGACGAAACGCAATAGGAAGCCAGGTTGAAGATTGTTGGACACGTCCGACGAGTCGATCATAGAACGAAGAACCATCGAAGGCTACAGTTACACACGATATAAATGATCATGCTTTCGTAGATAGCTAACATTATGGCGGATGTTAAAGGCACCTGCAACGAAACACGAATCGTAATCGCACGCTTCGTAAAACAACCCCGCCCGATTTTCCCGGCGATAAATTCATGCGGATGAAATAATCTAGGGAAATTTTGTATTTCCAGTTAGAGGTAACGTATAAGGTACCTTAGAGAAAATATCGGGTTGTTGTGTAATAAACAAGCCATTCAGAAATTAATCGATTCCATTTTATGGAAGTTTCTTAATTTCCATGCAAAATATGTGATTAATGTCTAATAGTTTAGAATTAAAATAATTAATTTTAATGAGATTAATCAGGACAAGATGTTGTTCTAGTTATTTTAAGATCATAAAATATTTGATAATTATTGTTATTTGTGCATTAATTTCTTCCGCCTTGAATTAGCTATGTTTTACTTTTTTCAAAGTACGATATGTGAGAACACGATTATTGTTCCCATTTCATTTATGTATACTAATTTGATCAAACTGGTCTAAAAGAATGTCGAGAATACAAAATTTTTTCGGAAATGAAGTTAATAAACTTGTATCGTAGCAAAAATGCATAAATTTAGTTGAGTTCTACTTAGATTAAAACTTTTTATTTTAAAATAAGATATTTTTATTTTGAAAATACGATTCTCTATTTTCTATAAGAACTAAAATTGTCTCCTTTTGTCTTCATTAATTTCTAAAACTGTGTTCAGACTATCAATATTTATTGTCAATATTTCGTGATTCTCAACATTATATATATGTATACATATCCCTAAGGATATAAGGATATCGTCTAAGGATCCCTTACTTACGAAAATGTTGAAAACCTTGAAATACTGTCAATAAATGTTGATAATCTGGACGCATCTTAAAAGAGAGTTCCGATGATCAACATTACTGTCCAAAGTATCGTCAATATTTGAGGATTCTCAAAATTTCATAGAGAATTATATTGATCGTCCAGAATCTATAAGATCTCTTACATACGCTAATATTGAGACCCTGAAACTTTGACAATAATGTTGATCGTCTGTACGCTCCTTAACAAATTAATAAACCTATTTCCAGTAAAACCTGATAAAAAGCAAAATAATGTTTATATTAATCAAACAAAACATATATTCTGTAAAAAAGAAAGATGATCCAATAACGCAAAAGAACGAAACAGCGTCTAATCGACAGGCGACGGGTTAACAAGCCGTGGCGGTAATTACGACAATACCATCGATAACACAGAAGGCGAATATGTTCAGTAAACAAATCAATGTATAGAATGTAATCAAATGCTCACGATCTCTGTGTGAAAACGCGGCCAAGCGACTGCTATCGTGGAACGTGTAATTTCAATGTAAAAGAAATGCTGCTCGGAGCAACGACAGGGAATAGAAACTCGCTGAAAGCAATTGAACCTATCTCTCTACTCTCCGTTGAATTCCCTTGTATCTGCCTCTCTTCTCTGTAGCTCCGCCATGTCCCATAATTACAGGATATCTGGAAACTCCGACACTGGGCGAGCGACTTTGTCTTACCCATATTCCGTTCTCTAAGCGTCCAGCCTCTATCCCTCGTCGCATGCCCTCTCTTTCCTCATCCTTCCCCCTCGGTTGAATTCTGAAGAAGCGGGACAAACCGATAATTTAGCGGTTTTGTTATTTCTTGGCTGCTAGCTGCTGGCTCCTCGCGTTCGTCGAGAGTCTGGCGTTTTACATGCTCAAAGCCACTGTGCGCCAACCGTTCCCCTATCCACCTTATTCTTGCTGTTCATCCTCACTCCACACCCCTCTTTACCTACCCATCTTTTCGTCCTTGTTTCACGGCGCAGCACGCTTCGATTGCGACCACACCACCCGGCAAAATCACCGTCGTGAGCAGTTTTCGCTGAAGCGCAGTGTCGATTTCCACGCACTCTTCTGGCTCTTTCAGCCGACTCTTTCTTGAACCTGTACTCTTATTATTCCGCCGTTTCCCCGCTGTTGCCCCCATGGAACGGTATTCAACGAACCGCGATTTACGAGTTCAGCCGAAAGCATGACGATTATGCGTGCCATAGGCGTGTTTCTTTGTACAAGAAAGGATATTCTGGTCCTAGCAAGGATAAGTTACAAGGTGAGAGCGAGAACAAGAGAGGTATGGGAGAAACCATGGCAAGCTTGTTAGGAAGGAAGATCTGGGACAAAGAAAGGACGCAAGAACTATACTGTGCGACGAGCTACGATCGGTTTAACTATTACTTTGCTTTTTCTCCGTGGCGTTCGTATATCTTGGGGAATTGTTACTTTCTTAGTAGGAAAGTGGACAGTGCAGTAGGTCTGCTGGTAATCGAAGAGAAATATTCAGAAATTGTCAATAAAAAAGATTCTGCCTTCGAGAAAAATAACGTTACGTTGAAAGGCGTCGGAACTTCATTGAAATATTCTATTTAATAAGCAGTAATGGTGCTTCTCCAGGTATTGAAAGATTTCAATCGAAACATCTATTTTTCTGTTCTATAAGTAATCTCAATAAATGACAGCAGTATTTCAATGTACAGAATTAGATGATTCTAGTGGTAAAATCTGTCGTCCTAGTCTACAAGTGATCTTAATAAACGCCAATGGTACCTCGATGCACAGAACCAGGATGTTCAATCAATTCGTAAGCAATTTTCAAACTTTATTCACAACGTACCTATGAATACATTTCTATTCCACAAAGAACACGAAGCATCTACACCTCCGAACCAACTGAAAGAATCATTATTAACCAACAATTTGCCGATAAGATCGATAACCGATGTTAGAGACAAGAATCCTAAGGAAGGAGAATTAATAAAGAATTGTAGCCGCGGGAGGGGCGTTTCTGACTCTCGAACGAACGACACGCGAGATTGCCTGCGAGATAATGCTTCGATTATCCCGCAGAAAATCACGATCGCGCGTCATAAATTACCTATGTAGACTCTATCGTATTCCACGGCGGATCGAAGCAACAAAAGAAAGACTCGGATGTGCGCCGATTTCCAACTAGATCCCGGTGTGACAGAGAAGAGATTCCCGCGACGTGAAGCGGCGGAAAAAAGAGGAACGGAAATTCTGTATCGGTCGATCGTTTGTGGCGCGAAAGGGGCGCCATAGGCGAATACCGTTGCATCGGTAGATCGGTGAAAGAAAAGAGGACGGCCGTGAATCGCGAATCGTGAATCGCGAACCGCCTGAATCGTTATCGCGACTTTAGATCGTCGAGAATGTTGCGGCCGAAACGTGAGCGGGAAGACGCGCGATAGATCCACTTGGTGTAACATGGGAAATTGCTTTTCAACCGCGGAACAATCGGGGCCATTTTGATCGGTCTGATAATAGCGAAGGGCAACGTGGGGTAATTATTAATAGAGTTAATAATTAGCGATTAGATATAATATAAGTATAGGAATTATTATGGATTGCGATTAACAATTAGATTCATGTCCGAGCTATGAATAATTATAATTAATGATTAGAGGAGATATTCGATCGTCATTAATAATTCGGATTAATATCATTAATTCAGTTGGAAATTAAATAACTAATTGACAACTAATTTAGTCAATCGATCAGATCAATCACGATTGTTGACGATGAATTTCTTTTAATCGTAAGTCAATCAATCAAATTAAGGATTTAAATCAATTGATACCTAATACTGCAGTGAATAAATAACTGTTTCTGCTTGGTCAACAGTGTTGACTATTTCTGATGGAGATGGTTTTGATAAATCGGACACGCTTGGTTGTTAAGGTTTAAACCTTTGCAACATGAATCACATTCGATATTTCATCACGTATGGTTCGTACTTAATAACTCTCAAAAGCCGTTCCTGATTTGATTATAGTTTTCGTAATCAATGATATACGTATCTACATTAATAGATCTCTACATAATTTAATTATTACTATAAAATAGTATATTTTACAATCTTTCCTACTCTTTTACACTATACACTAATACACATCGTTTCAGTGCCTTCATTTCTACTATATTTTATAAACTATAGATAACTATAACTTCACATGAGGTATTGCACATATTAGAAAATATTCTGCATAAGAAAACGACATAACAACAGAAGGATCTAAAAATAATTGGCATAGAATGAATAAAATACGATTTACTCAGAATTTAGACATAAAAGTTACAAGTTTCAATCACGAACCTCTAATTTGTCTGAATCCGCAAAATTCATCAGTACGACCGGCGATTCCATTTCTCGAAATTATATAATTACACATCCCTTTGATCTAGATGCGCGAACAATAGGCGGCATATTCAGTCAATCATTAATCTTTCTAAACCGTGTCAGTTTTTTCACTCGGTAGAAAAGCTTCCAATCTAATTTACACTTTCTCACGTCAGCGGAATTAAATCACGATGCCGCAACGTTGGCTGATTTATGGACACGCGCAACCTGCCTAAACCCAATAAATCACTAAACATTATAACAAAGCGATGCAGCCTATTATATACCGTATGCTACGTTCTAGAGAGACTTCGTCGAAAAAGTGCCATTATTTACGCCACGTGTCGTGTCGTATGGGTTGGTAAAAAAATGACACAGTTGATTTACAACGACACCCACAAACGTAGACAACACGCTTACAAACGCATTTGCATCGTATGGTACCGTATGAGCCTTTTTATTCGAAGGATCGAATTGACCAAGGTCGTAAGCATCGGCCGTAACCTTTGTAGTTGGAAATTTATAGCCAGCAATGGCCTTGTCAGCTGGTAATCATGCTGAACAACGAAGCACGCGTACGTTGGCTTCGTAACGTTCGATGGTTCCTTTACGAAGCGGACAGAAACGTAGTCACCTCGAAAAGTAAGGAGCGTGGCACAATGTAAGAGCGACAGAGAATAAATGACGAGCATTTTTTGTGAATACCTTCTGAGTGTGATGAAGTAAATTCAAAAATGAACGAGTGGTAGACCATGATATTCTGTCAATAGTATTGTACAATATAAACTACAATACAATAAGCTCATATAAGTATTTGAACATTTATAGGGGAATAGAAGATGTTTTTAACTTGCTCAAAATGTTAAATTTATATTTTCGAAAAATTTTATATAGCGCTTTTATTGAAATTTAAACTTATAAAAGAAAATCACTAAAACTCACATAAAAGTTATCTGTGATGACCAATAATAAGATATTTTATTATTTCTTTTTTAATACTAGCACTACTAAATGTTACAGTGACCATGTTTCAGTTTCCCTTTATTTTACAATCAATAAGGACAAGTAAATGTTTTTGACCATGTTAATGTTACCTTTATTGAGATTGAAATAGTAACATTATATTACTATTTCATTTTCATCATACCGTTTTATAATTATTTATATTTATAGTATATACATAGAGTATATATAATTTTGTTTTAATGTTTATGCGATTGATAATTGACGATGAGATAAATTTAAATAAATATTATTTCATGTGCATCAAGTAATATTTACTTCAGTACATTCTCTACAAATCCAAGGATTCGAACATCTCTCCGGCGTTTATACCAATTCCTTAGAAACGAGCCTTAGTCACGGCAAATCATTGTATACTTAAATCAATTTTGTTCACTCTTTGTTCTCGAGAGCTCTCTAGGTTTCTGCCAACTAGGATTCGCATCATCACCATCCTCAGCCCATCCCACGTTTCATTTCCAGTGTTCCCTCCCTTTTTCCTTCGTTCATCTTTCAGCTGAGCGCAGCGTACATAAAACGGGACCAAAAGCATCGCTAACGAGCGCAATAGCATGCATCCTTCGGCTTCCTTTCCGCCATAAGATCGTAAACCATCAACCTTTGACTCTCGTAACTCAATCTCATTCTGTTTGCAAAAAGTTGAAGCGCCGTGTTCTGCATTTACTCGTTAATTGATTCCCATAACTGAAAGCTAATTATTCTGGGATGTGTTGCCAGTGACGTTAAATATTTAACGACAGCTCGTTATTGAATTATTGAATTATTGGTTCGTGTAATGACAGGAAGGACGAGAATGCATCTAGCTATCGATAGACGATATGCACTCTATTCTATTTATTCTGCACTTGTTACGGTCTAGACTATAGAGTACAACATTTCATTGGGTATTGAAATTTTGGGTGTTAAATGGCAGATGGACGACACGCGTCTTATCGATACAAGATTGTAATTGCGTTTCCATGTGTATATGCGACACGTTAAACGGAGTTACAATAAAAAACGAGCGAGCGTTTCTCTCAGAAATACCTGTTAACACAACGTTTAATAAAAGATAAGAAAAGAATTTTGAACTGAGAGTAAGAGAATTTTATGATCCTTTCTTATTTTCCTTCGTTCCGCTCTACGTTTGATTCGTTCTGCTTGTCGGATGGTTGAGATACCGAACGCGTTATGTTGCTTTAAACACGCAATATTCGACGATCTCGCGTCACCGACGAACTCGATGAATGCGTAACGGAGCCATGTTACGATTTCATTGTTACTTGAAAATGTGGATTCAGATTGGAACTATCGATAGCCTTCTTCACCTTATTCGAGTTCTATAGCGAGTCTCGAATAACTCTATTATCGTAGATCCTTTATTGTTCACAATATCCGCCTTCTATGTACTTTCTGTCTATTTTTGTAGGTATTTTTATTACATTTATTATATAGAAATAAATTTATTAAATCCTTGCTTTGTGTCAGTTCGTTGCGTCATAAATGTCGTTTTAAGACGAGATTTTGTTTCATTTATGTTTTTGAATATTAGATAAACTATCCTAAAACTGCAATCAGATCAGGAATCTTCATTTTAAAAAAAGTTATACTTATTTATATTATTCATCTTGACATGACATTTGAGCAGAACTAATCAAGTCCGTTTATGTTCATATTTTCACTTCAATATTTAGTTAATCAGTTAATCACTTTGTTTTTATTTATTATGCAACTATGTAATAATATCACGTTATACTCCTAATTCTTATTCAAACAACAAAAATTTATATTCAATTCTAACTTTAATTTCGATTATTCGGTGAAAATAACTAAATATGAATTACGTATAATACTTCAACATTTCCCATCCGCCATGGTGTGTTATAGCATGGAATAGCTAACGCTTATTTAAGTAGCTACCAAAAGAAAAATCATAAAGCGAAGGGGTTAAGAAATCGTTTTTTGTGCGAAAGTCTATAAATCCAAAGAGCATCGTTTCTAGCTGTGATTGCGTTTGTAAACAATAAAGACACGGAACTTATTGAATGAACGACGTGAATGGCCATAGTAATTTTTATTTATGAGCCTGTTAATTGACGGCTCTTGGCAAAAAATTGCAGCATATGGGAGTATACCAAAACGAATGCAAGTACGAGTATGATTGAACCTAATGGTACACTTACGTGGTTCGATAACTAGCCTGACTGGTTCGCCTCTGCGTATGGTTGCGCTTGACGTTAGAATAATTATAACCGTTGGTCTTGAAGGAAGCAGCACTGGCACTACAGTTACTTTGTCAAGTGCTGAATTTCTGAAAAAATATAAACGACACCGTTAGTCAGACTCGTCGTTCCAATCCTAACGCCTCGTAAAGTGTTACGTGTATTGTTCTTCCGTGTTTCTGCTTTATCCCACGCGTGTCCCACGCAAATCTATGTTTCATTGAACGACGAATGTTAAAAGCGGCGCGTGTGAATTAGATTCGTCGGGATGTTAAAATGAATCGATTTGAAATTCAAATTTGAATCTTTTAAATATAATCCTGGTATTTTTTAATACTAACACTAGCAGAATGATTACAATGACTAATTCGTAATATTTAATAGAGATTTATAAATATAAATTTACTATGATTACCTGTACCATTCAATTATCCACCAACTTTCTCAACTTTTTCAAATTATATATAAATTTCATTGAATAAGTATATTATTATACTCTATTAAAATTTGTTTAAATCTATTAAACCAATTTTATATTATTTATTTGTATTATCTCAGTCGTCACGTTTCCAATACCATTTTCCAATACCATATTTATGTGTTTATATAAATATCGATATATGGATTTATCAGTTCGTGCAAATAGCAACCGCATGATTTTAACGACGCAAGAAATATATTGAAAGAAGCTGCTCGTCCCGTTCTTCATCCGCCGCCCACAGACTATACAAGTGCAATGCTCAACTCTTACATGATTTAAATAAACATGAAAATCGCTCGAATGAAAACAAGCACAAAGAGGTCGGATAATGAGACATCTTTTTGCGTTTCGAGTCGTCTGATGAGGCGTAGTCAAGACAAGCCTTGCGAACGCGTTAAATTCGTATCAAACCGACCGCAAGTCTCCATTTGCTTTTTTCTATGCAAGTCTTTACTCCAGTTTGAAGAAAGGGAATACTTTTTATTCATTATCATCATACACGTACATTATTTGTTGCGAAGGTGTGTGTTAGTGCTGATAGCGACTGAAATATAAGGGCTCCGACTAATTGAAAACAGCTATGCACAAACTGGCCTAGTCCACGCGGCACGGATCTTAATTATGCGGTATCTTTTTCTGCGCGGCATATAATGTGTCGGAGATGAGAGTTAAAAATCTTTGCGCGATATTAACATAAAAGGAGATTTTATGGGGGAATAAGGTGTGCCTCAGCGTGTAGCTGTTTGCTCCAAGCGGCACTTGTTTTTGTTACGAAAAAACGGTATTAAGACATGGTTGGTACTAAGGTGTGGTTGAAACTATTGGTTTAATGCAAGGAAATGGTGCGTCGACTTCAGTGCCCTAATGTTTCTCCCTTTTTATTCTTGATATTAAATTATTACCTTTAGAGTTTATTAAGAATGAAGATTAAAAGTGCTAAATAATAAACGTAGAAAATCATAAACCCATCGGAAAAGTAGTCTAGATTGTAAGTGTTAAAGAAACTCATCAGAAAAACATTCGTTATAATCAAAGATAAAATCTTTTTCTCAAACAGATCCCTGCGCTACAAAACATTTAATTTCACAACTTGTATACAGATACACCAAAATCCTGGACTGGATTAACTCTGACAAGGAGGAGCATTAATCACATTAAATGTTAACATCATTCCTACTAGGGGTGCCATCAAAGATGTCGTTGGCCTCGTTATCGCCACGGTATCCCTCGGTCAAAATAGTTCTGCGATAAAACGCCACGGCTTCCAGATATCTCCCGGTTAATCATGACCATGATTATCAGGTTGTTTTGCATCGGTCGTTTTATCACTCAACGCACGAATAGGCATCACGCTAGAACAGCTTTCCAGTCTACCGTTTGAGATCCAGCCACGTTATCATCCCAACAACTTCGATACCAAACGATTCGTCCCTTTTTCCGAGCGATTACTTATTAGCCTGATCGTAATACGAAAGTAATTACCCATACATAAATCTGCTCAGTGCAAAGCCTTCAGCGCGCCATCGACTATCGAAGATTCCAATCCGTAAACCGTAAGCTGATGTCACGTATGCTTCTTGAATGTTTCGCTTCTGCTATATTCGTTCGGTCGTCTCTTGTCTTCTCCTTCTTACGTTTTATCCTCTCTTCCAGTGCTGGACGTGAAACCAGGAAGGGATTTGAAGGATTATCACGATGTAACTCGAAGCAGTTATCCTCCACCGTTCATTCTTAACCCTCAATTACTTAATTAGCAATATAAACCGCGGTATCGAACGGCTCGAGAACGAGCACATACTTTATAAGGCACTTGCATCATGGTTGCAGACTTATCGGTTCGAGTGGGGCAAGGATTAACGGTTGTACGGTCCCAGAGGATGGACACAGGGATCTTCAACCGGGACATGAAAGGGAACATATTATGTGTGTGTGTGTGTCTGCGTGCGTGCGTGCGTGTGTGTGTGATGCTTGGAATTTGTTAAGTAACCTACCTATATCAAACTATAGAGTTGGATTGAAAGTTGATTGGGGAGAAATATAGCAGTCCTTTGCTAAGTAGACATGGGTTAGAATCTTATCTATCCAATTATCTAGAATAAAAGTCAACTCCACAAAAGATAAATATTTGACTCCTAAAAAATAAAATACTAATCCAACTACAGTTAAGAAACTTTATTTACGGGACGTTCCTTTCCGACGATAGAACGAGCAGTATTAATCCATCATATTCAGACTTCAGATAAATGACATTTCTTATCATATAATAGTGCTTATAATACTAGTTCGTATAATTTATACAATACCACAATGTACACGATCATTTTTCGCCCATAATAGAATTCACTTTCAAATAAGCAAAATCAAAGTAAAAGTCCATCCAATCCTGCACTATCCCAAATATCCCTGTAAATAGAATTCAGACAAACGAGAACTTACTGCGATGGCAAAAAGTCCAGATTTATCAGACGTCCGGTGCAAGAAGCGGTCGTCGAAACGCATTGGGGTCCATTATCGTGACACGTTTCGCTCTCTCGGCGTGAAGAAAAGAGTGGCTCGTCTCGGTTGCTATCGATCTTACTCCGCGCAATTTCATCGTTCGCGTTGATCAACGTGACTTTACGCGCGTTAGATCGATACGTAGGCGTTTGCGAAAGAAAAACGCAACGGGACCTATCTGTCTCGTTCTGTCCGTCTCTCTTCTCCTTTCTCTCTCTCTTTCTTCGCTTCATCCACCAGTGGAGGATCTTCTTCGGCGGTCGAATAGATGGAACGCATTATTCACCGTCGCGAACCCATAGCCAACCACGATTCTAACAGCGGTAATATGCTCCGGCGGCTCGGTACACCGTGCCGCTTGCATCGATCTTGTCTGGTGTATCGACGAGTCGACGAAATAGTAAATCAACGGGCGGTCGGCCGAAGGTTGCACACCGATAATCTTGCAGTGGACACCCTGCGCTGCTGCAGAACGACGAGTTGCTGATGAATAGAAAGCTGCCAGCGGGCCCGTGGTCGTATTTAAATCGTTCTTTCGAGGTAATTTACGGCTTGTCGCGGGAACCGCTTAACGCTAAAACGTACGCGTCATCGTAAGTTATTAGGCAATGCGATGCCACGATCCGATGTTGCATGCTTTTCCTTCTCATTTTTTGTTCCTTGTATTTTTTCATATCGCAACGGCGCAATAGAAGAAGAGTAAGATGAGCCAAGATTTCTCGCATGTTGCAGAGGAACGTGTGGAGAGTTGTACAAAGTATGTCGCCAGTATATAGTTAATAATGTTAGGGTAATCTGCTGTGACTTTGGAATGAGATTTTGTAGAGCTATTAAGTCATTTTATAAGTTTTGTAGTGTCTTGTTATTATCGAAAGTTGGACGTGTCATTGCAGAGAAACATAACGAGTTTAATTATCAACGAATAATTCGGGATAAAATTCAGGAATAATTCGATTTTCAAACTCCTGTGTGAATGTTATTTTTAACTTATAAAATTGTCTAAAAGTTGTTAAAATTCTTTTTCGCAAAATATTTGAAACATACACGTAGGAAAATAGAAGTTCCATGTGAACGTCGATTACGATTGAATGACATAGGTTTTGATTGTTAAAGAAAATCAAAAAGATCGGATGCTTAAAATTGTGGACTGAAAAAATATATGTGACCACTCAACATGTTAGATGGAACATGACCAGATGCATCTTGAAAATGTCTGTGTAGTCAGTCAGTTACTGAGTCATAGTCATTAAAGTTTACCTCTTGCGATGTTTAATGGTTTTGTTGCATTATACTGTTTCTTTTACTTATGAATTATTTTTAATATATGTATATATGATAATTACAATATTATCATTTGACGTTATGTTATTAAATGATACTTTCAGTAATTTATTATTGCATACCACTATATGCAGGTAACTAAAAAACGAACTATTTTACAAATATACAAGTTTATTGTATAATTCGTCATCACATTTAAATTTGAAATCAATCTTTATGCTGCTACTCAAGTATTTTATTGCAAGCATTGCTCGATAATTACACGACACTATGAGTAATAAAGAATACTTTAATAGTCGTCATATATGATAGAATTTAATGTTAATAAGCTATAAAGAAGAACGAATTCTGCTTTAAAGAAAAGAGTAATTGGGTTTGTTAAGGCATCCCATACTTTGTATTGTTTGCTCTTTTCTCGGTTTCATGCCGTCCTCCGGCGAATCGTATTCTCTTTTACTACACAACTAGCTTTATCTCATAAAGCGAAGCTATATTCTGTGGTAAAATCGCTCTTGAATATTATAAATATGGTGATACGATGTGGAAGAAGAAGATGCCTAAGTGGAATGTACCATTGGAATTCTAAAAGTGCATAAATCATCGTTATGAGATATGCATGAGATGCATATGAAATGCGACATGTAAACGATCGAGTAGTTATCGGTCGTGTAACATTTTTACGTGTTTAATTCAATCCAGTTCGTTATCATAGATCTCAGATTTACCCTGCGAACACCAGTAATATTACTCAATAGAGTAGCTTTTTACTAAATGTTTAGTAAATATAATCTTTGTAAAATAAAATATTGTGCCGAATAACAAATTACATTCCAAAATTTATCTTCCAGAAATATATTATAATTTAAGAAACTACAAGTTCATAAATATTATGAAATAAGATCCATTTGTTTACTACATTATATATTTTCTTATATTGAAAAATAAGCATATTTTGAAATATTATAGAAAACATTGAATTTATTATTAAAAAATTACTAAATTATCAAAGCATCGTGCAAAATATTAAACTTTATACGGTAAATTTTCTAAATCTTGACAAAAATTCATAAAACGAAGTGCATAAGGTCCATGATACATACTATAGTTCTCTATCAGAAAAGATGAGCGATTTGTAAAAAAAGATGTTTTAAAATATAGTATGTGGTAACTTATTATTTAAATTGCTATCTAAAGTGGTTTTCCTATCGTTAACCCGGTTTGTTAGTATAATGAAGCATCAAACGGCAGATGTTGTCGAAGCTGCAGTCGATTGGGTCTGTTTGGACTCGTGTCCAATCTCTTAGGGTATAGATTAGTCCGAGATTGATTGTTGCGAAAGTTTGCATGCCGTGAACAAGGGGCTGGGTATAAATCATTCTTGACTGATCGAGTATTAGCGGATAGCTTATTGTTGATTCATGGTAAATTTCGATTATGAGATAGCCAGGTGTATTACGAGATGACAGAGCTGTAAGGGCATGTAATTAAACGTCTCGTCGAGTTCGACTTGACATTAAACTTCAAGCCGCATTTAAATGGCGTAAGATAGACATGCTTTATTGCTCGTGTAAAATGATCGGTACTCCAATGTCTATTAAGTCTTCCGATAGAACTTTAAATGCTCGGTCTACTCGTAAACTAGACTGTAGTTATGGCATCTAAAATTATTCACGATTTCCCAACGACGAAAGCAATTATCAGACGAAGTTGTCTGATGTACTTCCTCTTAAATCGTGTTTAATTCTTCGATGTTAATGTAAACGATAAAATTATATATTATGTATACGCGAATAATATTCGAGATTGTATCGTGAAGAATCGCAATAAATATTCGTAAATGTAATGTGAAAATTTAAAAATGTCATAAAATTTGAAATAATAAATTCTTATTTACTTTACGTTCTGTCATGCCTCAACTCATTTTCTCATTATTGGCTCCAATCGAGAAGTTGAATATTTAGTAGAATAATGAACGAGGCCTTTAGTTTTCAATGAATAGTCAATGAAATGAATGTTCAATGAGTAATGGATGAAGTCTGATGGCATTTTCTAATTAGAATTTCATAGTTCAGATTTCATTTTAATTTTATTTCAATAAATCAATTACGTGTAACTTCTTATGAAAACAACATAATTTGCAGACATAAATTTTACAGCCTACATGACCGTATAAACATGTATCCTTTTAATACCCATAGAGTATAAGAAGAAGTACGAAGAAGCATTACATATTATAATATTGTAATATTATAAGTACGAGGTTTCATCTTATGAAAGGATCAAACGATACCTCCTAAAAACCTTGTATTTAAAGTGCATTAAAACTCCTAAGACCATTGGTTCTTCGTGGTGTTTGAACATTACACCGTTTCCTACAGTGTTATATCCGCAAAACTGGCGTAAACTCTGGCAATAATCGTGGTCACGGCGCTGGAAGAAAGTCGTGTCCCACGAATTTGTTCCGCGTTTGGCGCATGGAATGTTTTTGCTCTGTCGGTTCTCGCGAAGATTGGAAGTTCCACCGGTACCACGTCGCGGCTGTAGAATTTCACGCTGCGACACGGTAAAACATACTACACAATCTCCCGCATCTCTCCCGATACTACCTGTGTGGGCAGCTTCTTCTCTCCGCTTTGGCACGCGGACTCTTGTAAGTATAAATCCTGCGTTTTAGAGCGCGAAGGCCAGATTACACGTGAATAATGTCCACCCCTGTCCCTGGTCCGTTCTTTTTCCACTTGGCGAGTAGTTTGCCAGAGATTTACGCGACACAGATCTCCTGCGGTGTCGCGCAAATTGAAATTCTTAATCGGTGCTCGCCACCGTGATTCATAACATTGCCGCGAACGCTATTGTAACGAGACTTTCGGTGCCCCGAGCGGCCAACTTTTACTCGTTTATGTATGCATATTTCCTCGACTCCGTATATGATCCTTCAATTCAACGATAAGGATCTAAAAAGAACGTACTTCACTATTTATGGGATAGCAGTTGACGTAATTTCGTATTCAGATTGACTTTTATCCTTTAACTTCTTGTATGTCGAACGAAATTTTTTTAATCGTTCAAAAGATGTTTGTTTCTTTCTATACAATTCTTTCTTGAAAAAATAGTTTAAGTGAATTAAGAGGTCAAGTTAACATTGACAAACTATTTCAAATTATGCGAATTTAAAGTTCTCAAAATCGAGTACCTGCATTATTTAACGAATAAAGGCAAACACAGAAACATAAAAGCATCCTCTACGCCTTTTAAATCACCGATATAAATAACAAATTCAAATCGTTAAAGTGGTTTTAAGTTATTTAGACTCAAGTGACTTAAATTCAGGTAACTCGACTAATCTGACCAAGGTTTAAGAAGATGGAAAACGAAGCAAAATAATATAAGGGGAGAAGAAAACGGCAGAGAATGGAACGAGAAGCGAAGGAGAAGATGGAGAAAGAGATGGAACGTCGTAGAACGGGTGGAGGCAGATAAGAGCGAGGGAAGTGAACAAAAGGAAGAGAGTACAGTCGCTGGAGCTTCTTCGACGTCATTTGTAATACCGAATGGCCTAATGATGCGACTGGTCGTGACAGGACGGGGATAAAAGTGGAAGCGCGCGATTGCAGGGATTCGCCGTGGATGCCATCGTACGTGGAGTTACCCGGGAGCTGCGTTCGTACGGTCGTTCAGCGTGTCCCGATGATTGTTAAGGACCCAATCTCGGTGAATACTTTCCGGCGCGTAATGGTGATTTGCTCGATCGTAGAAACGGAGGCAACTCCTGCGACTTAATCGCGAGCAATTTTTGCACGCTGGTTATTACGGGGAGGAGAAATTGTGATCGAAGGGTGTACTTAGAATATTATTCGCTCGTGAACGTGTCGTATCACGGTCAAGTTGCTTCGCCAACCAGCTAGTTTATTACACTGTCAAGAGTCTTCTATTTTTAACCTCCACGTGCGTTAACCAAGACCTCTTTTTAATATTCTAAATTATACCATGTTTTCGTTTACGATTAATCTATTTTAACATTCTCATTCGCACGTCTTGAGAATTATTCTCTTTGGATCAGAATTATAATAATGTAGAAAATTATATTCCCTTGTTGTATAATACGAGCTAATTTCTTACGCTCTTAAGATTCGCTTTCCCTTGTTCTTCTTTCTATCCTCATCGTTCTCTATGCCTCGTCTGCTCTTCCAACTCCAGTCAATCGCAGCGAACGAACGGCCCTTTAACTGGATCGCTCGAAGGTTAGAGTAAAAAGCAGCAGCAAAGTCATAAGCATTTATGAGTTTCTTACGCGCTATAATAAGTTTGGAATGATTGTCGTTTGTATTCCGCGGATGCGTGCAGCCGCTGTTTCTTGCGTGGAGCAGACGAGATACGCGCGGCGAGTGCACGCCCGCTTCCCTAATGCGACGACGCGCGCCTTCCTCTCGAGCACGGTGCATTACCGGTCACGGAGAAAGAAGTGTCCCGTCACCGATTCTTCTTCGCACGTCGTTCCACGGTCGTTCGCCAGACCGAACGATTACGCAACCGTTCTTCGTCGTGGCGACTGACACTCGCTTCTGGACCTTGTCTTCTTGGGTGAGTGTGAGGATGATCAACGCATATGCCTCCGTATAAGAAGGTATTTTAAATGCGGCTGTTGCTATGTTTAACGACTAGACTGCAGACATTTACATGAATTTATATGTTAATGAACGTAATAAAAAAATCTAAGTGGAAATACGGTTTACTCTTCAAATATTCTAATGAGTACTATGTTTTGACTATTTTATAGACTTCTATATATCCTATGAATTTTGTAAATTTTTTCAGCGTCTTGTCTCATTAGAGTCTATTAATGACTATTCGCGTGTATTGTGACAATTGTGAAATATAATTTCCAAAAATTACTGAGACATTCTTCAATGTGATGAAATGCAACAATACGATTATCTTTGATAAATACCACTAAAATATTCCATCTTTATGCGTATATCTTTACGTATTACGTATGTTGTTTTGTAAGTGATTTCTCAGAGATATAATTAAACATTGATAAACCAATCGTTCTTAACATATACGTAGGAAAATTTCTCTTCGCAAAGAACAATGTTATATTGATGTCCCGTTTAATGGACAAAATTTCTCCGGTAATTTCTGTTTTAAATTCCCATCATTAAGTTTAATATGGCCAGTCTTCGAATTCCTTTGTAATTGCTTTCTATTACCCTTTAGAAAGGTTCTCGGTGCGGAATGAACGAGAGAGACGAAATCTTAAAAACTTCAAACAATAAAGGTCTTGCACGGCAGAATGCACACAACGTAACTAAACCGACGCTAATTGTAAACGCTAAGGATGCCTAGGGTAGAAAAAAAGCATCGGTGTTTCACGAGCATGTGTCGTAAACCTTTGCCCTAACATAGCTAAGCCACGAGCACTATCGGCCTGTAAGTCCAAGAGGTTCGATCGTAACCAGCCGCTGTCTGACCTTTGTAGACGTTATCTACTGGCCGGCGTGTAATTGCCAACAGAGAAATCGATTCCACGCTTTTGATTGATTTCACCTGTTCCCGTTTCATGACTTATGCATCACGCCCTTTCACTTCCTGACACCAGCATCCCGACTGTAATTCCTGGTCCGTTTCAAAGTACAGATAGAACCCACCAGAGAGCTGTGATTACAATCATATGATGGCACGTACGATTACCGACCGGCCCAGAGACGACAGATATCCAGGAAATTGGTTCTATTATACTTTCTTTTAATGGAAAATGGAATCATGCAGATACATGATTCGACGTCCCTATCGATTATGTTCATGTCGTTTTAATTGGTGCTTTGCTTTGACTTCGATTTGATGTAATGTGATCGTATCTGGTATTGCTAATGGAAATCATACGTTCGAGCCTTTAGACTTGTTTTAAATAGTTCATAAATCGAGTATGCATATACGTCTACAGAGTGTCCCGTTTAAATTGGATACCTTTATATTTTACTGGGATATAATAATGGGAAAAAATGTTGAAATTTTGTTTTGAAAGGACAAATATGAGAAAGAAGAGATTTTTCAAATTCATAAGTTCATGATCATTTCAAGTCAAATGCATGTTCTTCGAGATTTTAAGGCCTTTTATTATTTTAACTGACATCTTAATCGTCGTGATTAAAATATAAGGAAATAAATAATGAAATTACTATATTAATCTATTTACCGTAACAAATATCTACGTCTACCTAAAAAGTCAGTTTTACTGATTAGCAAAATATATTCATTTGGTTTACTACTCAAATAAAACTAAACTAACAACTGAAGTACGGATTTCTGGAATTTCCACTTTTCCGTTTCCTCTAATTTTTAATATTCCAATAATTTACGTACATTTATTATTGAAAGAAAAAGATAATAAAATATATCGAAGTATGCGTGAAATGTATAATTCCAGGACTGAAATCCTTATGGTAGTACTACAATTTCCTTGGCCTTGAAACACGACTCGCATCTCCGGGTAGCCCCAGAATAATTACGCTCCTCACGGACAACCGTCTCGAATCGTTCTTGTAGTCATCAGTCTCTTTCGCAGAGCAAACATTAAGCGGCAGCCGCCGCAACGAAACGTTTGCACCTACGAATTTCATTTGCCCTCGACATCAACTCCCTCGCGTCTTCCACCGCTATCCTGGCTATAATGAGCCGTTCTATCTACCTAAGCTAATCCTAACGCTAAAGGTTGTACTCCCAAGCGAAATGTAACTTCCAAGCAATTTCCTGGGATGGGAAAGTTCCGAGGTTGGCTGACTTGTCGGATGAACACCGACTAGAACGGTTCAAATAAACTCGCTTCGTGGCTGGCCCCGCCACCAGGCAGCTGCCATCGGTCAATGTGCAATACGCTTTGACAAGTACAACAAGTGGCGGATGCTTCGCGGTGGTCGGCGAGACGGCGGAAAAAAGAGACGTTAAGCTATCGACTGGAAGATGGGAAAGAACGTGCCGCAATCTGAAAGGTATCGTCGATCACCAGGGACACCGAGGGAAAAAGATTAGTTCGTTTCACGATTGGAAAAACGTCGAACGATTAAGCGTACATGCTGGATTCGAGACGATTTTACGACATTCTATTAGGTTGTAACATAGGGAATGTTTTCCAACGATTTTTGACGATTCGTGTTTCGCTGTTTTTTCTCTTCTTTTTTTTTTTTTTTTGAAAAGGGTGTACTTATAGATTTAGATGTCAAAAACTAGAAATTATGCCTTTGTGAAAAAGAAAAATCTCAGCTTTAAAATGATATACATCTGCAACAAAGGAAATATTTATCCAGAAAAGGGAAGATTGAGCAAATTTATATATTTAAATTGTATATTTCAGATGTTACAATTCAATCTTTTAGATTGCGAAGGCATACTTCGTAATAATTTTATGTTCATCGGCGTTTGATTTTACCGGTGTATATATAAATAGATCTGAGATTTTATGTCGATTCGAATTTATTTTTCGAATTTCAATTAGACACACATATTGAGATTTTCCCCGTCACAAGTATGTGCATAATACCTCTATTTATACAATATAAACAATTTCTTTCTCTTAAGCGAATCTCATTATTACAGAAATATAATACTATTCTCCATTTAATTTCTCACTTACTTAGCCATGTATAATAACGACTTGATTCTCATTAGCAATGAGCTAAACTTACACATCCCCTAAGAACAATTGACGCTTCTCATTAACCTTTTCCAAACTTTCCATCTAAACCTCGCCAATATCCCATGAAAAACTTTCGTCTACCTTAATCACCAATAAAATCACCATCGAAACAACAACAGAAGGGTACGGTCACGCGAAATATCCACGAGAAGTATAATTGTGTGTAGCAGTAGCAAATATGAAAAGAAAACAGAAGTGAAGAAGACGCGGCGTGGTTCGCAAGGCTACGACAAGGTAAAGTCAACTAACTATCCGGTCTCGAAGAGAAACAGAACAGAGTAGCTAAGCAGAATCTCGAGGCAGGATAGCCAGGAAGAGCTAGGTTATAGCCGAGGCGAGGCGAGTTCGAGTAGGGATGGGGCAAGGCAAAGCGCATTGGCGAGGCAACGCTAAAGCAACGGGCCCAAAGACGTCGGGACTCGAGCTGGCTCTGGTGGCGCGTTCACCTCCCGCTCGAACGCAGTACGCTTCGGACTCTCGCGCAGGCGAGATTGCACCAATCCGCTCGGTCGATCCGGCGACCACGTGCGCCCCGAACGTTCCACGGGAATCGGCTGTGTTTTGGTGACGGGACCGGGCCACTAGGCCACGTGTTTTGCGCTGGCTTCTCACATTCAACAGAATTAAAGAAAATTCTTTAATGGATACGCGTGTTCTTCGAGGTTTCTAGGATTCATAAGTGAAACAAAGACGAGGAGGGTTAAGATATATCGTAATTATGATCCAATTTCTGGATGTTTCGATCGTGTATGAAATGGACAAATTGCAGTTAAAAACGCGATAGAGTTATCGAGATTATAAATAGACATGATTATTGAGGATATACGGTTGTGTTAATTTGTCGAGCGAAGGATGTACGTAGAGGTGTGGTTGCTATGGTGTAATGGGAATCGCGAGGACGGAATTCGATCGAGGAACGATATAATTTGCGATTAAGAGTACACGTGGATCGGAACGTCTCTGAGATGGTTCCATTTAATCGGGAATTAATTCGATCGATCGGGATAACTATGGACCGTGAGAAGAAGAGATACTAGTTCTAGCTCTGTTCCTATCATAGTGTGACGAATAGATGGAAAAAAAGGATGTGGAAGTGTAGATAAGAGGAGTAAGATGTTCTGTCCAGAGACAAAAGGTGAATTTTATAAACTGAAACACTCCGCGAATTCCACCCCGCTGTTTCATTAAAGCAATTCGCTACTGTAAATACGGAATACATTTTTACTGGGTGGTCGTTTGAAGCAATGAACGATTGAAAAAAAGACTTGACGAGTCCAAGTTTAGATTTATTTTATCCATGTCGAGCGGCTATACACTGGTCGGTTCATTAGACTATGAAGAGCGGAAGTGACGTTATACTATCCATCGACATCGTGTTTGAGCGTCAGGCTGATCGAGAAAGGAGACGTTCGATAAAAACAAGACGGAAAACGTCTAGTCGAGTGGCCAGGTAGAAACACGAATATTACAATCCTCTTAAAGTCTTAATGCTTCGTTAACTAACGATAAGTAAAGCTTAGTCCATATACGAGATCCATATCTATCCATTCGAACGGGAAATTTTATTCGTCGTAAACGAACGTTGATCAAGAAATCTGTTCTCACGGTTCGAATTAACAGAAAGGTGTCGAGAACTTGAAGCCTGGTTCAAGCGACAAAGAAACGCAATCTCATCATCGAGCATCATTCCACGATCATCGTTCCGAGGCGAAACCGAACGTGATGGCGAATGAATTTGGAATGGTCACGCTAGCGTGAATCGATACGAGAGATACGCGCCGATCCGTCGACACCATTGTTTGGTAACGATCGTCTTATGGATGGATCCATTGACTCGTGATCCGTGTTACAAATAGGCCGAGAAAGAACTAGACGTAGAAAGGGAAAAGAAAGAGCTATCAAGGAAACAAGGGGAGAAGAAGGAAAGGAAAAAGGCGAGCAAAGCGTATGAACCGACCGGGAGCAGGATTGACGGGATGCAGAAGAAACAGTGGTGCACAAAAAACGCTTAAAGCGACAGAGATACCGGGTTAATTAGATTATCGACGGTCCCAGGGAGTTGCTCTCTGAAAGAGCTGCCAGCACGACCATACATGGTCCACCGGCCTACGAAGAAGCTGGAGCGTCGCGTGGGAGGTCGTGTAGCTTCCACGCTCGTTTTTACGTAGCTCGGGAAGACGGATTCGTGTGCTCACCTTGGAACCCACACGTCGGCCGCGATTATTAAACAGGCTGGTTGCGCGTCTCGTTTGCGAGTACCGGTCTGTCGATTTACTGGCAAACGACTTTTCCGAGAAGGCCAGCCATCACTGATCCTTTGAGTTGGTTTCACGGTTACGCGCGATGATCGCCGATCTCCAAGATTTCAAAAGAAAAACGAGTTCGTTTTATTGCTCGATGATATCAATCGAGGTTGCAGGAGGGTACGCCAATCAGACATCTGCAAAGGAGGAAGATCACGAAGAAAAGAGAAAGAAGGTTCCGTCATCGACTTGAAAAATTGTCGAAAGTTCGTCGATCAGTGGTCAAGAATAACTAGTCGTGAAAGCCGAATCGCGTGCCAACTTTCAATCTCGGTGCCGAATGCCCGCTAAGCACGCCAAGATCGCGTTTAAAGCGGCGTCCGCATCCTATAAATCCAGATTTCCGCGATTCCAGTGAACCAGTCAGCGGCTGGCCGCGTATATATGTCGCGCGGCTTCTCTGCTAGATCATTAGACCCGCGTGGAGGAGCATTAAGAACGATGAAAGTGTAGCGGAGCGTGTTATGCAAAGCAGTCGACGGAACCAGAAAAGCCTGATCCCGCTGATCGATCCGCTCCTCCGTCGCCACGAATTCGAAGCGATCGCTGGGAATGCGTCACGCTATCGCGGATCGATTTCAATCCTACTATCGATCTACCGAAGATTATGCAACTTCGAAACTTGAATCAGGCTTATGCAACGGTACATCCACTTTGCGATCATAGCAGTCATTGGTATCAACGATGAGACTGGTTAACGACGAAAAAATGATTCTGGATACTTCCTAGTTCTTTATCAACAACTTTCATCGTAGTCATCGTGCGATAGTCTTTACCAGGACTAGTCGTTGATTCTTTACGAACTTTAATCTCTTCAAGAGGATTCCTCAGCCTGGGATTCTTGAGAATTGAATTGCAAATCGTGGTTAGACATGGATCGATTCAAGGGCGTTTCGAGGCTCGCGCGGTGATCGAAAGTCGAGCGGCGGCGCTCGACCGATCACGCGGGACTAGGGACTGGAGCAAATATGTCGGTCGCAGGAACCAGGAGACTATACAGAGTAGGCCTAGTCGCCGTGCTGGTCACCGCGTTGTGCGTGTTGACTCTGCTCGATTCGCCGCCACAACTCCCGGATCCACCAGCGGATCCTCCTCCTACGCCTGGTAAGCAATTTTCTCCGTTGCTGCGCTCCTTCGCCTCCAGCAGCGTGCGACCTTTGCCCTTTCGTTATCGCTGAACGGTTCGCAGCCTGTACCCACTAACGCGTCGTTGCCACCTAACAATGCCTACTTTTTCTTTGTTTCTTTTTATCTCCTTTTTTATTCGATTGTTTCATGCTAAGCGATTAGACGCCACTGATTTTGTCCCTTTCGAATCCTTGCGAGGGATTTTAGTTAAATTTCGCGTCGAGTAAACTTGTGAATAGGTATCTGTAATAGAGTGGGTCGAAGAATAAGAAGTTCTTAAATTTAAACGCCATATTCATGGAAATTTTACTTTTCTTTCCTTCTTTTCTAAGAATTCTTATTGATATTTCAAAGTCTTAAATTAATCAGACATCTTAAGTATAAGAAAAAAAGTAGTAGTTAATAAAATTAAATATTTTTCGATAAATTTTTGATTCAGTCTTGACATCTCTGATTGTTGTTCTACAATGTAATTATATCTAGATAAATATATTTTGTGAAGTAAAAATATGTAGAAAAATATAACTAGTAATTAGCAAATATCTAATTAACAGATAAGGAATGGTGATTGAAATATTATATTGAAATATTGAAATATTACTGGTCTTATTGAAATATTTTATGTAGCAAACCAAACATCCTCTTTGCCTTATTTTGAAAGCAATATTTCACGAGACACGGAGCTAAGTGAATTCCACCATGCAAGAATCGCGAATTTATTTTCCTAGCATGAAAGCCCTCTGAGTCAAAGATCATCGATAACAGCTTCTTTAAATATGCAAATGTGCAACTTTTATCTTCTCCTATATCTACGTATTTGCATATCAAAGCTGTGCAAAGTGCAAGTACTCTGATCTGGGACCATGAGAAATTTATAAGTTTCCTGATGGGTTGATCGCTGCTTTTCAAAATGTGTCATAAATTTCCTGAGCATGTCCGTCAAATGTTGATACATCTTTCCTTCGAAAAACTTTACGAGAGCGAACAATTTTTAGCGAGATCAAGATGAAAGCACAAGGATAATAACTTTAAGATTCCTCTACAGGAATATGATGGATGCATTAACTCACGAAATTGTTCGAACACTTGTAGTAAAATTTTTTTCAGAATGTATTATGTATTTCACGGCATATAAACATTTTGAAATGTTATTAGCATTATTACGTGCAAAAAATATACGATATATAGTATACAAATATGAATTTGCATAAATATACAATCTATGTTCGGATAAGACATGACTATCATGATTACGTTGGCTTATCTATATTACTTAATGTTTATAAATAGCGTTTTGAATAAATACAACTAAAAATCAAGAAATAATTTTAGACTTTTAGTAAGTTCGGTTTTAAAAAACACGAAGATACAAAGGTTATGTGATGTTAAATTATATTAAATTCCTACTACATAGTATACCGAAGCCAGGGTAATTATTCACCATCTTTATGAAATCGTAAAGTTTATAGTACCGGTCGTAATTCAAGAGAAAGGTATTTCTGGCTGACGCAACGAAAATGGAGCTACGGACGAAAGTAAAAGTGACGAAATGCCCGAGTTCTTTCGCTGACACAGCGATTGATACGCGACAAGAAGATTCTACAATCGCAAAAGCCATTCCCATGTGTTAGGATAGCTCGTTCCAAGTTTAGTAGCAGATTTGTGTTTTACTGTTCGCACTACTTCCTACCAGCGAATACTTTCCCAGCGTTTGGCTCTAGCCGACAAAGAATAGGAAAATTCTACACGTGCCTTCAACCGACCATTAATTCATAGTTCGAACGATTATGCTTAATCGCGTCAATATTAACGAGCCCGCTGTTTCTCTTCGAGTAACGTGTTAGATTTCCTTTAAATAAGTTGTTCGGCCAGCAATTCGATGTAAATCGAACGTTTCATTTTATACTCTACAGGTTTGCATGAGGGGAATCTCGGTGAAGATAAAAGTAAATTTTCTATTACGATTCATGATCAATGTAGCTGAACAACCAGAAGATCTCTTGCTACACATTTGCAGTTATGTTTCGGTACAGTGGATTGAAATTTTCCTTTATCCCGGATTTCCTAAGCCTAAACTGGTAGATTTCAATTTCGATTTAATATCGGTATATAATTTCAAGTGGTTTTTTAAAAAATTCTATATTTTATCTTTCGTTTAATTTTTTCAAGTAATTCAAAATTTCAGAATTCACTCACAATTAATTGTGTAAAATGATTCGAAGTCCTAAATCAACTACCAACAATTTAAACTAATTTTTAAGTGGTGAAATAATAATCGTACAATAAAGATCACTGGGAAATTGTAACTTCAAGACTACATAATCAACAAACGATAAATCAAATACGATAAATGATATCACACGTTAAAACATTCACCGTTCATCGAATCGACACCTACTCTAAACTTTAAAATCAGATTTCAGATCAGAAATCAGATCAGATAATCCAAACTTCGTCTTCCAAATTAATTAAACCCAAAGCCGAACAACTATCATCTCCAAGCACCAGCACGTACTAATTCTCGGAGAAAACCGTCGAAATCGAGTCGAGTGGAATGGCGTACAAAAAGCTCGCCCCTTGAGGGCCGTAAATCAACCGCGGTGCAGTGACACAGGCTTATCGCGGACACAAATCTTTACACGGTTCCTTGGCGGTAGCGACTTCATTAGGTGACATAATTTACAGCTCGATTCATCTACCGATTGCCTCCTCTTCCACGTAACACCCTCTTTCTTCTCGTTCTCCAACTATTTCACCTCTGCGAGACTGGAAAACGTGAGCCTCGAAGCCTCTTCTCTTCATAGTTCTTCGACCGTCGTCGGTTCATTCTCGTATTTCTGTCGATTACCGTGTAGCAGAATTCGCTTTCTCGTAAAACTAGCGAACCGTGGCGTCTCCGAGAGAAAGCAGGAAGCAAAGTTGCTAAAGGGCAGGCTTGGATGGTACGCGGCATCAGCGTAATACGCGGTCGTTGGGTCAAGCGTAGACACAACTTTTAACGATTGTAAAGTGACTGTATACTGTACATAGTAGGATGCATAAGCTGGGATATCAGAGAGAGAGAGAGAGGGGGGGGACAAACAGAGACAGAGATGGAGACAGAGACACAAACAGATAGACAGATAGAAAGCGTGATCGAAACATTTGCACACTGATCGCACGCCGAAGGGCATGGATTTAATTGGTCGACCAAGCTGCTTTAATTCGAGAATTAACGGAAGATGGATATTTTATGTGCGCAGGTGTGAGATGCTTTGGGAGTACAGATTTATGCTAGGTTGAAGAAGTGATAGGGCTAGAAGAAAGGAGTGAAATATTAACGGTAAACGTGTATCGTGCCTCTTGAGCTTAACGGTCGTGATTAATTCGAGAATCATTGTAATGAGTGTATCTTTGTTTGCTTAGTATTTGTCAGTGCTTATTTTCCTGAAGTAATAGTTTTAGTTTTGGAAAGTATTTACGGAAGTGGGTTAATTTGATCGAATGTAAGACAAGTTCTTGAAAAGAACTTGATATAAATGAGAAAGACATTCTTTTTAAAAAATAGGATTTAAATATAGAAACTCGTGTTTTACTTCAAACAATTAGTTTCAAATTGGAAAAGCCGCATTCGAATTTAAACTTAAAAATGAATCTAAATCTAAACAATTAAATTCAAATATAAAAAATTACATGTATGTTTAAACAAAAATTCAAATATAAATGTCAAATTAATATGTAAGAAGCAAGTTGTGTAAAAATTCATTCTACAACTAACAGTTAATGAACGCTTTAAACACTGATTAAAAACGGTCTCGTAGAACTGACAACCGGCGAGTTTCTATTTACGTTTCATCGTGCGTGAACAAATGACATATTTCACTATCGAATCCATTAAACGAATCGATCATGATGGCAGAAGATGGAATAAAAGTATGATAAAGGTAACTAGTGGTCGTGACTCCTGGTCATTCGTGACTTTTACGCAAAACGAGTTTTCCCTCGATATACGTTAAAGCATATTTGCTATTAGAGAGCAATTAACCAAAAAAGCAATTGAAATTCTATATAGGTAGCTAATCGATGCTTATTGGAGGTCAGTGACGTGTTTCGAAATCGCTTAGAACAGGTATTACAGAGAAATTACCGAGAATTTATGGAAATAACGATTTAAATGTAGCACGATCGTTTACTCACACGTAAACGTATTCACGACGTACAGCGTCCGGCCTCGCTCGATGACGTAGTACTTCCGTCCGGTAAAAGATCGTCGAGGTATCTAGGCTTCCTTTCTATTCGCAGAGAACGATGACACTATCATAGCTACACGATAGATAATAAAGGAAATTGATAACCAACTGTTTACAGGTGCAATATCTTTTAATGTGGGTTTTCCGTTAGTTAGAATTATTTTCACTCGCACAGCGGAAGTGTAGGCTCAATCAATTATTGCTAGCAAAAGCTATAAATTTTAATTAAACAAACTTACTTTGCCTCGGTAAATTATTGCGATAAAATTGATTTTCCGCGAATATCACCGGAATATATTCAGTAGAAGAGTTAATAAATCTTCGTAGTAAATCTCCGTAGGTGAATTAAGTTATCTGAGTCCATGTCAAAGTTTTACTATTCCGAGTTTTCAACAGAACTAAAAAAGTTCTGTAATATTTAATTACTTATGTGTTTACTACATTATACAACAAGTCATTAAAAATTCCATTCAAACATTTGAAATTTAATCCATCCATCCAAATTTAATCCAAATTTAAACCATTAAACATTTAAACGGAAATAAGAATTCTAATTGAGGAATGGATGCATACTCCTCAAAACTTGAAATAATTCCCCTAAAAGTCTTTAAATATGTATTCTTTCATAAATATCTTAATACTCATAGAAATCAATACCAAGACTAATGCGTGAGTATAACTCATAATCCACGTACACCATTAAAAGATTAAACCAATGTTTAGTATAAACGCTACCTAGAAAAACGAACTTAATTATCTAGCGCGGATACATTCGAGCCTCTGTAAATACTTAAGCGACCATGGTTTATCTTTCACGCGATGTAGCTTTCCATTTAATAACCCGCATCGCGTACGTAGCTCGTATCGAATTAATTAGCCGAAAAGCGTGCGCTACCGCCGCTTCCGCGTTAATGAGCAGAATGTAGCATGCGTCACGCGACTATCACAGTCTCAATCTCCCTGACACATTTTCCAGGTGGCGAACCCCCGGGCACAAGAAGCATCGTGGCTTACTCATGGGCGCGGAGATTGGCACTCGATTACAGACCCTCCAAGGAGTGCGACGGTAATGGAACGTACGGAACGACGTTAAATACGTTCAAGTTAACCGATGAGAAGTGGCTCGAGACAATCCCCGGACAGCTCTTCCTGTACAGCGCCCACTTGGACCTGAGAGTGGCCGGTTACCCAAGCCTCAGGGTGATTGGCGTTAAACGTGGACCTCTACCGACCTCTGGCCTTTTCTGCACCGTCTGGTGAGACATTTTTTCGCGAGCAAGTCAGCCTTTCCATCTTTTCTAATCACTTCAACCGTTCTTACTTCCGGCATACAGTAAAGCCCTGGTATCGGCGGTTGATCGCGATTCTGCATAATTAAATGGTCACGGTCTAAAAAATTATATGGAAAATTTGTAAATTTCAACACAGTGGATCTTCAACTCTCCATGTTATTACTAGATTACGGATCTTTATGGAAATTAATGTTTCTATGAACACTAGAGAATAGAACTCTTAAATAGAGATTTCGTTTTTCTATTAAATATTATAATCAGTACTATTGTATTATATTTTATATATAGTTTTCTATATTTTATGCACATTCTGTATATTTATACATCTTTAAATCTTCCATAAATGCACAAGTATGCATGAGTAAGTACACAGTTCACAGATGAACCTTTTGACAATTCGGAGATATCGCCGTGTTTGCAAAGCCATATCATTTTCATCCTTAAAAGCCTCTTGCCCAAAAGTTACTAGAATAATAATATATCAAAATAACGAGATAATCCAGCGACATATAATAAGATAGGGCTAATCGAATTTCGCACTCATCGTCCATGAACAGTCGCTTTCATCTAACTTCTTGCCCGGTTACTATCAAACTTTCTTTAGACCTTCTTCGAGGAGCAGGCAGCTGTTTCATAATTCGGACGATTATGTAAATTCGGTCACGAAACTAAACTTCCTTCAGTCAAAAAACGTTGGCCCCTTTTCACAACCTATCTGAATATTTCGAGATCCAACAGAAATTACTGATTTTGCACGTTCTTCAGACACGGGGAGAAAGATTTCTTTTATTAAAAACACGAGACTTAATAATCTTTGTTCCTGCTCGTTTACATGTAAGAAAATATATGTAGCAAGGATCGTTTAATAAAAAAACTTTCTTGAATTAAAGTCGCGATATGTTCTTTGAAATCTATCCAAATACATTGAGAAATTTATTTATAATCTCTGCTCGTTCAGGTACAAAGAGGAAGAACGTGGTAGAGCTGTCAGCGTGGAGGCACTTGTGTCGACGATTTGGTTGGACGAGTGGGGCGAGACAGTGGATAGCTATGCGGGGATCCTCGTTGGTTGTCAATTACCACCGGATGCAGCGATCGAGCCGTCGAAGGTGTACGTAGGCCTGGAGCCCTGCCACCAGAATGCTAGTCATAGTTTAACGATAAACGGGGAAGACAGGAACGAGGCGGAGGAACGACGTCGTCAGTTCACTCTTTGCATCAAGGGTTTGGACTTCGACGAGGACATCTCTCGGAAGATCGTCGCTTTTGTCGAATTCCACCGAATACTAGGCGCCGAGCACTTTTATTTTTACGTGTTCAACGTTCATGAGAACGTGTTGAAAGTGTTGAGGCTGTACGAGCGATCGAACGTGATCAGATGGTTCAATCTGACGTTGCCGGGCGATCTACCGAACGAGAAGATCGCTAGAAGGCGGTTTCTCAGCGAGGACATCTGGATCAAGAGACGTATGGAGCTTATACCCTACAATCACTGCTTCTACGATAATCTTCATCGATCGGAATTTGTGCTGCCCATCGACATCGACGAGGCGATCGTTCCGGCCAGAAGAAAGAACTGGTATGAGCTGTTGCTTGACGAGAGGATCAAGCTTGGAAGAAACTTCAAGGACTTCGCCTCGTATGCAGTTAGAAACGTTTATTTCTTCCCTGAGCTGCAGACCAGAAATCAAACCGACCGCACTAGCTTCGAGGTCAATTCCACGAATATTCTGCCTGATCTGGATTATCTGGATACAATCAGAACTGCTTGCATCTCGCCAGAGGGTGACTCGGTGAAGAGCTTTGTCTCGACTAGGCGCGCGTTAACGGTGCACAATCATTACGCGCTAACCACACTGAATCCGTCCACCAGACGGGCACACCATTTTGATCCGGAAGATGTGTTAAAGCATCATCATAGAGCCTGTGATGATAGACACTTGGACTGCGAGGATATGATGGGGGACGTTAGGGTCGATGAATCCGCGTTGAGGTACGCGGATGAACTTAATCGAAGGATGAGGACGTTTTTCAACGACTTCAAAGCATTCACGTAGCAGGAAGAATGATGTATATAATAAAATAGAATTAATCGTTTGTGGTGTATTTTATTGATTCTTCATCTCCTTATTTCCGAACGGAGGCCAAATAATGAAGAATATGGTAAGTTATATATATGGTAAGATGTCCTTGAATCTAAACAGTTCTCTTATCAATTATTTTGGAACTCGTTAAAATGTTTCCTTTAAGCTGTCAAGCGTTCTAAAACTTATAAAAACAACAAGAGTAGGCTCATCATATCTTTCCCCTGTAAAAATTCTCGAAAATTTCCTTTCGCAATTCTCTGTTTATGCAAAATGAAGATATTTAAAATAACATTGGATACAACCGGACACCGTTCCGCGAAATGAAATTTGTATAATTAAAACGGAAGATTACTCGAAATCAGAGACATGAACGAGCTATTTCAGCAATACACCTCCGCATTACCTCTGGGAAATAAGATAAGAAGACAATGCGACGTTTGCAACTTGTAACATACGCCGTTCCTACAAAGATCAAACGTTCGTTGAAATTTACTTGTACCTTGGTAAAAGCAACAATTCATGCCGCTTTAGAGAATATAACTACTATAATTAGAATAAAAAAAACTTCGCTTCACTCTTTTGCGAATACTTCGCCGGTACCTCGAATGATATGATAATGAAATGCACTCATTGGAAATTTTCTCTCTGTCTAGCACGTCGCATCACTTTAAGCGCGATGCGCTCAAATTATAACTCTTTGGCTACCAAAAAAAGAAAAACTATTCTTTGTTGCCATGAAGAATATCGCGAATTGTATCTATATTTCATGCTTCAAACGCTGAATTGGCGTTGCTAACCTCCTTTATTGTGATATTTTCTTTTCTGCGTAGTGGGAATGGATAACAAGTCATAAGCAACCTCTTTCACTGGCCAGTCTTTTAATAGTCAAATGTTTTCACAAAGAAATGCAACAGTAGCGTGAACAGTATGAATTAGTACGAGAACGAGTATGACAACAGTATGTGAATGCAAAATCTATTTATATTCTAGTCTTATAGTTCTGAATTAGTGTTGTTTACCTTTTCTATTATACCATATTCTTGCATCTACAGAAAAAACAAATCACATTTGATCAATTTCCACCATTGACTACTCTCTTTACCGAAAAACGTCCCTACGGAAGGCCACGGTATTGTGACCGCGAATGCGAAACCTGTCAATAACTCTAAATTCATATTATTATCTTCTTTTATTATGCTTATATTCTATAAAGAAAACGATCTAATCGCATTTAATCATTTTTTCCTCTTAACCCCTTTGATTGCAAAACATCTTCACGGCAACATTGTGAGCATAAATATACGCCCATCGCATCTTCATAGAGGCCATTCTCATAATCATTTTCTTTTTATAATTCTTGGTCTAGTTTCTTCGTTTAGCTCTAGTTTTTCTGAGTCGCAATAGCATTCTCTGAGGTCAATACCACCTAATGACAAAATCTGCAATCACATAGTTGCCAACCCAATACTTGCCTCCTCTGTCTGCAATTCAGAAAAATTAGAACTAGACCAAGTAGCTAGACCAAAAATCATAAAAAGGAAATTATTGTGAAAATGGTGATATTGATAAAATCTGCAATCACTTAATTGCCAACCCAATAGTTCGATATAGAGAGAAACGAGGTGCTTGTCACGGCGTTCGGGGTAGTGTTTACAGTAGTAAACAAGGGTTGGATCGTGCGCTATTCGAAATCCACGACGGCTACAGTTCTAGATAAATTTTACGACGCGCATAAAGTGACGTGGAAGTACCGGCAAGGTCATAACGAAGTTTAATAGCTCATGAGCAGAGCGTGTCCCACATGCTTGTTAGACAAACATGCAGATAACACGGAATGTTATTTGGAGAAGAGATAAGTGACTTCCAACTACGAGCTTCCCTCAAACTCTCTCTCGCTTTTCTTATAGAATGTTACACGAGGACTTCTAGTAGAGATGCTGATCCTTCTAGGTCGATATTCACCGACTAGACTCGAGAGTCGGATATATAAATCCTGTGATATTCAATTAGTGAGATGAAAGTTGTAAGAACTCTCATGCGCGGAAAAAATAATGGATTTGATAAGAGAACGTCAACTTTGAATGATATCTCCTATTTTTGGTGGGAGGGAGGTGAAAAGATATCGGTCGAAGTAGAGGTTAGAGTCATTTAAATTAGAATCAATAATAAGTAATAATAAATTTAATATTTTGCTGTAATCTTTAATCGTTTTGTATATTTATTAAATCACTATATTTTTAATATTGATCTTGCGAAAATGTTGTGATTTATGTTCTAAACAATGCAGTTGTAAGAGTTGCTTTTAAATGTAAAACACAAGTAACACAAAAATTTAATTATAGATGTCTTTCAGAAAATAGAAGAATTGTTTTATACATATGTATGCACCAACGTGTACAGTTTATCGTAGAAACACACAGAAAATTATGTTCACAAGAACGGTCATTATTTTGAGCGTTCTTCATGGAAATTCTATCACAAGATCTGGAATACACATAGGGCACGTATGCATGTACGACAAACTTCTGTGATGTTTCCAGCAGATCGTTTCAAAGCAACAACTTTACACTCACTACAAGTATGGTCCGCATTATCGAGATAAGCGTTATTTACTCTCGTTCCTAGCGTGATGGCGAGTACTAACTAATGATGAAGATGTAGATAAATCCCTGGCGTTCATTCTGCGCCAACGCTTCAATTTAGAGCTGCTTAATGCTTCGATACATAATAAACATTCAATGATACATTACGTACACAATATTTTAAAAAATCCAAATTTTATATTTGTTGAAGGGCTTAATGAAAAACTGATACAAGTGACAAAATCTTCATTAATTTGAGAAAGGTATGGATAAATTTAAATTATTACATAAATCTGTATGCTTTTAAGCATCAGAACATTTTATCATACATTCTATAGCTTAAAACTATCAGTACACTTAATTATTTCTTGACAAAATTTATTTTAGTTACAAAATTTTGAATAAATCAGGTTGCAGTGGCTTGTATTCGTTCTAATTATCAATATCTCTCCATAAGAAAATTCTTCAAGTAAATATAAATATTATACATCGTTTTTCGTTACAGACGAAAAAAAAAAACGTTTATACTACTTGTGCACTGAGCCTTTCAATTACCATTCATGATAAAGTTACTTAGCAGCCACTATTTTCTTCGAAACGAGCCATTTCACATCGCGATATGAAGCCTGTTTTCATCGCAAATATTCAATATAAACCGAAGCGATCCTACACGCCCAGATGCAACGCGTTAACAAACCCGAAATAACCTTCCTCCTGTATCGAATCATAACTTACATACCAATTCTCTAGTTTCGTAGTTTTCATTGTATAGGTTTCACCGCTGTCAGATCGACCGCTAAAGCAGACAGTGAAACTGAGAGGGTTAACGAAGTAAGCGAGCCTAGGTGAACGGAACGCATCAAGATCGACACAGTTCTGGATAATAATAAGTCGCAGCAAGTGGAACGGATCGGCTGGATAACGTATCGGGGCAGTGGTAAACACGGGATGACCGCTATGATGTATGAAGGGAGGCCAGGTAAGTCGCACGAGGTACTCGTTCGCGCGCACGTTCTCTTCAATTCTGTTCTTAATTTTTTCTCGCCACCAGATAAGTGTGAATCAGCAACGAACTAGTCGATCGTCAACCGAGTCCCAGATAACTCATTAAGGATCAAGCAATAGTTTATGATAGCTGAACTATTTATTTTTTATACATTTATGGGAAATTTGAAGATGGAGGAATATAAAGAATATCAGATAATATAAAAAAATATATAAAATATTCAAAGTAGTATTTTATACAATAAATATTATATTATACATTAAATTTCTTACCCTACAATCGTTATTTTAATTCGTAAAATTATAAATTTGCATGAAAATAATGCAAAATATAATTATTGCATAAATAGTAGTTTAACGATAACGCTACAAATAGCTCGGTTTCTTTAAATTTCACAAAATTGCAATTTTGCTCTCCTCCGGGTAAACGCGAACCGTCACGGAACTGTTCAAATGTCAGCCTAGTCCAGGTAAACCCCTTGACAACCAGGAGCCAAGGGTTTTTCATGTGCCAACAACCTGCGTGTGCCAAACTTAAACATTATTTATGTAACATATTGTAATATTCTATTATATGTGATCTCTGATGAATATAAAGAATAAAATTATTGCAGTTCGATCTACCGGTAATTTTCTAATTTAATCCAATATGGTCAAAGATGTTTAATTAAAATGTCCCGAAAAATTATCCCACGCCAGGATATAAAATAATAAAGTAATCGAAATAAATCAGTATTATAAATAGTTATTGTTTATCTGCAATACAAATAAAATGCCGAAGCATGGCGAGTACAGAGTATTTTATGGAAATGGGTGCACTTATATACATAGTGACTTGAAATGATTAGAGATAGAAAAAATTTAATAGTGCTGCAATTAAATAGCGCTATATAGTTTAAATTTCTATGCTCATGAGCTTGCCTTGACTATTTTCATATAGCACAGAAATAATTAATTGACAATTGATTTGAAATAATAGCTATTGTAATAATATAAAACAAATGCAGAAGCTTGATTGCTATATAGTGCACAATAGAATTCCACAGTTGACAGGAACATATTTTATTTCTAAAGTTACTCCAAAAAGAAGAAAATCAAATCCGCAAAGACGGACAGCTGTCTAAACGACGAAGCAAATGGACCTACGATATTGCTACCAGGATCGTAATAAATCCCTGTGTAGATAAATGCTTTGAAATTTATCACACAAGAATAGAATCCTAAAACATATCTTTAATTTGATAACGGAGATTGTTATACGTTTGTGATTTTCCTCAATTTTAGATGGAATGCCTCTGGAAAGTGAGGTAATAATCAGACCTTATTTAAGTGCTAACGAGATTTCAAAATTTTCCGTGTAATAAAGGCAATATGTTAATTAAAAAACTCTTATAAATTAAATTATCTACTAAGAATTTCATACAACGCCTTTAGAATACTTTCCTTAAAACTGCTCCACAATTTAGTCAACGTTTGGGTCACGCGAAATCTGTCGTCGATCCGCAGTTCACACCACACGAAACCATTTAACCAAGACGAAAGAGACTGTGACGCTGGTCGAATGAATCATTTTTAATTTAATCGGAATTCCATTGAGATACGCGCCAAAGATTTCCTTGCCAATGCGGAAAGTATTAAGTTAATACGCATATAAATGATTCCGTGTGCATCAAGCAAGAAGCGCGGTTCGTCCGTCTTCCTTCCGTCCTATACTCTTTGGGACGACGTGCCAAATTAGATACGAATACTTAGGTGCCACAGCGCGCACGGATTTACGCCAACCAACATAGGCGACAGAATCATCTGTTCCTTACGCCGCGAATGACGTGTACGTTTCAGAACCGTTCCTTCGACAGGCTGCGACTCACGTGGAAATCGTTATATAACATTACATTATATTACGATATAAAATATAACGCAATACCGAATTACGTAAGATATTATGAAGTATAAGAACACAAAGTAATATAATATTAAGTTACATAATAAAACGTAGTCTATTGTAACGAAATATATTATAAAGCAATACTACATACCTAATTACTATATACCATAATGCTATATAATGTTATACCACATAACGTTACACTATACAACAAAATACTGTATAACGTAATACGATAAGACGTTATACTATATATCGTAACATAATATAACGTAATACGGTAAAACATAATACTGTATAAAGACATGCTATATAACGAAATGTTACATAACGTAATACGTTATAACATATAACGTTATATCACATAACGCTGTGCAGTATTCCGTTATAGTATACAACGTAATACAATATAACGTAATATCATATAACGTAATGCTATATAACGTAATACGTGATAGCATATAATGTTATTCCATATAATGTTATACCTTATTTCGTAATACTATATAACATGATACTATATAACATAATATTATATAATGTAATGCTGTATAACGGAATACGTTATACAGTAAAACGTTATACTATCCACTGTTACACCGTATTACGTTATACTATATAACTTACTATTACTCTACGTAATACGTTATAATGTAATAATGTATAACGTTATGCTATATCACGTAAACATATATAACGTAATACGTTATAACGTTATGCTACATAAGGTTATATGATATAACCTAATACTACACAACGTAATGCCATATAGCGTAATAAGATATAACGTTACACTATACATCGAAACATTACATAACGTATTACGATAAATCGCAATACCATATATCGTAATACTAAATAACGTAATACGTTATAACATAATATTATATAACGCAATGCTATATATAACTATGCTATACAAACCATACAACGTATTACGTTATACCATATAACGTAATGCGTTATGACGTTACAGCATATAAGGTAATACGTATTAACGTTGTATCATATAATGAAATACGTTATAATGCTATGCCATATAACGTAATGCGTTATAACGTTACACCATATAACGTAATACTGTATTTCGTTATACCATATAACATAATACGTTATGACGTTACACCATATAACGTAATATCTTATAACGTTACACCATATAACGCAATTCGTATTAACGTTATACCATATATCATAATACGTTATGACGTTACAACATATCACGTAATACGTTATAGCTTTATGCCATATTACGTAATACGTTATAACGTTACAACATATAACGTAATACGTATTAACGTTGTATCATATATTGTAATACCGTATATCGTTATACCATATAACGTAATACGTATTAACGTAGTATCATACAATGTAATACAGTATATCGTTATACCATATAACGTAAAACGTATGAACGTTGTATCATGTAATGTAAATCTGTATATCGTTATACGATATAACGTAATACGTTATGACGATATTCCATATACCGTAATAGGTTATAACGTTATACTGTATAACGTAATACGTTAAGACGTTACGCCATATAACGTAATATGTTGTAACGTTATACCATATAACGTAATACGCTATAACGTTACACCATATACAGTAATACGTATTAACGTTGTATCATATAATATAATACGTTATCACGTTACACCATATAATGTAATATGTATTAACGTTATACCATATAACGTAATACGTTACAACGTAACGCCATATAACGTAGTACGTTATAACGCTACACCATGCAACGTCATAGTATTAACGTTACACCATATAACGTTATATCGTATAACGTAATACGTTATAACATTACACCATCTAACGTAATACGTATTAACGTTGTATCATATAATGTTGTTATGACGTTACAACATATCACGTAATATGTATTAACGTTATACCATATAACGTAACACGTTATGACGTTATAACGTTACACCATATAACGTAAGACGTATTAACGTTATACCATATAACGTAATACGTATTAACATTGTATCATATATTGTAATACCGTATATCGTTATACCATATAACGTAATACGCTTTAACGTTGTGTCATACAATGAAATACCGTATATCGTTATACCGTATAACGTAATACGTATTAACGTTGTGTCATATGATGTAATACGTTATATCGCTATGCCATATAACGTAATAAGTATTAACGTTGTATCATATAATGGAATACTGTATATCGTTATACCATATAACATAATACGTTATTTCGTTACACCATGTAACATAAGACGTATTAACGTTATACTGTATAACGTAATACGTTATGACGTTACACCATGTAACGTAATACGTTATAACGTTATACGGTATAACATAATACGTTATAACGTTATACTGTATAAGGTAATAAGTAATGACATTGTATTATACAACGTAAGACGTATTAACGTTATACCATATAACGTAATACGTATTAACGTTGTGTCATATAATGTAATACGTTATATCGCTATGCCATATAACGTTGTACGTTATAACGTTATACCATACAACGTTATACGTATTAACGTTGTATCATATAATGCAATACCGTATATCGTTATACCATATAACGTAATACGTATTAACGTTGTATCGTACGCTGTAATACCGTATATCGTTATACCATATAACGTTATACGTATTAACGTTGTATCATATAATGTAATACCGTATATCGTTATACCATATAACGTAATACGTAATACCGTTGTATCATATAATGTAATACTGTATATCGTTATATCATATAACGTAATACGTTATGACGATACTCCATATAACATAATAGGTTATAACGTTATACTGTATAACGTAATACGTTATAACGTTATACTGTATAACGTAATACGTAATAACGTTGTATTACATAACGTAATACATCATGACGCTATACCATATAACGTAATACGTTATGACGTTACACCATATATCGTAATAAGTTATAACGTTATACTGTATAACATAATACGTTATAACGTTATACTGTATAACGTAATACGTAATAACTTTGTATTATATAACGTAATACATAATGACGTTATACCATATAACGTAATACGTTATGACGTTACACCATATAACGTTATACGTATTAACATTGTATCATATAATGTAATACCGTACATCGTTATACCGTATAACGTAATACGTTATGACGTTACACCATGTAGCGTAATACGCTATAACGTTACACCATATAACGTTATTCGTATTAACGTTGTATCATATAATGTATTACTGTATATCGTTATACCATACAACATAATATGTTTTGACCTTACACCATATAACGTAAGACGTATTAACGTTATACCATATAACGTAATACGTTATGACGTTGCACCATATAGCGTAATAAGTTATAACGTTATACTGTATAACATAATACGTTATAACGTTATACTGTATAACGTAATACGTAATAACTTTGTATTATATAACGTAATACATAATGACGATATACCATATAACGTAATACGTTATGACGTTACACCATATAACGTTATATGTTATTACTTTACACCATATAACGTAATACGTATTAACATTGTATCATATAATGTAATACCGTACATCGTTATACCGTATAACGTAATACGTATTAACGTTGTATCATATAATGTAATAGCGTATATCGTTATACCGTATAACGTAATACGTATTAACGTTGTATTATATAAAGTAATACTGTATATCGTTATACCATATAACGTGATACGTATTAACGTTGTATCATATAGTGTAATACCGTATATCGTTATACCATATAACGTTATACGTATTAACGTTGTATCATATAATGTAATACCGTATATCGTTATACCGTATAACGTAATACGTATTAACGTTGTATCATATAAAGTAATACTGTATATCGTTATACCATAGAACGTAATACGTTATGACGTTACACCATAAAATGTAATACGTATTAACGTTGTGTCACATAATGTAATACCGTATATCGTTATACCATATAACGTTATACGTATTAACGTTGTATCATATAATGTAATAGCGTATATCGTTATACCATATAACAGAATACGTTATGTCGTTACACCATGTAACATAAGGCGTATTAACGTTATACTGTATAACGTAATACGTTATGACGTTACACCATATAACGTAACAGTATTAACATTACACCATATAACCAAATACGTTATAACGTCATACAGCATAACGTAATACGTTATAACGTCACACCACATAACGTAATACGTTACAACTTTACGCCATTTAACGTAGTACGTTATAACGTTACACCATATAACGTAGTAGTATTAACGTTACACCATATAACGTTATAACGTTATATCGCATAACGTAATACGTTATAACAGTACACCATGTATCGTAATACGTATTAACGTTGTATCATATAATGTTGTTATGACGTTACAACATATCACGTAATATGTATTAACGTTATACCATGTAACGTAATACGTTATGACGTTATAACGTTACACCATATAACGTAAGACGTATTAACGTTATACCATATAACGTAATACGTTATGACGTTACGCCATACAACATAATACGTTATATCGTTCAACCATATAACGTACTACATTATACTGTATATCGTAATACGTTATATCGTTACACCATATAACTTAATACGTGATAACGTTGTAGAATATAACGTAATACATTATAACGTTAAACCATATAACTCTATACCTATTAACGCTGTATCATATAATGTAAAACTGTATATCGTTATACCATATAACATAATATGTTATGACGTAACACCATATAACGTAATACGTATTAACGTTATACCATATAGCGTACTACGTTATGACGATACACCATATAGCGTAATACGTTATAACGTTACACCATATAACGTTATTCGTATTAACGTTGTATCATATAATGTATTACTGTATATCGTTATACCATATAACATAATATGTTTGACCTTACGCCATATAACGTAAGACGTATTAACGTTATACCCTATAACGTAATACGTATTAACGTTGTATCATATATTGTAATACCGTATATCGTTATACCGTATAACGTAATACGTATTAACGTTGTGTCATATGATGTAATACGTTATATCGCTATGCCATATAACGTAATAAGTATTAACGTTGTATCATATAATGTAATACTGTATATGGTTATACCATATTACATAATACGTTATTTCGTTACACCATGTAACATAAGACGTATTAACGCTATACTGTATAACGTAATACTTTATAACGTTACACAATATAACGCTATAAGTTATAACGTTATACCTTATAACGTAATACGTTATGACGTTACACCATATAACGCAATACGTTACAACGTTACACCATATAACGTAATACTGTATTTAGTTATACCATATAACGTAATACGTTATCACGTTACACCATATAACGTAATACGTTATGACGTTACACCATATAACGTAATACGTAATAACGTTATACTGTATAACATAATACGTTATAATGTTATACTGTATGACGTAATACGTAATAACGTTGTATTATATAACGTAATACATAATGACGTTATACCATATAACGAAATATGTTATTACTTTACACCATATAACGTAATACGTATTAACGTTGTATCATATAATGTAATACGTTATAATGCTATGCCATATAACGTAATACGTTATAACGTTACACCATATAACGTAATACGTATTAACGTTACACCATGTAACGCTATAAGTTATAACGTTATACCCTATAACGTAATACGTTATAACGTTACTCCGTATAACGTAATACGTATTAACGTTACACCATGTAACGCTATACGTTATAACGTTGTACCATTTAACGTAATACGTTATGACTTTACACCATCTAACTTAAGACGATATGACTTTACACCATATAACGTTATTCGTATTATCGTTGTATCATATAATGTAATACGTTATAATGCTATGCCATATGACGTAATACGTTATAACGTTACACCATATAACGTAATACGTTATAACGTTACACCATATAACGTAATACTGTATTTCGTTATACCATACAACTTAATACGTTATGACGTTACACCATATAACGTAATACGTTATAACGTTACACGATATAACGTAATACGTATTAACGTTGTATCATATAATGTAATACGTTATAATGCTATGCCATATAACGTAATACGTTATACCGTTACACCATATAACGTAATATCTAATAACGTTGTATGATATAATGTAATACGTTATAATGCTATGCCATATAACGTAATACGTTATGACGTTACAACATATAACGTAATACGTTATGACGTTACGCCATATAACATAAGACGTATTAACGTTATTCTATATAACGTAATACGTTATAACGTTACACCATATAACGTAATACGTTATAACGTTACACCATATAACGCTATACGTTATAACGTTGTACCATACAACGTAATAGGTTATGACGTTACACCATATAACGTAATACGATATAACGTTACACCATATAACGTAATACTGTATTTCGTTATACCATACAACTTAATACGTTATGACGTTACACCATATAACGTAATACGTTATAACGTAACACGATATAACGTAATACGTATTAACGTTGTATCATATAATGTAATACGTTATAATGCTATGCCATATAACGTAATACGTTATACCGTTACACCATATAACGTAATATCTAATAACGTTGTATGATATAATGTAATACGTTATAATGCTATGCCATATAACGTAATACGTTATGACGTTACACCATATAACGTAATACGGTATGACTTTTAACCATATAACGTAATACGTATTAACGTTGTATCATATAATTCGTAATTCGTTATGACGTTACACCATATAACGTAATACGTTATATCGTTACACCATATAACGCTATACGTTATAACGTTATACCATATAACGTAATGCGTATTAACGTTGTATCATATAATGTAATTACCGTTTATCGCTATAGCATATAACGTAATACGTATTAACGTTGTATCATGTAATGTAATACGTTATAACGCTATGCCATATAACGTTATACATTATAACGTTACACCATATAACGTTATACGTATTAACGTTGTATCATATAATGTTATACCGTTTCTCGTTATTCTATATAACGTAATACGTTATAACGTTACACCATATAACGTAATACGAATTAACGTTGTATCATATAATGTAATACGTTATGACGTTACACCATATAACACAATACGTATTAACGTTATACCATATAACATAATACGTATTAACGTTGTGTCATATAATGTAATACGTTATAACGCTATGACATATAACGTAATACGTTATACCGTTACACCATATAACGTAATATCTAATAACGTTGTATGATATAATGTAATACGTTATAATGCTATGCCATATAACGTAATACGTTATGACGTTACACCATATAACGTAATACGGTATGACTTTTAACCATATAACGTAATACGTATTAACGTTGTATCATATAATTCGTAATTCGTTATGACGTTACACCATATAACGTAATACGTTATATCGTTACACCATATAACGCTATACGTTATAACGTTATACCATATAACGTAATGCGTATTAACGTTGTATCATATAATGTAATTACCGTTTATCGCTATAGCATATAACGTAATACGTATTAACGTTGTATCATGTAATGTAATACATAATGACGATATACCATATAACGTAATACGTTATGACGTTACACCATATAACGTTATACGTATTAACATTGTATCATATAATGTAATACCGTACATCGTTATACCGTATAACGTAATACGTATTAACGTTGTATCATATAATGTAATAGCGTATATCGTTATACCGTATAACGTAATACGTATTAACGTTGTATTATATAAAGTAATACTGTATATCGTTATACCATATAACGTGATACGTATTAACGTTGTATCATATAGTGTAATACCGTATATCGTTATACCATATAACGTTATACGTATTAACGTTGTATCATATAATGTAATACCGTATATCGTTATACCGTATAACGTAATACGTATTAACGTTGTATCATATAAAGTAATACTGTATATCGTTATACCATAGAACGTAATACGTTATGACGTTACACCATAAAATGTAATACGTATTAACGTTGTGTCACATAATGTAATACCGTATATCGTTATACCATATAACGTTATACGTATTAACGTTGTATCATATAATGTAATAGCGTATATCGTTATACCATATAACAGAATACGTTATGTCGTTACACCATGTAACATAAGGCGTATTAACGTTATACTGTATAACGTAATACGTTATGACGTTACACCATATAACGTAACAGTATTAACATTACACCATATAACCAAATACGTTATAACGTCATACAGCATAACGTAATACGTTATAACGTCACACCACATAACGTAATACGTTACAACTTTACGCCATTTAACGTAGTACGTTATAACGTTACACCATATAACGTAGTAGTATTAACGTTACACCATATAACGTTATAACGTTATATCGCATAACGTAATACGTTATAACAGTACACCATGTATCGTAATACGTATTAACGTTGTATCATATAATGTTGTTATGACGTTACAACATATCACGTAATATGTATTAACGTTATACCATGTAACGTAATACGTTATGACGTTATAACGTTACACCGTATAACGTAAGACGTATTAACGTTATACCATATAACGTAATACGTTATGACGTTACGCCATACAACATAATACGTTATATCGTTCAACCATATAACGTACTACATTATACTGTATATCGTAATACGTTATATCGTTACACCATATAACTTAATACGTGATAACGTTGTAGAATATAACGTAATACATTATAACGTTAAACCATATAACTCTATACCTATTAACGCTGTATCATATAATGTAAAACTGTATATCGTTATACCATATAACATAATATGTTATGACGTAACACCATATAACGTAAGACGTATTAACGTTATACCATATAGCGTACTACGTTATGACGATACACCATATAGCGTAATACGTTATAACGTTACACCATATAACGTTATTCGTATTAACGTTGTATCATATAATGTATTACTGTATATCGTTATACCATATAACATAATATGTTTGACCTTACGCCATATAACGTAAGACGTATTAACGTTATACCCTATAACGTAATACGTATTAACGTTGTATCATATATTGTAATACCGTATATCGTTATACCGTATAACGTAATACGTATTAACGTTGTGTCATATGATGTAATACGTTATATCGCTATGCCATATAACGTAATAAGTATTAACGTTGTATCATATAATGTAATACTGTATATGGTTATACCATATTACATAATACGTTATTTCGTTACACCATGTAACATAAGACGTATTAACGTTATACTGTATAACGTAATACTTTATAACGTTACACAATATAACGCTATAAGTTATAACGTTATACCTTATAACGTAATACGTTATGACGTTACACCATATAACGCAATACGTTATAACGTTACACCATATAACGTAATACTGTATTTAGTTATACCATATAACGTAATACGTTATCACGTTACACCATATAACGTAATACGTTATGACGTTACACCATATAACGTAATACGTAATAACGTTATACTGTATAACATAATACGTTATAATGTTATACTGTATGACGTAATACGTAATAACGTTGTATTATATAACGTAATACATAATGACGTTATACCATATAACGAAATATGTTATTACTTTACACCATATAACGTAATACGTATTAACGTTGTATCATATAATGTAATACGATATAATGCTATGCCATATAACGTAATACGTTATAACGTTACACCATATAACGTAATACGTATTAACGTTACACCATGTAACGCTATAAGTTATAACGTTATACCCTATAACGTAATACGTTATAACGTTACTCCGTATAACGTAATACGTATTAACGTTACACCATGTAACGCTATACGTTATAACGTTGTACCATTTAACGTAATACGTTATGACTTTACACCATCTAACTTAAGACGATATGACTTTACACCATATAACGTTATTCGTATTATCGTTGTATCATATAATGTAATACGTTATAATGCTATGCCATATGACGTAATACGTTATAACGTTACACCATATAACGTAATACGTTATAACGTTACACCATATAACGTAATACTGTATTTCGTTATACCATACAACTTAATACGTTATGACGTTACACCATATAACGTAATACGTTATAACGTTACACGATATAACGTAATACGTATTAACGTTGTATCATATAATGTAATACGTTATAATGCTATGCCATATAACGTAATACGTTATACCGTTACACCATATAACGTAATATCTAATAACGTTGTATGATATAATGTAATACGTTATAATGCTATGCCATATAACGTAATACGTTATGACGTTACAACATATAACGTAATACGTTATGACGTTACGCCATATAACATAAGACGTATTAACGTTATTCTATATAACGTAATACGTTATAACGTTACACCATATAACGTAATACGTTATAACGTTACACCATATAACGCTATACGTTATAACGTTGTACCATACAACGTAATAGGTTATGACGTTACACCATATAACGTAATACGATATAACGTTACACCATATAACGTAATACTGTATTTCGTTATACCATACAACTTAATACGTTATGACGTTACACCATATAACGTAATACGTTATAACGTAACACGATATAACGTAATACGTATTAACGTTGTATCATATAATGTAATACGTTATAATGCTATGCCATATAACGTAATACGTTATACCGTTACACCATATAACGTAATATCTAATAACGTTGTATGATATAATGTAATACGTTATAATGCTATGCCATATAACGTAATACGTTATGACGTTACACCATATAACGTAATACGGTATGACTTTTAACCATATAACGTAATACGTATTAACGTTGTATCATATAATTCGTAATTCGTTATGACGTTACACCATATAACGTAATACGTTATATCGTTACACCATATAACGCTATACGTTATAACGTTATACCATATAACGTAATGCGTATTAACGTTGTATCATATAATGTAATTACCGTTTATCGCTATAGCATATAACGTAATACGTATTAACGTTGTATCATGTAATGTAATACGTTATAACGCTATGCCATATAACGTTATACGTTATAACGTTACACCATATAACGTTATACGTATTAACGTTGTATCATATAATGTTATACCGTTTATCGTTATTCTATATAACGTAATACGTTATAACGTTACACCATATAACGTAATACGAATTAACGTTGTATCATATAATGTAATACGTTATGACGTTACACCATATAACACAATACGTATTAACGTTATACCATATAACATAATACGTATTAACGTTGTGTCATATAATGTAATACGTTATAACGCTATGACATATAACGTAATACGTTATACCGTTACACCATATAACGTAATATCTAATAACGTTCTATGATATAATGCAATACGTTATAATGCTATGCCATATAACGTAATACGTTATGACGTTACACCATATAACGTAATACGGTATGACTTTTAACCATGTAACGTAATACGTATTAACGTTGTATCATATAATTCGTAATTCGTTATGACGTTACACCATATAACGTAATACGTTATATCGTTACACCATATAACGCTATACGTTATAACGTTATACCATATAACGTAATGCGTATTAACGTTGTATCATATAATGTAATTACCGTTTATCGCTATAGCATATAACGTAATACGTATTAACGTTGTATCATGTAATGTAATACGTTATAACGCTATGCCATATAACGTTATACGTTATAACGTTACACCATATAACGTTATACGTATTAACGTTGTATCATATAATGTTATACCGTTTATCGTTATTCTATATAACGTAATACGTTATAACGTTACACCATATAACGTAATACGAATTAACGTTGTATCATATAATGTAATACGTTATGACGTTACACCATATAACACAATACGTATTAACGTTATACCATATAACATAATACGTATTAACGTTGTGTCATATAATGTAATACGTTATAACGCTATGACATATAACGTAATACGTTATAACGTTACACCATATAACGTTATACGTATTACTGTTGTATCATACAATGTTATACCGTTTATCGTTATTCTATATAACGTAATACGTTATAACGTTACACCATATAACGTAATAAGTATTAACGTTGTATCATATAATGTAATACTTTATGACGTTACACCATATAACGCAATATGTACTAACGTTATACCATATAACATAATACGTTATAGAGTGATGCCATATAACGTAATACGTTATAACGTTACACCATATAACGTAATACGTATTAACGTTGTATCATATAATGTAATACTGTATATCGTTATACCGTATAACATATTACGGTATGACGTTACACCATTTAACGTAAGACGTATTAACGTTATACTATATGACGTAATACGTAATGGTGTTACACCATATATCGTAATACGATATGACATTACACCATATATCGAAATATGTATTAACATTGTATCATATAATGTAATTCCGTTTATCGCTATAGCATATAACGTAGTACGTATTAACGTTGTATCATATAATGTAATACTGTATATCGTTATACCGTATAACATATTACCATATGACGTGACACCATATAACGTAAGACGTATTAACGTTATACTATATAACATAATACGTTATGACTTTACACCATATAACATAATACGTTATGACGTTACACCATATAATGTAATACGTTATGACGTTACACCATATAACGTAATACGCATTAACGTTGTATCATATAATGTAATACGTTATAATGCTATCCCATATAACGTAATACGTTATAACGTTACACCTTATAACGTAATACGTTATCACGTTACACCATATAACGTAATACGTATTAACGTTGTGTCATATAATGTAATACGTTATGACGTTACACCATATAAGGCAATACGTATTAACGTTATACCATATAACGTAACACGATATGACTCTATACCATATAACGTTATGCGTTATAACGATATACCATATAACGTAATACGTTATGACGTTACACCGTATAACGTAAGACGTATTAACGTTATACTATGTAACGTAATACGTTATGACGTTACACCATATAACGGAATGCGTTATGACGTTATACCATATAATGTAATACGTATTAACGTTGTATCATATAATGTAATACGTTATAATGCTTGCCATATAACGTAATACGTTATAACGTTACACCATATAACGTAATACTGTATTTCGTTATACCATATAATGTAATACGTTATGATGTTACACCATATAAGGTAATACGTATTAACGTTGTCTCATATAATGTAATACCGTTTATCGCTATAGCATATAACGTAATACGTATTAACGTTATATCATATAATGTAATACTGTATATCGTTATACCCTATAACATATTACGTTATGACGTTACAGCATATAACGTAATACGTTATAACGTTACAGCATATAACGTTAAACGTTATACCTTTATGCGTTATAACGTCACACCATATGACGTAATACGTATTAACGTTGTATCATATAATGTAATACGATATAATACTATGCCAAATAATGTAATACGTTATAACGTTACACCATATAACGTAATACGTTATAACGTTACACCAAATAACGTAATACGATATAACGTTACACCATATAACGTAATACTGTATTTCGTTATACCATACATCGTAATACGTTATGACGTTACTCCATGTAACGTAATACGTTATAACGTTACACGATATAACGTAATACGTATTAACGTTGTATCATATAATGTAATTACCGTTTATCGCTATAGCATATAAAGTAATACGTATTGACGTTCTATCATATAATGTAATACTATATGACGTTATACCATATAACGCAATACGTATTAACGTTATACCATATAACACAATACGTTATGACGTTACACCATATAACGTAATACGTTATCACGTTACACCATATAACGTAATACGTATTAACGATGTATCATGTAATGTAATACGTTATAATGGTATGCCATATAACGTAATACGTTATATCGTTACACCATATAACGGTATACGTTATAGCGTTATACCATATAACGTAATACGTTATAACGTTATACCATATAACGTAATACATGTTAACGTTGTATCATATAATGTAATTACCGTTTATCGCTACAGCATATAAAGTAATACGTATTAACGTTGTATCATATAATGTAATACGTTATGACGTTTCACCATATAACGTAAGACGTATTAACGTTATACTATATAACGTAATACGTTATGACTTTACACCATATAACGTAATACGATATGACTTTGCACCGTATAACGTAATACGTTATAACGTTACACCATATAACGTGATACTGTATTTCGTTATACCATATAATGTAATACGTTATGACGTTACACCATATAAGGTAATACGTATTAACGTTATACCATATAACGTAATACGATATGAGTTTACACCATATATCGTAATACGATATGACATTACACCATATATCGTAATATGTATTAACATTGTATCATATAATGTAATAGCGTTTTTCGCTATAGCATATAACGTAATACGTATTAACGTTGTATCATATAATGTAATACTGTATATCGTTATACCGTATAACATATTACGTTATGACGTTACACCATATAACGTAAGACGTATTAACGTTATACTATATAACGTAATACGTTATGACTTTACACCATATAACGTAATACGATATGACTTTACACCGTACAACGTAATACGTTATGACGTTACACCATATAACGTAATACGTATTAACGTTGTATCATATAATGTAATACGTTATAATGCTATGCCATATAACGTAATACGTTATAACGTTACACCTTATAACGTAATACGTATTAACGTTGTATCATATAATGTAATGCGTTATGACGTTACACCATATAACGAAATACGTATTAACGTTATACCATATAACACAATACGTTATAACGTTACACCATATAACGTAATACGTTATAACGTTACGCCATATAACGTTATACGTTATAACTTTTGCGCTATAACGTTACACCATATAACGTTATACGTATTAACGTCGTATCATATAATGTAATACCGTTTATCGTTATAGCATATAACGTAATACGCAGCAACGTTGTATCATACAATGTAATACGTTATAACGTTACACCATATAACGTAATACGTTTTAACGTTACACCATATAACGCAATACGTATTAACGTAATACCATATAACATAATACGTTATGACGTTACACCGTATAACGTAATACGTTATAGTGTTATGCCATATTACGTAATACGTTATAACGTTACACTATATAACGTTAAACGTTATAACTTTATGAGTTATAACGTTACACCATATTACGTAATACGTATTAACGTTGTATCATATAATGTAATACGTTATAACGCTGTGTCATATAACGTAATACGTTATATGACGTTATACGAATTAACGTTGTATCATATAATGTAATACCGTTTATCGTTATAGCATATAACGTAATACGTATTAACGTTGTATCATATAATGTGATACTGTATATCGTTATACCGTATAACATATTACGTTATGTCGTTACACCACATAACGTAAGACGTATTAACGTTACACTATATAACGTAATACGTTATAACGTTACACCACATAACGTAATACGTTATAACGTTACACCATATAACGTTATGCGTTATGACGTTATACCATATAATGTAATACGGTATGACGTCACACCATAAAACGTAATACGTTATGATGTTACACCATATAACGTAATACGTATTAACGTTGTATCATAAAATGTAATGCTCTATGACGTTACACCATATAACGCAATAAGTATTAACGTTATACCATATAACATAATATTTTATGACGTTACACCATATAGCGTAATACGTTATCACGTTACACCATATAACGTAATACTGTATTTCGTTATACCATATAACGTAATACGTAATGACGTTACACCATATAACGTTATGCGTTATGACGTTATACCATATAATGTAATACGGTATGACGTCACACCATATAACGTAATACGTTATGATGTTACACCATATAACGTAATACGTATTAACGTTGCATCATATAATGTAATACGTTATAATGCTATGCCATATAACGTAATACTTTATAACGTTACACCATATAACGTAATACTGTATCTCGTTATACCATACGACGTAATACGTTATGACGTTACACCATATAACGTAATACCTTATAACGTTACACCATAAAACGTAATACGTATTAATGTTGTATCATATAATGTAATACTTTATGACGTTACACCATATAACGTAATTCGTTATAGCGTTATGCCATGTTACGTAATACGTTATAACGTTACACCATATAACGCTATACGTTATAACGTTGTACCATACAACGTAATACGTTATGACGTTACACCATATAACGTAATACGATATGACATTACACCGTATAACATAATACGTATTAACGTTATACCATATTGCGTAATACGATATGACTTTACACCATATATCGTAATACGTATTAACGTTCTATCATATAATGTAATACGTTATAATGCTATGCCATATAACGTAATACGTTATAACGTTACACCTTATAACGTAATACGTATTAACGTTGTATCATATAATGTAATACGTTATGACGTTACACCATATAACGCAATACGTGTTAACGTTATACCATATAACATAATACGTTATGACGTTACACCATATAACGTAATACGTTATAACGTTACACCATATAACGTTATACGTTTTAACGTCGTATCATATAATGTAATACCGTTTATCGTTATAGCATATAACGTAATAAGCAGCAACGTTGTATCATACAATGTAATACGTTATAACGTTACACCATATAACGTAATACGTTTTAACGTTACACCATATAACGTAATAGGTATTAACGTTGTATCATATAATGTAATACGTATTAACGTTCTATCATATAATGTAATACGTTATAATTCTATGCCATATAACGTAATACGTTATAACGTTACACAATATGACATAATACGTTATGACGTTACACCATATAACATAATACGTTATGACGTTACAAAATATTACGTAATACGTTATTACTTTACACCATATAACGTAATACGTTATGACGTTACACCATATAACGTAATACGTATTAACGTTGTATCATATAATGTAATACTCTATGACGTTACACCATATAACGCAATAAGTATTAACGTTATACCATATAACATAATTCGTTATGACGTTACACCATATAACGTAATACGTTATTACGTTACACCATATAACGTAATACGTATTAACGTTGTATCATATAATGTAATACGTTATAATGCTTGCCATATAATGTAATTCGTTATAACGTTACACCATATAACGTAATACTGTATTTCGTTATAACTTATAATGTAATACGTTATGACGTTACACCATATAAGGTAATACGTATTAACGTTGTATCATATAATGTAATACCGTTTATCGCTATAGCATATAACCTAATACGTATTAACGTTATATCATATAACGTAATACGTATTAACGTTGTATCATATAATGTAATACCGTTTATCGTTATAGCATGTAACGTAATAGGTTATGACGTTACACCATATAACGTAATACGTATTAACGTTGTATCATATAATGTAATACGTTATAATGCTATGCCATATAACGTAATACTTTATAACGTTACACAATATAACGCTATACGTTATAACGTTGTACCATACAACGTAATACGTTATGACTTTACACCATAAAACGTAATACGTATTAATGTTGTATCATATAATGTAATACTTTATGATGTTACACCATAAAACGTAATACGTATTAACGTTGTATCATATAATGTAATACGTTATGACGTTACACCATATAACGCAATACGTATTAACGTTATACCATATAACATAATTCGTTATGACGTTACACCATATAACGTAATACGTTATAGCGTTATGCCATATTACGTAATACGTTATGACGTTACACCATATAACGCAATACGTATTAACGTAATACCATATAACATAATACGTTATGACGTTACACCATATAACGTAATACGTTATAGTGTTATGCCATATTACGTAATACGTTATAACGTTACACTATATAACGTTAAACGTTATATCTTTATGAGTTATAACGTTACACCATATTACGTAATACGTATTAACGTTGTATCATATAATGTAATACGTTATAACGCTATGTCATATAACGTAATACGTTATAACGTTACACCATATAACGTTATATGACGTTATACGTATTAACGTTGTATCATATAATGTAATACCGTTTATCGTTATAGCATATAACGCAATACGTATTAACGTTGTATCATATAATGTGATACTGTATATCGTTATACCGTATAACATATTACGTTATGTCGTTACACCACATAACGTAAGACGTATTAACGTTACACTATATAACGTAATACGTTATAACGTTACACCATATAACGTAATACTGTATTTCGTTATAGCATATAACGTAATACGTAATGACGTTACACCATATAACGTTATGCGTTATGACGTTATACCATATAATGTAATACGGTATGACGTCACACCATATAACGTAATACGTTATAGCGTTATGCCATATTACGTAATACGTATTAACGTTGTATCATTCTATGTAGTACCGTTTATCGTTATAGCATGTAACGTAATACGTTATGACGTTACACCATATAACGTAATACGTATTAACGTTGTATCATATAATGTAATACTCTATGACGTTACACCATATAACGCAATAAGTATTAACGTTATACCATATAACATAATCTTTTATGACGTTACACCATATAGCATAATACGTTATCACGTTATACCATCTAACGTAATACGCATTAACGTTGTATCATATAATGTAATACCGTTTATCGCTATAGCATATAACCTAATACGTATTAACGTTATATCATATAACGTAATGCGTATTAACGTTGTATCATATAATGTAATACCGTTTATCGTTATAGCATGTAACGTAATAGGTTATGACGTTACACCATATAACGTAATACGTATTAACGTTGTATCATATAATGTAATACGTTATAATGCTATGCCATATAACGTAATACTTTATAACGTTACACAATATAACGCTATACGTTATAACGTTGTACCATACAACGTAATACGTTATGACTTTACATCATAAAACGTAATACGTATTAATGTTGTATCATATAATGTAATACTTTATGATGTTACACCATAAAACGTAATACGTATTAACGTTGTATCATATAATGTAATACGTTATGACGTTACACCATATAACGCAATACGTATTAACGTTATACCATATAACATAATTCGTTATGACGTTACACCATATAACGTAATACGTTATAGCGTTATGCCATATTACGTAATACGTTATGACGTTACACCATATAACGCAATACGTATTAACGTAGTACCATATAACATAATACGTTATGACGTTACACCATATAACGTAATACGTTATAGTGTTATGCCATATTACGTAATACGTTATAACGTTACACTACATAACGTTAAACGTTATATCTTTATGAGTTATAACGTTACACCATATTACGTAATACGTATTAACGTTGTATCATATAATGTAATACGTTATAACGCTATGTCATATAACGTAATACGTTATAACGTTACACCATATAACGTTATATGACGTTATACGTATTAACGTTGTATCATATAATGTAATACCGTTTATCGTTATAGCATATAACGTAATACGTATTAACGTTGTATCATATAATGTGATGCTGTATATCGTTATACCGTATAACATATTACGTTATGTCGTTACACCACATAACGTAAGACGTATTAACGTTACACTATATAACGTAATACGTTATAACGTTACACCATATAACGTAATACTGTATTTCGTTATAGCATATAACGTAATACGTAATGACGTTACACCATATAACGTTATGCGTTATGACGTTATACCATATAATGTAATACGGTATGACGTCACACCATATAACGTAATACGTTATGACGTTACACCATATAACGTAATACGTATTAACGTTGTATCATATAATGTAATACTTTATGACGTTACACCATATAACGCAATAAGTATTAACGTTATACCATATAACATAATCTTTTATGACGTTACACCATATAGCATAATACGTTATCACGTTATACCATCTAACGTAATACGCATTAACGTTGTATCATATAATGTAATACGTTATGACGTTACACCATATAACGTAATACGTTATTACGTTACACCATATAACGTAATACTGTATTTCGTTATAACTTATAATGTAATACGTTATGACGTTACACCATATAAGGTAATACGTATTAACGTTGTATCATATAATGTAATACCGTTTATCGCTATAGCATATAACCTAATACGTATTAACGTTATATCATATAACGTAATGCGTATTAACGTTGTATCATATAATGTAATACCGTTTATCGTTATAGCATGTAACGTAATACGTTATGACGTTACACCATATAACGTAATACGTATTAACGTTGTATCATATAATGTAATACGTTATAATGCTATGCCATATAACGCAATACTTTATAACGTTACACAATATAACGCTATACGTTATAACGTTGTACCATACAACGTAATACGTTATGTCTTTACACCATAAAACGTAATACGTATTAATGTTGTATCATATAATGTAATACTTTATGATGTTACACCATAAAACGTAATACGTATTAACGTTGTATCATATAATGTAATACGTTATGACGTTACACCATATAACGCAATACGTATTAACGTTATACCATATAACATAATTCGTTATGACGTTACACCATATAACGTAATACGTTATAGCGTTATGCCATATTACGTAATACGTTATGACGTTACACCATATAACGCAATACGTATTAACGTAATACCATATAACATAATACCTTATGACGTTACACCATATAACGTAATACGTTATAGTGTTATGCCATATTACGTAATACGTTATAACGTTACACTATATAACGTTAAACGTTATAACTTTATGAGTTATAACGTTACACCATATTACGTAATACGTATTAACGTTGTATCATATAATGTAATACGTTATAACGCTATGTCATATAACGTAATACGTTATAACGTTACACCATATAACGTTATATGACGTTATACGTATTAACGTTGCATCATATAATGTAATACCGTTTATCGTTATAGCATATAACGTAATACGTATTAACGTTGTATCATATAATGTGATACTGTATATCGTTATACCGTATAACATATTACGTTATGTCGTTACACCACATAACGTAAGACGTATTAACGTTACACTATATAACGTAATACGTTATAACGTTATACCATATAACGTAATACTGTATTTCGTTATAGCATATAACGTAATACGTAATGACGTTACACCATATAACGTTATGCGTTATGACGTTACACCATATAACGTAATACCTTATAACGTTACACCATAAAACGTAATACGTATTAATGTTGTATCATATAATGTAATACTTTATGACGTTACACCATAAAACGTAATACGTTTTAATGTTGTATCATATAATGTAATACTTTATGACGTTACACCATATAACGTAATACGTTATAGCGTTATGCCATATTACGTAATACGTTATAACGTTACACCATATAACGTAATACGTATTAACGTTATACCATATAACATAATACGTTATGACGTTACACCATATAACATAATACGTTATGACGTTACACCATATAATGTTATACGTTATAACGTTACACCATATAACGTAATACTGTATTTCGTTATACCATATAATGTAATACGTAATGGTGTTACACCATATAACGTAATTCGTTATAACGTTACACCATATAACGTAATACTGTATTTCGTTATACCTTATAATGTAATACGTTATGACGTTACACCATATAAGGTAATACGTATTAAAGTTGTATCATATAATGTAATACCGTTTATCGCTATAGCCTATAACGTAATACGTATTAACGTTATATCATATAACGTAATACGTATTAACGTTGTATCATATAATGTAATACCGTTTATCGTTATAGCATGTAACGTAATACGTTATGACGTTACACCATATAACGTAATACGTATTAACGTTGTATCATTTAATGTAATACGTTATAATGCTATGCCATATAACGTAATACTTTATAACGTTACACAATATAACGCTATACGTTATAACGTTGTAGCATACAACGTAATACGTTATGACTTTACACCATAAAACGTAATACGTATTAATGTTGTATCATATAATGTAATACTTTATGATGTTACACCATATAACGCAATACGTATTAACGTAATACCATATAACATAATACGTTATGACGTTACACCATATAACGTAATACGTTATAGTGTTATGCCATATTACGTAATACGTTATAACGTTACACTATATAACGTTCAACGTTATAACTTTATGAGTTATAACGTTACACCATATTACGTAATACGTATTAACGTTTTATCATATAATGTAATACGTTATAACGCTATGTCATATAACGTAATACGTTATAACGTTACACCATATAACGTTATATGACGTTATACGTATTAACGTTGTATCATATAATGTAAAACCGTTTATCGTTATAGCATATAACGTAATACGTTATGACGTTACACCATATAACGTAATACGTTATAACGTTACACCATATAACGTTATTCGTTATGACGTTATACCATATAATGTAATACGGTATGACGTCACACCATATAACGTAATACGTTATGATGTTACACCATATAACGTAATACGTATTAACGTTGTATCATAAAATGTAATGCTCTATGACGTTACACCATATAACGCAATAAGTATTAACGTTATACCATATAACATAATATTTTATGACGTTACACCATATAGCGTAATACGTTATCACGTTACACCATATAACGTAATACTGTATCACGTTATACCATATAACGTAATACGTAATGACGTTACACCATATAACGTAATACGTATTAACGTTGTATCATATAATGTAATACCGTTTAGCGTTATAGCATGTAACGTAATACGTTATGACGTTACACCATATAACGTAATACGTATTAACGTTGTATCATCTAATGTAATACGTTATAATGCTCTGCCATATAACGTAATACTTTATAACGTTACACAATATAACGCAGTAAGTTATAATGTTATACCATATAACGTAATACTTTATGACGTTACACCATATAACGTAATACGTTATAACGTTACACCATATAACGTAATACGTTATAACGTTACACCGTATAACGTAATACTGTATCTCGTTATACCATACAACGTAATACGTTATGACGTTACACCATATAACGTAATACCTTATAACGTTACACCACAAAACGTAATACGTATTAATGTTGTATCATATAATGTAATACTTTGTGACGTTACACCATAAAACGTAATACGTATTAATGTTGTATCATATAATGTAATACTTTATGACGTTACACCATATAACGTAATACGTTATAGCGTTATGCCATATTACGTAATACGTTATAACGTTACACCATATAACGTTAAACGTTATAACTTTATGCGTTATAACGTTACACCATATTACGTAATACGTATTAACGTTGTATCATATAATGTAATACGTTATATTGCTATGCCATATAACGTAATACGTTATAACGTTACACCATATAACGTAATACGTATTAACGTTGTATCATATAATGTAATACGTTATGACGTTACACCATATAACGCAATACGTATTAACGTTATACCATATAACATAATACGTTATGACGTTACACCATATAACGTAATACGTTATAGCGTTATGCCATATTACGTAATACGTTAAGACGTTACACCATATGACGCAATACGTATTAACGTAATACCATATAACATAATACGTTATGACGTTACACCATATAACGTAATACGTTATAGTGTTATGCCATATTACGTAATACGTTATAACGTTAGACTATGTAACGTTAAACGTTATAACTTTATGAGTTATAACGTTACACCATATTACGTAATACGTATTAACGTTGTATCATATAATGTAATACGTTATAACGCTATGTCATATAACGTAATACGTTATAACGTTACACCATATAACGCAATACTGTATTTCGTTATACCATATAACGTAATACGTAATGAGGTTACACCATATAACGTAATACGATATGACTTTACACAATATAGCGTAATACGTATTAACGCTGTATCATATAATGTAATACGTTATGTCGTTACACCATATAACGTAATACGTTATAATGCTATGCCATATAACGTAATTCGTAATGTCGTTACACCATATAACGTAATACGTTATAATGCTGTGCCATATAACGTAATACGTTATGACGTTACACCATATAACGTAATACGTTATAACGTTACACCATATAACGTAGTACGTATTAACGTTTTATCATATAATGTAATACGTTATGTCGTTATACCATATAACGTTATTCGTTATGACGTTACACCATATAACGTAATACGTATTAACGTTGTATCATATAATGTAGTACGTTCAGACGTTACACCATATAACGTAATACGTATTAACGTTGTATCATATATAGTAATACGTTATGTCGTTACACCATATAACGCAATACGTATTAATGTTATACCATATAACATAATACGTTATGACGTTACACCATATAACGTAATACGTATTAACGTTGCATCATTTAATGTAATACGTTATAATACCATGCCATATAACGTAATACGTTATGTCGTTACACCATATAACGTAATTCGTTATAATGCTATGCCATATAACGTAATACGTTATGACGTTACACCATATAACGTAGTACGTATTAACGTTTTATCATATAATGTAATACGTTATGTCGTTATACCATATAACGTTATTCGTTATGACGTTACACCATATAACGTAATACTTATTAACGTTGTATCATATAATGTAATACGTTATGACGTTACACCATATAACGTAATACGTTATTACTTTACACCATATAACGTAATACGTTATGACGTTACACCATATAACGTAATACGTATTAACGTTGTATCATATAATGTAATACTCTATGACGTTACACCATATAACGCAATAAGTATTAACGTTATACCATATAACATAATCTTTTATGATGTTACACCATATAGCATAATACGTTATCACGTTATACCATCTAACGTAATACGCATTAACGTTGTATCATATAATGTAATACGTTATGACGTTACACCATATAACGTAATACGTATTAACGTTGTATCATATAATGTAATACGTTATAATGCTATGCCATATAACGCAATACTTTATAACGTTACACAATATAACGCTATACGTTATAACGTTGTACCATACAACGTAATACGTTATGTCTTTACACCATAAAACGTAATACGTATTAATGTTGTATCATATAATGTAATACTTTATGATGTTACACCATAAAACGTAATACGTATTAACGTTGTATCATATAATGTAATACGTTATGACGTTACACCATATAACGCAATACGTATTAACGTTATACCATATAACATAATTCGTTATGACGTTACACCATATAACGTAATACGTTATAGCGTTATGCCATATTACGTAATACGTTATGACGTTACACCATATAACGCAATACGTATTAACGTAATACCATATAACATAATACCTTATGACGTTACACCATATAACGTAATACGTTATAGTGTTATGCCATATTACGTAATACGTTATAACGTTACACTATATAACGTTAAACGTTATAACTTTATGAGTTATAACGTTACACCATATTACGTAATACGTATTAACGTTGTATCATATAATGTAATACGTTATAACGCTATGTCATATAACGTAATACGTTATAACGTTACACCATATAACGTTATATGACGTTATACGTATTAACGTTGCATCATATAATGTAATACCGTTTATCGTTATAGCATATAACGTAATACGTATTAACGTTGTATCATATAATGTGATACTGTATATCGTTATACCGTATAACATATTACGTTATGTCGTTACACCACATAACGTAAGACGTATTAACGTTACACTATATAACGTAATACGTTATAACGTTATACCATATAACGTAATACTGTATTTCGTTATAGCATATAACGTAATACGTAATGACGTTACACCATATAACGTTATGCGTTATGACGTTACACCATATAACGTAATACCTTATAACGTTACACCATAAAACGTAATACGTATTAATGTTGTATCATATAATGTAATACTTTATGACGTTACACCATAAAACGTAATACGTTTTAATGTTGTATCATATAATGTAATACTTTATGACGTTACACCATATAACGTAATACGTTATAGCGTTATGCCATATTACGTAATACGTTATAACGTTACACCATATAACGTAATACGTATTAACGTTATACCATATAACATAATACGTTATGACGTTACACCATATAACATAATACGTTATGACGTTACACCATATAATGTTATACGTTATAACGTTACACCATATAACGTAATACTGTATTTCGTTATACCATATAATGTAATACGTAATGGTGTTACACCATATAACGTAATTCGTTATAACGTTACACCATATAACGTAATACTGTATTTCGTTATACCTTATAATGTAATACGTTATGACGTTACACCATATAAGGTAATACGTATTAAAGTTGTATCATATAATGTAATACCGTTTATCGCTATAGCCTATAACGTAATACGTATTAACGTTATATCATATAACGTAATACGTATTAACGTTGTATCATATAATGTAATACCGTTTATCGTTATAGCATGTAACGTAATACGTTATGACGTTACACCATATAACGTAATACGTATTAACGTTGTATCATTTAATGTAATACGTTATAATGCTATGCCATATAACGTAATACTTTATAACGTTACACAATATAACGCTATACGTTATAACGTTGTAGCATACAACGTAATACGTTATGACTTTACACCATAAAACGTAATACGTATTAATGTTGTATCATATAATGTAATACTTTATGATGTTACACCATATAACGCAATACGTATTAACGTAATACCATATAACATAATACGTTATGACGTTACACCATATAACGTAATACGTTATAACGTTACACCGTATAACGTAATACTGTATCTCGTTATACCATACAACGTAATACGTTATGACGTTACACCATATAACGTAATACCTTATAACGTTACACCACAAAACGTAATACGTATTAATGTTGTATCATATAATGTAATACTTTGTGACGTTACACCATAAAACGTAATACGTATTAATGTTGTATCATATAATGTAATACTTTATGACGTTACACCATATAACGTAATACGTTATAGCGTTATGCCATATTACGTAATACGTTATAACGTTACACCATATAACGTTAAACGTTATAACTTTATGCGTTATAACGTTACACCATATTACGTAATACGTATTAACGTTGTATCATATAATGTAATACGTTATATTGCTATGCCATATAACGTAATACGTTATAACGTTACACCATATAACGTAATACGTATTAACGTTGTATCATATAATGTAATACGTTATGACGTTACACCATATAACGCAATACGTATTAACGTTATACCATATAACATAATACGTTATGACGTTACACCATATAACGTAATACGTTATAGCGTTATGCCATATTACGTAATACGTTAAGACGTTACACCATATGACGCAATACGTATTAACGTAATACCATATAACATAATACGTTATGACGTTACACCATATAACGTAATACGTTATAGTGTTATGCCATATTACGTAATACGTTATAACGTTAGACTATGTAACGTTAAACGTTATAACTTCATGAGTTATAACGTTACACCATATTACGTAATACGTATTAACGTTGTATCATATAATGTAATACGTTATAACGCTATGTCATATAACGTAATACGTTATAACGTTACACCATATAACGCAATACTGTATTTCGTTATACCATATAACGTAATACGTAATGAGGTTACACCATATAACGTAATACGATATGACTTTACACAATATAGCGTAATACGTATTAACGCTGTATCATATAATGTAATACGTTATGTCGTTACACCATATAACGTAATACGTTATAATGCTATGCCATATAACGTAATTCGTAATGTCGTTACACCATATAACGTAATACGTTATAATGCTGTGCCATATAACGTAATACGTTATGACGTTACACCATATAACGTAATACGTTATAACGTTACACCATATAACGTAGTACGTATTAACGTTTTATCATATAATGTAATACGTTATGTCGTTATACCATATAACGTTATTCGTTATGACGTTACACCATATAACGTAATACGTATTAACGTTGTATCATATAATGTAGTACGTTCAGACGTTACACCATATAACGTAATACGTATTAACGTTGTATCATATATAGTAATACGTTATGTCGTTACACCATATAACGCAATACGTATTAATGTTATACCATATAACATAATACGTTATGACGTTACACCATATAACGTAATACGTATTAACGTTGCATCATTTAATGTAATACGTTATAATACCATGCCATATAACGTAATACGTTATGTCGTTACACCATATAACGTAATTCGTTATAATGCTATGCCATATAACGTAATACGTTATGACGTTACACCATATAACGTAGTACGTATTAACGTTTTATCATATAATGTAATACGTTATGTCGTTATACCATATAACGTTATTCGTTATGACGTTACACCATATAACGTAATACTTATTAACGTTGTATCATATAATGTAATACGTTATGACGTTACACCATATAACGTAATACGTTATTACTTTACACCATATAACGTAATACGTTATGACGTTACACCATATAACGTAATACGTATTAACGTTGTATCATATAATGTAATACTCTATGACGTTACACCATATAACGCAATAAGTATTAACGTTATACCATATAACATAATCTTTTATGATGTTACACCATATAGCATAATACGTTATCACGTTATACCATCTAACGTAATACGCATTAACGTTGTATCATATAATGTAATACGTTATGACGTTACACCATATAACGTAATACGTTATTACGTTACACCATATAACGTAATACGTATTGACGTTGTATCATATAATGTAATACGTTATAATGCTTGCCATATAACGTAATTCGTTATAACGTTACACCATATAACGTAATAGTGTATTTCGTTATAACTTATAATGTAATACGTTATGACGTTACACCATATAACGTAATACGTTATAGTGTTATGCCATATTACGTAATACGTTATAACGTTACACTATATAACGTTAAACGTTATATCTTTATGAGTTATAACGTTACACCATATTACGTAATACGTATTAACGTTGTATCATATAATGTAATACGTTATAACGCTATGTCATATAACGTAATACGTTATAACGTTACACCATATAACGTTATATGACGTTATACGTATTAACGTTGTATCATATAATGTAATACCGTTTATCGTTATAGCATATAACGTAATACGTATTAACGTTGTATCATATAATGTGATACTGTATATCGTTATACCGTATAACATATTACGTTATGTCGTTACACCACATAACGTAAGACGTATTAACGTTACACTATATAACGTAATACGTTATAACGTTACACCATATAACGTTATTCGTTATGACGTTATACCATATAATGTAATACGGTATGACGTCACACCATATAACGTAATACGTTATGATGTTACACCATATAACGTAATACGTATTAACGTTGTATCATAAAATGTAATGCTCTATGACGTTACACCATATAACGCAATAAGTATTAACGTTATACCATATAACATAATATTTTATGACGTTACACCATATAGCGTAATACGTTATCACGTTACACCATATAACGTAATACTGTATCTCGTTATACCATATAACGTAATACGTAATGACGTTACACCATATAACGTAATACGTATTAACGTTGTATCATATAATGTAATACGTTATGACGTTGCACCATATAACGTAATACGTTATAACGTTACACCATATAACGTAATACGTATTAACGTTGTATCATATAATGTAATACCGTTTAGCGTTATAGCATGTAACGTAATACGTTATGACGTTACACCATATAACGTAATACGTATTAACGTTGTATCATCTAATGTAATACGTTATAATGCTCTGCCATATAACGTAATACTTTATAACGTTACACAATATAACGCAGTAAGTTATAATGTTATACCATATAACGTAATACTTTATGACGTTACACCATATAACGTAATACGTTATAACGTTACACCATATAACGTAATACGTTATAACGTTACACCATATAACGTAATACTGTATCTCGCTATACCATACAACGTAATACGTTATGACGTTACACCATATAACGTAATACCTTATAACGTTACACCACAAAACGTAATACGTATTAATGTTGTATCATATAATGTAATACTTTGTGACGTTACACCATAAAACGTAATACGTATTAATGTTGTATCATATAATGTAATACTTTATGACGTTACACCATATAACGTAATACGTTATAGCGTTATGCCATATTACGTAATACGTTATAACGTTACACCATATAACGTTAAACGTTATAACTTTATGCGTTATAACGTTACACCATATTACGTAATACGTATTAACGTTGTATCATATAATGTAATACGTTATAACGCTATGTCATATAACGTAATACGTTATAACGTTACACCATATAACGTTATATGACGTTATACGTATTAACGTTGTATCATATAATGTAATACCGTTTATCGTTATAGCATATAACGTAATACGTTATGACGTTACACCATATAACGTAATACGTTATAACGTTACACCATATAACGTTATTCGTTATGACGTTATACCATATAATGTAATACGGTATGACGTCACACCATATAACGTAATACGTTATGATGTTACACCATATAACGTAATACGTATTAACGTTGTATCATAAAATGTAATGCTCTATGACGTTACACCATATAACGCAATAAGTATTAACGTTATACCATATAACATAATATTTTATGACGTTACACCATATAGCGTAATACGTTATCACGTTACACCATATAACGTAATACTGTATCTCGTTATACCATATAACGTAATACGTAATGACGTTACACCATATAACGTAATACGTATTAACGTTGTATCATATAATGTAATACCGTTTAGCGTTATAGCATGTAACGTAATACGTTATGACGTTACACCATATAACGTAATACGTATTAACGTTGTATCATCTAATGTAATACGTTATAATGCTCTGCCATATAACGTAATACTTTATAACGTTACACAATATAACGCAGTAAGTTATAATGTTATACCATATAACGTAATACTTTATGACGTTACACCATATAACGTAATACGTTATAACGTTACACCATATAACGTAATACGTTATAACGTTACACCATATAACGTAATACTGTATCTCGTTATACCATACAACGTAATACGTTATGACGTTACACCATATAACGTAATACCTTATAACGTTACACCACAAAACGTAATACGTATTAATGTTGTATCATATAATGTAATACTTTGTGACGTTACACCATAAAACGTAATACGTATTAATGTTGTATCATATAATGTAATACTTTATGACGTTACACCATATAACGTAATACGTTATAGCGTTATGCCATATTACGTAATACGTTATAACGTTACACCATATAACGTTAAACGTTATAACTTTATGCGTTATAACGTTACACCATATTACGTAATACGTATTAACGTTGTATCATATAATGTAATACGTTATATTGCTATGCCATATAACGTAATACGTTATAACGTTACACCATATAACGTAATACGTATTAACGTTGTATCATATAATGTAATACGTTATGACGTTACACCATATAACGCAATACGTATTAACGTTATACCATATAACATAATACGTTATGACGTTACACCATATAACGTAATACGTTATAGCGTTATGCCATATTACGTAATACGTTAAGACGTTACACCATATGACGCAATACGTATTAACGTAATACCATATAACATAATACGTTATGACGTTACACCATATAACGTAATACGTTATAGTGTTATGCCATATTACGTAATACGTTATAACGTTAGACTATGTAACGTTAAACGTTATAACTTTATGAGTTATAACGTTACACCATATTACGTAATACGTATTAACGTTGTATCATATAATGTAATACGTTATAACGCTATGTCATATAACGTAATACGTTATAACGTTACACCATATAACGCAATACTGTATTTCGTTATACCATATAACGTAATACGTAATGAGGTTACACCATATAACGTAATACGATATGACTTTACACAATATAGCGTAATACGTATTAACGCTGTATCATATAATGTAATACGTTATGTCGTTACACCATATAACGTAATACGTTATAATGCTATGCCATATAACGTAATTCGTAATGTCGTTACACCATATAACGTAATACGTTATAATGCTGTGCCATATAACGTAATACGTTATGACGTTACACCATATAACGTAATACGTTATAACGTTACACCATATAACGTAGTACGTATTAACGTTTTATCATATAATGTAATACGTTATGTCGTTATACCATATAACGTTATTCGTTATGACGTTACACCATATAACGTAATACGTATTAACGTTGTATCATATAATGTAGTACGTTCAGACGTTACACCATATAACGTAATACGTATTAACGTTGTATCATATATAGTAATACGTTATGTCGTTACACCATATAACGCAATACGTATTAATGTTATACCATATAACATAATACGTTATGACGTTACACCATATAACGTAATACGTATTAACGTTGCATCATTTAATGTAATACGTTATAATACCATGCCATATAACGTAATACGTTATGTCGTTACACCATATAACGTAATTCGTTATAATGCTATGCCATATAACGTAATACGTTATGACGTTACACCATATAACGTAGTACGTATTAACGTTTTATCATATAATGTAATACGTTATGTCGTTATACCATATAACGTTATTCGTTATGACGTTACACCATATAACGTAATACTTATTAACGTTGTATCATATAATGTAATACGTTATGACGTTACACCATATAACGTAATACGTTATTACTTTACACCATATAACGTAATACGTTATGACGTTACACCATATAACGTAATACGTATTAACGTTGTATCATATAATGTAATACTCTATGACGTTACACCATATAACGCAATAAGTATTAACGTTATACCATATAACATAATCTTTTATGATGTTACACCATATAGCATAATACGTTATCACGTTATACCATCTAACGTAATACGCATTAACGTTGTATCATATAATGTAATACGTTATGACGTTACACCATATAACGTAATACGTTATTACGTTACACCATATAACGTAATACGTATTGACGTTGTATCATATAATGTAATACGTTATAATGCTTGCCATATAACGTAATTCGTTATAACGTTACACCATATAACGTAATAGTGTATTTCGTTATAACTTATAATGTAATACGTTATGACGTTACACCATATAACGTAATACGTTATAGTGTTATGCCATATTACGTAATACGTTATAACGTTACACTATATAACGTTAAACGTTATATCTTTATGAGTTATAACGTTACACCATATTACGTAATACGTATTAACGTTGTATCATATAATGTAATACGTTATAACGCTATGTCATATAACGTAATACGTTATAACGTTACACCATATAACGTTATATGACGTTATACGTATTAACGTTGTATCATATAATGTAATACCGTTTATCGTTATAGCATATAACGTAATACGTATTAACGTTGTATCATATAATGTGATACTGTATATCGTTATACCGTATAACATATTACGTTATGTCGTTACACCACATAACGTAAGACGTATTAACGTTACACTATATAACGTAATACGTTATAACGTTACACCATATAACGTTATTCGTTATGACGTTATACCATATAATGTAATACGGTATGACGTCACACCATATAACGTAATACGTTATGATGTTACACCATATAACGTAATACGTATTAACGTTGTATCATAAAATGTAATGCTCTATGACGTTACACCATATAACGCAATAAGTATTAACGTTATACCATATAACATAATATTTTATGACGTTACACCATATAGCGTAATACGTTATCACGTTACACCATATAACGTAATACTGTATCTCGTTATACCATATAACGTAATACGTAATGACGTTACACCATATAACGTAATACGTATTAACGTTGTATCATATAATGTAATACGTTATGACGTTGCACCATATAACGTAATACGTTATAACGTTACACCATATAACGTAATACGTATTAACGTTGTATCATATAATGTAATACCGTTTAGCGTTATAGCATGTAACGTAATACGTTATGACGTTACACCATATAACGTAATACGTATTAACGTTGTATCATCTAATGTAATACGTTATAATGCTCTGCCATATAACGTAATACTTTATAACGTTACACAATATAACGCAGTAAGTTATAATGTTATACCATATAACGTAATACTTTATGACGTTACACCATATAACGTAATACGTTATAACGTTACACCATATAACGTAATACGTTATAACGTTACACCATATAACGTAATACTGTATCTCGCTATACCATACAACGTAATACGTTATGACGTTACACCATATAACGTAATACCTTATAACGTTACACCACAAAACGTAATACGTATTAATGTTGTATCATATAATGTAATACTTTGTGACGTTACACCATAAAACGTAATACGTATTAATGTTGTATCATATAATGTAATACTTTATGACGTTACACCATATAACGTAATACGTTATAGCGTTATGCCATATTACGTAATACGTTATAACGTTACACCATATAACGTTAAACGTTATAACTTTATGCGTTATAACGTTACACCATATTACGTAATACGTATTAACGTTGTATCATATAATGTAATACGTTATATTGCTATGCCATATAACGTAATACGTTATAACGTTACACCATATAACGCTATACGTTATAACGTTGTACCATACAACGTAATACGTTATGACTTTACACCATATAACGTAATACGATATGACATTACACCGTATAACATAATACGTATTAACCTTATACCATATAGCGTAATACGATATGACTTTACACCATACATCGTAATACGTATTAACGTTGTATCATATAATGTAATACGTTATAATGCTATGCCATATAACGAAATACTTTATGACGTTACACCATATAACGTAATACATTATAACGTTACACCATATAACGTAATACTGTATCTCGTTATACCATACAATGTAATTCGTTATAACGTTACACCATATAACGTAATACTGTATTTCGTTATACCTTATAATGTAATACGTTATGACGTTACACCATATAAGGTAATACGTATTAACGTTGTATCATATAATGTAATACCGTTTATCGCTATAGCATATAACGTAATACGTATTAACGTTATATCATATTACGTAATACGTATTAACGTTGTATCATATAATGTAATACCGTTTATCGTTATAGCATGTAACGTAATACGTTATGATGTTACACCATATAACGTAATACGTATTAACGTTGTATCATATAATGTAATACGTTATAATGCTATGCCATATAACGTAATACTTTATAACGTTACACAATATAACGCTATACGTTATAACGTTGTACCATACAACGTAATACGTTAGCACTTTACACCATAAAACGTAATACGTATTAATGTTGTATCATATAATGTAATACTTTATGATGTTACACCATAAAACGTAATACGTATTAACGTTGTATCATATAATGTAATACGTTATGAAGTTACACCATATAACGCAATACGTATTAACGTTATACCATATAATATAATACGTTATGACGTTACACCATATAACGTAATACGTTATAGCGTTATGCCATATTACGTAATACGTTATGACGTTACACCATATAACGCAATACGTATTAACGTAATACCATATAACATAATACGTTATGACGTTACACCATATAACGTAATACGTTATAGTGTTATGCCATATTACGTAATACGTTATAACGTTACACTGTATAACGTTAAACGTTATAACTTTATGAGTTATAACGTTACACCATATTACGTAATACGTATTAACGTTGTATCATATAATGTAATACGTTATAACGCTATGTCATATAACGTAATACGTTATAACGTTACACCATATAACGTTATATGACGTTATACGTATTAACGTTGTATCATATAACGTAATACCGTTTATCGTTATAGCATATAACGTAATACGTGTTAACGTTGTATCATATAATGTAATACCGTTTATCGTTATAGCATCTAACGTAATACGTTATGACGTTACACCATGTAACGTAATACGTATTAACGTTGTATCATATAATGTAATACGTTATAATGCTATGCCATATAACGTAATACTTTATAACGTTTCACAATATAACGCTATACGTTATAACGTTGTACCATACAACGTAATACGTTATGACTTTACACCATATAACGTAATACGATATGACATTACACCGTATAACATAATACGTATTAACGTTATACCATATAGCGTAATACGATATGACTTTACACCATATATCGTAATACGTATTAACGTTCTATCATATAATGTAATACGTTATAATGCTATGCCATATAACGTAATACGTTATAACGTTACACAATATAACGGTATAAGTTATAACGTTATACCATATAACGTAATACGTTATGACGTTATACCATATAACGCAATTCGTATTAACGTTATACCACATAACATAATACGTTATGACGTTACACCATATAACATAATACGTTATGACGTTACACCATATAATGTTATACGTTATAACGTTACACCATATAACGTAATACTGTATTTCGTTATACCATATAACGTAATACGTAATGGTGTTACACCATATAACGTAATACGTTATAACGTTACACCATATAACGTAATACGTATTAACGTTGTATCATATAATGTAATACGTTATGACGTTACACCATATAACGCAATACGTATTAACGTTATACCATATAACATAATACGTTATGACGTTACACCATATAACGTAATACGTTATAGCGTTATGCCATATTACGTAATACGTTAAGACGTTACACCATATGACGCAATACGTATTAACGTAATACCATATAACATAATACGTTATGACGTTACACCATATAACGTAATACGTTATAGTGTTATGCCATATTACGTAATACGTTATAACGTTAGACTATGTAACGTTAAATGTTATAACTTTATGAGTTGTAACGTTACACCATATTACGTAATACGTATTAACGTTGTATCATATAATGTAATACGTTATAACGCTATGTCATATAACGTAATACATTATAACGTTACACCATATAACGCAATACTGTATTTCGTTATACCATATAACGTAATACGTAATGAGGTTACACCATATAACGTAATACGATATGACTTTGCACAATATAGCGTAATACGTATTAACGCTGTATCATATAATGTAATGCGTTATGTCGTTACACCATATAACGTAATACGTTATAATGCTATGCCATATAACGTAATTCGTAATGTCGTTACACCATATAACGTAATACGTTATAATGCTATGCCATATAACGTAATACGTTATGACGTTACACCATATAACGTAATACGTTATAACGTTACACCATATAACGTAGTACGTATTAACGTTTTATCATATAATGTAATACGTTATGTCGTTACACTATATAACGCAATACGTATTAATGTTATACCATATAACATAATACGTTATGACGTTACACCATATAACGTAATACGTATTAACGTTGCATCATTTAATGTAATACGTTATAATACCATGCCATATAACGTAATACGTTATGTCGTTACACCATATAACGTAATACGTATTAACGTTGCATCATTTAATGTAATACGTTATAATACCATGCCATATAACGTAATACGTTATGTCGTTACACCATATAACGTAATTCGTTATAATGCTATGCCATATAACGTAATACGTTATGACGTTACACCATATAACGTAGTACGTATTAACGTTTTATCATATAATGTAATACGTTATGTCGTTATACCATATAACGTTATTCGTTATGACGTTACACCATATAACGTAATACTTATTAACGTTGTATCATATAATGTAATACGTTATGACGTTACACCATATAACGTAATACGTTATTACTTTACACCATATAACGTAATACGTTATGACGTTACACCATATAACGTAATACGTATTAACGTTGTATCATATAATGTAATACTCTATGACGTTACACCATATAACGCAATAAGTATTAACGTTATACCATATAACATAATCTTTTATGATGTTACACCATATAGCATAATACGTTATCACGTTATACCATCTAACGTAATACGCATTAACGTTGTATCATATTATGTAATACGTTATGACGTTACACCATATAACGTAATACGTTATTACGTTACACCATTTAACGTAATACGTATTGACGTTGTATCATATAATGTAATACGTTATAATGCTTGCCATATAACGTAATTCGTTATAACGTTACACCATATAACGTAATAGTGTATTTCGTTATAACTTATAATGTAATACGTTATGACGTTACACCATATAAGGTAATACGTATTAACGTTGTATCATATAATGTAATACCGTTTATCGCTATAGCATATAACCTAATACGTATTAACGTTATATCATATAACGTAATGCGTATTAACGTTGTATCATATAATGTAATACCGTTTATCGTTATAGCATGTAACGTAATACGTAATGACGTTACACCATATAACGTTATGCGTTATGACGTTACACCATATAACGTAATACCTTATAACGTTACACCATAAAACGTAATACGTATTAATGTTGTATCATATAATGTAATACTTTATGACGTTACACCATAAAACGTAATACGTTTTAATGTTGTATCATATAATGTAATACTTTATGACGTTACACCATATAACGTAATACGTTATAGCGTTATGCCATATTACGTAATACGTTATAACGTTACACCATATAACGTTAAACGTTATAACTTTATGCGTTATAACGTTACACCATATAACGTAATACGTATTAACGTTATACCATATAACATAATACGTTATGACGTTACACCATATAACATAATACGTTATGACGTTACACCATATAATGTTATACGTTATAACGTTACACCATATAACGTAATACTGTATTTCGTTATACCATATAATGTAATACGTAATGGTGTTACACCATATAACGTAATTCGTTATAACGTTACACCATATAACGTAATACTGTATTTCGTTATACCTTATAATGTAATACGTTATGACGTTACACCATATAAGGTAATACGTATTAAAGTTGTATCATATAATGTAATACCGTTTATCGCTATAGCCTATAATGTAATACGTATTAACGTTATATCATATAACGTAATACGTATTAACGTTGTATCATATAATGTAATACCGTTTATCGTTATAGCATGTAACGTAATACGTTATGACGTTACACCATATAACGTAATACGTATTAACGTTGTATTATTTAATGTAATACGTTATAATGCTATGCCATATAACGTAATACTTTATAACGTTACACAATATAACGCTATACGTTATAACGTTGTAGCATACAACGTAATACGTTATGACTTTACACCATAAAACGTAATACGTATTAATGTTGTATCATATAATGTAATACTTTATGATGTTACACCATATAACGCAATACGTATTAACGTAATACCATATAACATAATACGTTATGACGTTACACCATATAACGTAATACGTTATAGTGTTATGCCATATTACGTAATACGTTATAACGTTACACTATATAACGTTAAACGTTATAACTTTATGAGTTATAACGTTACACCATATTACGTAATACGTATTAACGTTTTATCATATAATGTAATACGTTATAACGCTATGTCATATAACGTAATACGTTATAACGTTACACCATATAACGTTATATGACGTTATACGTATTAACGTTGTATCATATAATGTAATACCGTTTATCGTTATAGCATATAACGTAATACGTTATGACGTTACACCATATAACGTAATACGTTATAACGTTACACCATATAACGTTATTCGTTATGACGTTATACCATATAATGTAATACGGTATGACGTCACACCATATAACGTAATACGTTATGATGTTACACCATATAACGTAATACGTATTAACGTTGTATCATAAAATGTAATGCTCTATGACGTTACACCATATAACGCAATAAGTATTAACGATATACCATATAACATAATATTTTATGACGTTACACCATATAGCGTAATACGTTATCACGTTACACCATATAACGTAATACTGTATCTCGTTATACCATATAACGTAATACGTAATGACGTTACACCATATAACGTAATACGTATTAACGTTGTATCATATAATGTAATACGTTATGACGTTGCACCATATAACGTAATACGTTATAACGTTACACCATATAACGTAATACGTATTAACGTTGTATCATATAATGTAATACCGTTTAGCGTTATAGCATGTAACGTAATACGTTATGACGTTACACCATATAACGTAATACGTATTAACGTTGTATCATCTAATGTAATACGTTATAATGCTCTGCCATATAACGTAATACTTTATAACGTTACACAATATAACGCAGTAAGTTATAATGTTATACCATATAACGTAATACTTTATGACGTTACACCATATAACGTAATACGTTATAACGTTACACCATATAACGTAATACGTTATAACGTTACACCATATAACGTAATACTGTATCTCGTTATACCATACAACGTAATACGTTATGACGTTACACCATATAACGTAATACCTTATAACGTTACACCACAAAACGTAATACGTATTAATGTTGTATCATATAATGTAATACTTTGTGACGTTACACCATAAAACGTAATACGTATTAATGTTGTATCATATAATGTAATACTTTATGACGTTACACCATATAACGTAATACGTTATAGCGTTATGCCATATTACGTAATACGTTATAACGTTACACCATATAACGTTAAACGTTATAACTTTATGCGTTATAACGTTACACCATATTACGTAATACGTATTAACGTTGTATCATATAATGTAATACGTTATATTGCTATGCCATATAACGTAATACGTTATGACGTTACACCATATAACGTAATACGTATTAACGTTGTATCATATAATGTAATACGTTATGACGTTACACCATATAACGCAATACGTATTAACGTTATACCATATAACATAATACGTTATGACGTTACACCATATAACGTAATACGTTATAGCGTTATGCCATATTACGTAATACGTTAAGACGTTACACCATATGACGCAATACGTATTAACGTAATACCATATAACATAATACGTTATGACGTTACACCATATAACGTAATACGTTATAGTGTTATGCCATATTACGTAATACGTTATAACGTTAGACTATGTAACGTTAAACGTTATAACTTTATGAGTTATAACGTTACACCATATTACGTAATACGTATTAACGTTGTATCATATAATGTAATACGTTATAACGCTATGTCATATAACGTAATACGTTATAACGTTACACCATATAACGCAATACTGTATTTCGTTATACCATATAACGTAATACGTAATGAGGTTACACCATATAACGTAATACGATATGACTTTACACAATATAGCGTAATACGTATTAACGCTGTATCATATAATGTAATACGTTATGTCGTTACACCATATAACGTAATACGTTATAATGCTATGCCATATAACGTAATTCGTAATGTCGTTACACCATATAACGTAATACGTTATAATGCTGTGCCATATAACGTAATACGTTATGACGTTACACCATATAACGTAATACGTTATAACGTTACACCATATAACGTAGTACGTATTAACGTTTTATCATATAATGTAATACGTTATGTCGTTATACCATATAACGTTATTCGTTATGACGTTACACCATATAACGTAATACGTATTAACGTTGTATCATATAATGTAGTACGTTCAGACGTTACACCATATAACGTAATACGTATTAACGTTGTATCATATATAGTAATACGTTATGTCGTTACACCATATAACGCAATACGTATTAATGTTATACCATATAACATAATACGTTATGACGTTACACCATATAACGTAGTACGTATTAACGTTTTATCATATAATGTAATACGTTATGTCGTTATACCATATAACGTTATTCGTTATGACGTTACACCATATAACGTAATACTTATTAACGTTGTATCATATAATGTAATACGTTATGACGTTACACCATATAACGTAATACGTTATTACTTTACACCATATAACGTAATACGTTATGACGTTACACCATATAACGTAATACGTATTAACGTTGTATCATATAATGTAATACTCTATGACGTTACACCATATAACGCAATAAGTATTAACGTTATACCATATAACATAATCTTTTATGATGTTACACCATATAGCATAATACGTTATCACGTTATACCATCTAACGTAATACGCATTAACGTTGTATCATATAATGTAATACGTTATGACGTTACACCATATAACGTAATACGTTATTACTTTACACCATATAACGTAATACGTATTGACGTTGTATCATATAATGTAATACGTTATAATGCTTGCCATATAACGTAATTCGTTATAACGTTACACCATATAACGTAATAGTGTATTTCGTTATAACTTATAATGTAATACGTTATGACGTTACACCATATAACGTAATACGTTATAGTGTTATGCCATATTACGTAATACGTTATAACGTTACACTATATAACGTTAAACGTTATATCTTTATGAGTTATAACGTTACACCATATTACGTAATACGTATTAACGTTGTATCATATAATGTAATACGTTATAACGCTATGTCATATAACGTAATACGTTATAACGTTACACCATATAACGTTATATGACGTTATACGTATTAACGTTGTATCATATAATGTAATACCGTTTATCGTTATAGCATATAACGTAATACGTATTAACGTTGTATCATATAATGTGATACTGTATATCGTTATACCGTATAACATATTACGTTATGTCGTTACACCACATAACGTAAGACGTATTGACGTTACACTATATAACGTAATACGTTATAACGTTACACCATATAACGTAATACTGTATTTCGTTATAGCATATAACGTAATACGTAATGACGTTACACCATATAACGTTATGCGTTATGACGTTATACCATATAATGTAATACGGTATGACGTCACACCATATAACGTAATACGTTATGACGTTACACCATATAACGTAATACGTTATTACGTTACACCATATAACGTAATACGTATTAACGTTGTATCATATAATGTATTACGTTATAATGCTTGCCATATAACGTAATTCGTTATAACGTTACACCATATAACGTAATACTGTATTTCGTTATAACTTATAATGTAATACGTTATGACGTTACACCATATAAGGTAATACGTATTAACGTTGTATCATATAATGTAATACCGTTTATCGCTATAGCATATAACCTAATACGTATTAACGTTATATCATATAACGTAATGCGTATTAACGTTGTATCATATAATGTAATACCGTTTATCGTTATAGCATGTAACGTAATACGTTATGACGTTACACCATATAACGTAATACGTATTAACGTTGTATCATATAATGTAATACGTTATAATGCTATGCCATATAACGCAATACTTTATAACGTTACACAATATAACGCTATACGTTATAACGTTGTACCATACAACGTAATACGTTATGTCTTTACACCATAAAACGTAATACGTATTAATGTTGTATCATATAATGTAATACTTTATGATGTTACACCATAAAACGTAATACGTATTAACGTTGTATCATATAATGTAATACGTTATGACGTTACACCATATAACGCAATACGTATTAACGTTATACCATATAACATAATTCGTTATGACGTTACACCATATAACGTAATACGTTATAGCGTTATGCCATATTACGTAATACGTTATGACGTTACACCATATAACGCAATACGTATTAACGTAATACCATATAACATAATACCTTATGACGTTACACCATATAACGTAATACGTTATAGTGTTATGCCATATTACGTAATACGTTATAACGTTACACTATATAACGTTAAACGTTATAACTTTATGAGTTATAACGTTACACCATATTACGTAATACGTATTAACGTTGTATCATATAATGTAATACGTTATAACGCTATGTCATATAACGTAATACGTTATAACGTTACACCATATAACGTTATATGACGTTATGCGTATTAACGTTGTATCATATAATGTAATACCGTTTATCGTTATAGCATATAACGTAATACGTATTAACGTTGTATCATATAATGTGATACTGTATATCGTTATACCGTATAACATATTACGTTATGTCGTTACACCACATAACGTAAGACGTATTAACGTTACACTATATAACGTAATACGTTATAACGTTATACCATATAACGTAATACTGTATTTCGTTATAGCATATAACGTAATACGTAATGACGTTACACCATATAACGTTATGCGTTATGACGTTACACCATATAACGTAATACCTTATAACGTTACACCATAAAACGTAATACGTATTAATGTTGTATCATATAATGTAATACTTTATGACGTTACACCATAAAACGTAATACGTTTTAATGTTGTATCATATAATGTAATACTTTATGACGTTACACCATATAACGTAATACGTTATAGTGTTATGCCATATTACGTAATACGTTATAACGTTACACTATATAACGTTAAACGTTATAACTTTATGAGTTATAACGTTACACCATATTACGTAATACGTATTAACGTTTTATCATATAATGTAATACGTTATAACGCTATGTCATATAACGTAATACGTTATAACGTTACACCATATAACGTTATATGACGTTATACGTATTAACGTTGTATCATATAATGTAATACCGTTTATCGTTATAGCATATAACGTAATACGTTATGACGTTACACCATATAACGTAATACGTTATAACGTTACATCATATAACGTTATTCGTTATGACGTTATACCATATAATGTAATACGGTATGACGTCACACCATATAACGTAATACGTTATGATGTTACACCATATAACGTAATACGTATTAACGTTGTATCATAAAATGTAATGCTCTATGACGTTACACCATATAACGCAATAAGTATTAACGTTATACCATATAACATAATATTTTATGACGTTACACCATATAGCGTAATACGTTATCACGTTACACCATATAACGTAATACTATATCTCGTTATACCATATAACGTAATACGTAATGACGTTACACCATATAACGTAATACGTATTAACGTTGTATCATATAATGTAATACGTTATGACGTTGCACCATATAACGTAATACGTTATAACGTTACACCATATAACGTAATACGTATTAACGTTGTATCATATAATGTAATACCGTTTAGCGTTATAGCATGTAACGTAATACGTTATGACGTTACACCATATAACGTAATACGTATTAACGTTTTATCATATAATGTAATACGTTATAACGCTATGTCATATAACGTAATACGTTATAACGTTACACCATATAACGTTATATGACGTTATACGTATTAACGTTGTATCATATAATGTAATACCGTTTATCGTTATAGCATATAACGTAATACGTTATGACGTTACACCATATAACGTAATACGTTATAACGTTACACCATATAACGTTATTCGTTATGACGTTATACCATATAATGTAATACGGTATGACGTCACACCATATAACGTAATACGTTATGATGTTACACCATATAACGTAATACGTATTAACGTTGTATCATAAAATGTAATGCTCTATGACGTTACACCATATAACGCAATAAGTATTAACGTTATACCATATAACATAATATTTTATGACGTTACACCATATAGCGTAATACGTTATCACGTTACACCATATAACGTAATACTGTATCTCGTTATACCATATAACGTAATACGTAATGACGTTACACCATATAACGTAATACGTATTAACGTTGTATCATATAATGTAATACGTTATGACGTTGCACCATATAACGTAATACGTTATAACGTTACACCATATAACGTAATACGTATTAACGTTGTATCATATAATGTAATACCGTTTAGCGTTATAGCATGTAACGTAATACGTTATGACGTTACACCATATAACGTAATACGTATTAACGTTGTATCATCTAATGTAATACGTTATAATGCTCTGCCATATAACGTAATACTTTATAACGTTACACAATATAACGCAGTAAGTTATAATGTTATACCATATAACGTAATACTTTATGACGTTACACCATATAACGTAATACGTTATAACGTTACACCATATAACGTAATACGTCATAACGTTACACCATATAACGTAATACTGTATCTCGTTATACCATACAACGTAATATGTTATGACGTTACACCATATAACGTAATACCTTATAACGTCACACCACAAAACGTAATACGTATTAATGTTGTATCATATAATGTAATACTTTGTGACGTTACACCATAAAACGTAATACGTATTAATGTTGTATCATATAATGTAATACTTTATGACGTTACACCATATAACGTAATACGTTATAGCGTTATGCCATATTACGTAATACGTTATAACGTTACACCATATAACGTTAAACGTTATAACTTTATGCGTTATAACGTTACACCATATTACGTAATACGTATTAACGTTGTATCATATAATGTAATACGTTATGTTGCTATGCCATATAACGTAATACGTTATAACGTTACACCATATAACGCTATACGTTATAACGTTGTACCATACAACGTAATACGTTATGACTTTACACCATATAACGTAATACGATATGACATTACACCGTATAACATAATACGTATTAACCTTATACCATATAGCGTAATACGATATGACTTTACACCATACATCGTAATACGTATTAACGTTGTATCATATAATGTAATACGTTATAATGCTATGCCATATAACGAAATACTTTATGACGTTACACCATATAACGTAATACATTATAACGTTACACCATATAACGTAATACTGTATCTCGTTATACCATACAATGTAATTCGTTATAACGTTACACCATATAACGTAATACTGTATTTCGTTATACCTTATAATGTAATACGTTATGACGTTACACCATATAAGGTAATACGTATTAACGTTGTATCATATAATGTAATACCGTTTATCGCTATAGCATATAACGTAATACGTATTAACGTTATATCATATTACGTAATACGTATTAACGTTGTATCATATAATGTAATACCGTTTATCGTTATAGCATGTAACGTAATACGTTATGATGTTACACCATATAACGTAATACGTATTAACTTTGTATCATATAATGTAATACGTTATAATGCTATGCCATATAACGTAATACTTTATAACGTTACACAATATAACGCTATACGTTATAACGTTGTACCATACAACGTAATACGTTATGACTTTACACCATAAAACGTAATACGTATTAATGTTGTATCATATAATGTAATACTTTATGATGTTACACCATAAAACGTAATACGTATTAACGTTGTATCATATAATGTAATACGTTATGAAGTTACACCATATAACGCAATACGTATTAACGTTATACCATATAATATAATACGTTATGACGTTACACCATATAACGTAATACGTTATAGCGTTATGCCATATTACGTAATACGTTATGACGTTACACCATATAACTCAATACGTATTAACGTAATACCATATAACATAATACGTTATGACGTTACACCATATAACGTAATACGTTATAGTGTTATGCCATATTACGTAATACGTTATAACGTTACACTGTATAACGTTAAACGTTATAACTTTATGAGTTATAACGTTACACCATATTACGTAATACGTATTAACGTTGTATCATATAATGTAATACGTTATAACGCTATGTCATATAACGTAATACGTTATAACGTTACACCATATAACGTTATATGACGTTATACGTATTAACGTTGTATCATATCATGTAATACCGTTTATCGTTATAGCATATAACGTAATACGTGTTAACGTTGTATCATATAATGTAATACCGTTTATCGTTATAGCATCTAACGTAATACGTTATGACGTTACACCATGTAACGTAATACGTATTAACGTTGTATCATATAATGTAATACGTTATAATGCTATGCCATATAACGTAATACTTTATAACGTTTCACAATATAACGCTATACGTTATAACGTTGTACCATACAACGTAATACGTTATGACTTTACACCATATAACGTAATACGATATGACATTACACCGTATAACATAATACGTATTAACGTTATACCATATAGCTTAATACGATATGACTTTACACCATATATCGTAATACGTATTAACGTTCTATCATATAATGTAATACGTTATAATGCTATGCCATATAACGTAATACGTTATAACGTTACACAATATAACGGTATAAGTTATAACGTTATACCATATAACGTAATACGTTATGACGTTATACCATATAACGCAATTCGTATTAACGTTATACCACATAACATAATACGTTATGACGTTACACCATATAACATAATACGTTATGACGTTACACCATATAATGTTATACGTTATAACGTTACACCATATAACGTAATACTGTATTTCGTTATACCATATAACGTAATACGTAATGGTGTTACACCATATAACGTAATACGTTATAACGTTACACCATATAACGTAATACGTATTAACGTTGTATCATATAATGTAATACGTTATGACGTTACACCATATAACGCAATACGTATTAACGTTATACCATATAACATAATACGTTATGACGTTACACCATATAACGTTATACGTTATAGCGTTATGCCATATTACGTAATACGTTAAGACGTTACACCATATGACGCAATACGTATTAACGTAATACCATATAACATAATGCGTTATGACGTTACACCATATAACGTAATACGTTATAGTGTTATGCCATATTACGTAATACGTTATAACGTTAGACTATGTAACGTTAAACGTTATAACTTTATGAGTTATAACGTTACACCATATTACGTAATACGTATTAACGTTGTATCATATAATGTAATACGTTATAACGCTATGTCATATAACGTAATACGTTATAACGTTACACCATATAACGCAATACTGTATTTCGTTATACCATATAACGTAATACGTAATGAGGTTACACCATATAATGTAATACGATATGACTTTACACAATATAGCGTAATACGTATTAACGCTGTATCATATAATGTAATACGTTATGTCGTTACACCATATAACGTAATACGTTATAATGCTATGCCATATAACGTAATTCGTAATGTCGTTACACCATATAACGTAATACGTTATAATGCTATGCCATATAACGTAATACGTTATGACGTTACACCATATAACGTAATACGTTATAACGTTACACCATATAACGTAGTACGTATTAACGTTTTATCATATAATGTAATACGTTATGTCGTTACACCATATAACGCAATACGTATTAATGTTATACCATATAACATAATACGTTATGACGTTACACCATATAACGTAATACGTATTAACGTTGCATCATTTAATGTAATACGTTATAATACCATGCCATATAACGTAATACGTTATGTCGTTACACCATATAACGTAATACGTATTAACGTTGCATCATTTAATGTAATACGTTATAATACCATGCCATATAACGTAATACGTTATGTCGTTACACCATATAACGTAATTCGTTATAATGCTATGCCATATAACGTAATACGTTATGACGTTACACCATATAACGTAGTACGTATTAACGTTTTATCATATAATGTAATACGTTATGTCGTTATACCATATAACGTTATTCGTTATGACGTTACACCATATAACGTAATACTTATTAACGTTGTATCATATAATGTAATACGTTATAACGTTACACCATATAACGTAATAGTGTATTTCGTTATAACTTATAATGTAATACGTTATGACGTTACACCATATAAGGTAATACGTATTAACGTTGTATCATATAATGTAATACCGTTTATCGCTATAGCATATAACCTAATACGTATTAACGTTATATCATATAACGTAATGCGTATTAACGTTGTATCATATAATGTAATACCGTTTATCGTTATAGCATGTAACGTAATACGTTATGACGTTACACCATATAACGTAATACGTATTAACGTTGTATCATATAATGTAATACGTTATAATGCTATGCCATATAACGCAATACTTTATAACGTTACACAATATAACGCTATACGTTATAACGTTGTACCATACAACGTAATACGTTATGACTTTACACCATAAAACGTAATACGTATTAATGTTGTATCATATAATGTAATACTTTATGATGTTACACCATAAAACGTAATACGTATTAACGTTGTATCATATAATGTAATACGTTATGACGTTACACCATATAACGCAATAAGTATTAACGTTATACCATATAACATAATTCGTTATGACGTTACACCATATAACGTAATACGTTATAGCGTTATGCCATATTACGTAATACGTTATGACGTTACACCATATAACGCAATACGTATTAACGTAATACCATATAACATAATACGTTATGACGTTACACCATATAACGTAATACGTTATAGTGTTATGCCATATTACGTAATACGTTATAACGTTACACTATATAACGTTAAACGTTATAACTTTATGAGTTATAACGTTACACCATATTACGTAATACGTATTAACGTTGTATCATATAATGTAATACGTTATAACGCTATGTCATATAACGTAATACGTTATAACGTTACACCATATAACGTTATATGACGTTATACGTATTAACGTTGTATCATATAATGTAATACCGTTTATCGTTATAGCATATAACGTAATACGTATTAACGTTGTATCATATAATGTGATACTGTATATCGTTATACCGTATAACATATTACGTTATGTCGTTACACCACATAACGTAAGACGTATTAACGTTACACTATATAACGTAATACCTTATAACGTTACACCATAAAACGTAATACGTATTAATGTTGTATCATATAATGTAATACTCTATGACGTTACACCATAAAACGTAATACGTTTTAATGTTGTATCATATAATGTAATACTTTATGACGTTACACCATATAACGTAATACGTTATAGCGTTATGCCATATTACGTAATACGTTATAACGTTACACCATATAACGTTAAACGTTATAACTTTATGCGTTATAACGTTACACCATATAACGTAATACGTATTAACGTTATACCATATAACATAATACGTTATGACGTTACACCATATAACATAATACGTTATGACGTTACACCATATAATGTTATACGTTATAACGTTACACCATATAACGTAATACTGTATTTCGTTATACCATATAATGTAATACGTAATGGTGTTACACCATATAACGTAATTCGTTATAACGTTACACCATATAACGTAATACGTATTAACGTTGTATCATATAATGTAATACGTTATGACGTTACACCATATAACGCAATACGTATTAACGTTATACCATATAACATAATACGTTATGACGTTACACCATATAACGTAATACGTTATAGCGTTATGCCATATTACGTAATACGTTAAGACGTTACACCACATGACGCAATACGTATTAACGTAATACCATATAACATAATACGTTATGACGTTACACCATATAACGTAATACGTTATAGTGTTATGCCATATTACGTAATACGTTATAACGTTAGACTATGTAACGTTAAACGTTATAACTTTATGAGTTATAACGTTACACCATATTACGTAATACGTATTAACGTTGTATCATATAATGTAATACGTTATAACGCTATGTCATATAACGTAATACGTTATAACGTTACACCATATAACGCAATACTGTATTTCGTTATACCATATAACGTAATACGTAATGAGGTTACACCATATAACGTAGTACGTATTAACGTTTTATCATATAATGTAATACGTTATGTCGTTATACCATATAACGTTATTCGTTATGACGTTACACCATATAACGTAATACGTATTAACGTTGTATCATATAATGTAGTACGTTCTGACGTTACACCATATAACGTAATACGTATTAACGTTGTATCATATAATGTAATACGTTATGTCGTTACACCATATAACGCAATACGTATTAATGATATACCATATAACATAATACGTTATGACGTTACACCATATAACGTAATACGTATTAACGTTACATCATTTAATGTAATACGTTATAATACCATGCCATATAACGTAATACGTTATGTCGTTACACCATATAACGTAATTCGTTATAATGCTATGCCATATAACGTAATACGTTATGACGTTACACCATATAACGTAGTACGTATTAACGTTTTATCATATAATGTAATACGTTATGTCGTTATACCATATAACGTTATTCGTTATGACGTTACACCATATAACGTTATACGTATTAACGTTGTATCATATAATGTAATACGTTATGATGTTATACCATATAACGCAATACGTATTAACGTTAGACCATATAACGTAATACGTATTAACGTTTTATCATATAATGTAATACGTTATGTCGTTATACCATATAACGTAATACGTTATGACGTTACACCATATAACGCTATACGTCATAAAGATATACCATATAACGTAATACGTTATAACGTTACACCATATAACGTAGTACGTATTAACGTTACACCATATAACGTAATACGTATTAACGTTGTATCATATAATGTAATTGGTTATGACGTTACACCATATAACGTAATTCGTATTAACGTTACACCACATAACGCTATACGTCATAAAGATATACCATATAACGTAATACGTCATAACGTTACACCATATAACGAAATACGTATTAACGTTGTATCATATAATGTAATTCGTTATGACGTTACACCATATAACGCAATACGTATTAACGTTACACCATATAACGTAATACGTATTAACGTTTTATCATATAATGTAATACGTTATGTCGTTATACCATATAGCGTAATACGTTATGACGTTACACCATATAACGTAATTCGTATTAACGTTACACCATATAACGTAATACGTATTAACGTTGTATCATATAATGTAATTCGTTATGACGTTACACCATATAACGTAATTCCTATTAACGTTACACCATATAACGCTGTACGTCATAAAGATATACCATATAACGTAATACGTTATGACGTTACACCATATAACACAATACGTATTAACGTTATACCATATAACGTAAAACGTATTAACGTTGTATCATATAATGTAATACGTTATGTCGTTATACCATATCACGTAATACGATATGACGTTACACCATATTACGCCATACGCATTAACGTTATACCATATAACATACTGCGTTATGACGTTACACCATATAACGTAATACGTTATAACGTTACACCATATAACGCTATACGTCAAAACGATATACCATATAACGTAATACGTTATAACGTTAAACCATATAACAAAATAAGTATTAACGTTGTATCATATAATGCAATACGTTATGACGTTGCACCATATAACACAATACGTATTAACGTTATACCATAAAACGTAAAACGTATTAACGTTGTATCATATAATGTAATACGTTATGACGATACACCATATAACGTAACACGATATGACGCTACACCATATAACGTAACACGATATGACGCTACACCATATAACGCTATACGTCATAACGATATACCATATAACGTAATACGTCATAACGTTACACCATATAACGAAATACGTATTAACGTTGTATCATATAATGTAATTCGTTTTGACGTTACACCATATAACGCAATACGTATTAACGTTACACCATATAACGTAATACGTATTAACGTTTTATCATATAATGTAATACGTTATGTCGTTATACCGTATAACATAATACGTTATGACGTTACACCATATAACGTAATTCGTGTTAACGTTACACCATATAACGTAATACGTATTAACGTTGCATCATTTAATGTAATACGTTATAATACCATGCCATATAACGTAATACGTTATGTCGTTACACCATATAACGTAATTCGTTATAATGCTATGCCATAGAACGTAATACGTTATGACGTTACACCATATAACGTAGTACGTGTTAACGTTTTATCATATAATGTAATACGTTATGTCGTTATACCATATAACGTTATTCGTTATGACGTTACACCATATAACGCTATACGTTATAACGTTATACCATATAACGTAATTCGTATTAACGTTGTATCATATAACGTAATTCGTATTAACGTTACACCATATAACGCTATACGTCATAAAGATATACCATATAACGTAATACGTTATAACGTTACACCATATAACGAAATACGTATTAACGTTGTATCATATAATGTAATTCGTTATGACGTTACACCATATAACGTAATTCGTATTAACGTTTTATCATATAATGTAATACGTTATGTCGTTATACCATATAACGTTATTCGTTATGACGTTACACCATATAACGTAGTACGTATTAACGTTTTATCATATAATGTAATACGTTATGTCGTTATACCATATAACGTTATTCGTTATGACGTTACACCATATAACGTTATACGTATTAACGTTGTATCATATAATGTAATACGTTATGATGTTATACCATATAACGCAATACGTATTAACGTTAGACCATATAACGTAATACGTATTAACGTTTTATCATATAATGTAATACGTTATGTCGTTATACCATATAACGTAATACGTTATGACGTTACACCATATAACGCTATACGTCATAAAGATATACCATATAACGTAATACGTTATAACGTTACACCATATAACGAAATACGTATTAACGTTGTATCATATAATGTAATTCGTTATGACGTTACACCATATAACGTAATTCTTATTAACGCTACACCATATAACGCTATACGTCATAAAGATATACCATATAACGTAATACGTTATGACGTTACACCATATAACGTAATACGCATTAACGTTGTATCATATAATGTAATACGTTATGACGATACACCATATAACGTAACACGATATGACGCTACACCATATAACGTAATACGTTATAACGGTACACCATATAACGTAATACGTATTAACGTTACACCATATAACGCTATACGTCATAACGATATACCATATAACGTAATACGTCATAACGTTACACCATATAACGAAATACGTATTAACGTTGTATCATATAATGTAATTCGTGATGACGTTACAACATATAACGCAATACGTATTAACGTTACACCATATAACGTAATACGTATTAACGTTTTATCATATAACGTAATTCGTATTAACGTTACACCATATAACGCTATACGTCATAAAGATATACCATATAACGTAATACGTTATGACGTTACACCATATAACGTAATACGCATTAACGTTGTATCATATAATGTAATACGTTATGACGATACACCATATAACGTAACACGATATGACGCTACACCATATAACGTAATACGTTATAACGTTACACCATATAACGTAATACGTTATAACGTTACACCATATAACGTAATACTTATTAACGTTGTATCATATAACGTAATACGTATTAACGTCGTATCGTATAATGTAATACGTTATATTGCTATAACATATAACGTAATACGTTATGACGTTACACCATATAACGTAATACGTATTAACGTTGTATCATATAATGTAATACGTTATGACGATACACCATACAACGTAACACGATATGACGCTACACCATATAACGTAATACGTTATAACGTTACACCATATAACGTAATACGTATTAACGTTACACCATATAACGCTATACGTCATAACGATATACCACATTACGTAATACGTCATAACGTTACACCATATAACGAAATACGTATTAACGTTGTATCATATAATGTAATTCGTTATGACGTTACACCATATAACGCAATACGTATTAACGTTTTATCATATAATGTAATACGTTATGTCGTTATACCATATAGCGTAATACGTTATGACGTTACACCATATAACGTAATTCGTATTAACGTTACACCATATAACGTAATACGTATTAACGTTGTATCATATAATGTAATTGGTTATGACGTTACACCATATAACGTAATTCGTATTAACGTTACACCACATAACGCTATACGTCATAAAGATATACCATATAACGTAATACGTCATAACGTTACACCATATAACGAAATACGTATTAACGTTGTATCATATAATGTAATTCGTTATGACGTTACACCATATAACGCAATACGTATTAACGTTACACCATATAACGTAATACGTATTAACGTTTTATCATATAATGTAATACGTTATGTCGTTATACCATATAGCGTAATACGTTATGACGTTACACCATATAACGTAATTCGTATTAACGTTACACCATATAACGTAATACGTATTAACGTTGTATCATATAATGTAATTCGTTATGACGTTACACCATATAACACAATACGTATTAACGTTATACCATATAACGTAAAACGTATTAACGTTGTATCATATAATGTAATACGTTATGTCGTTATACCATATCACGTAATACGATATGACGTTACACCATATTACGCCATACGCATTAACGTTATACCATATAACATACTGCGTTATGACGTTACACCATATAACGTAATACGTTATAACGTTACACCATATAACGCTATACGTCAAAACGATATACCATATAACGTAATACGTTATAACGTTAAACCATATAACAAAATAAGTATTAACGTTGTATCATATAATGCAATACGTTATGACGTTGCACCATATAACACAATACGTATTAACGTTATACCATAAAACGTAAAACGTATTAACGTTGTATCATATAATGTAATACGTTATGACGATACACCATATAACGTAACACGATATGACGCTACACCATATAACGTAACACGATATGACGCTACACCATATAACGCTATACGTCATAACGATATACCATATAACGTAATACGTCATAACGTTACACCATATAACGAAATACGTATTAACGTTGTATCATATAATGTAATTCGTTTTGACGTTACACCATATAACGCAATACGTATTAACGTTACACCATATAACGTAATACGTATTAACGTTTTATCATATAATGTAATACGTTATGTCGTTATACCGTATAACATAATACGTTATGACGTTACACCATATAACGTAATTCGTGTTAACGTTACACCATATAACGTAATACGTATTAACGTTGCATCATTTAATGTAATACGTTATAATACCATGCCATATAACGTAATACGTTATGTCGTTACACCATATAACGTAATTCGTTATAATGCTATGCCATAGAACGTAATACGTTATGACGTTACACCATATAACGTAGTACGTGTTAACGTTTTATCATATAATGTAATACGTTATGTCGTTATACCATATAACGTTATTCGTTATGACGTTACACCATATAACGCTATACGTTATAACGTTATACCATATAACGTAATTCGTATTAACGTTGTATCATATAATGTAATTCGTGATGACGTTACAACATATAACGCAATACGTATTAACGTTACACCATATAACGTAATACGTATTAACGTTTTATCATATAACGTAATTCGTATTAACGTTACACCATATAACGCTATACGTCATAAAGATATACCATATAACGTAATACGTTATAACGTTACACCATATAACGAAATACGTATTAACGTTGTATCATATAATGTAATTCGTTATGACGTTACACCATATAACGTAATTCGTATTAACGTTTTATCATATAATGTAATACGTTATGTCGTTATACCATATAACGTTATTCGTTATGACGTTACACCATATAACGTAGTACGTATTAACGTTTTATCATATAATGTAATACGTTATGTCGTTATACCATATAACGTTATTCGTTATGACGTTACACCATATAACGTTATACGTATTAACGTTGTATCATATAATGTAATACGTTATGATGTTATACCATATAACGCAATACGTATTAACGTTAGACCATATAACGTAATACGTATTAACGTTTTATCATATAATGTAATACGTTATGTCGTTATACCATATAACGTAATACGTTATGACGTTACACCATATAACGCTATACGTCATAAAGATATACCATATAACGTAATACGTTATAACGTTACACCATATAACGAAATACGTATTAACGTTGTATCATATAATGTAATTCGTTATGACGTTACACCATATAACGTAATTCGTATTAACGCTACACCATATAACGCTATACGTCATAAAGATATACCATATAACGTAATACGTTATGACGTTACACCATATAACGTAATACGCATTAACGTTGTATCATATAATGTAATACGTTATGACGATACACCATATAACGTAACACGATATGACGCTACACCATATAACGTAATACGTTATAACGGTACACCATATAACGTAATACGTATTAACGTTACACCATATAACGCTATACGTCATAACGATATACCATATAACGTAATACGTCATAACGTTACACCATATAACGAAATACGTATTAACGTTGTATCATATAATGTAATTCGTGATGACGTTACAACATATAACGCAATACGTATTAACGTTACACCATATAACGTAATACGTATTAACGTTTTATCATATAACGTAATTCGTATTAACGTTACACCATATAACGCTATACGTCATAAAGATATACCATATAACGTAATACGTTATGACGTTACACCATATAACGTAATACGCATTAACGTTGTATCATATAATGTAATACGTTATGACGATACACCATATAACGTAACACGATATGACGCTACACCATATAACGTAATACGTTATAACGTTACACCATATAACGTAATACGTTATAACGTTACACCATATAACGTAATACTTATTAACGTTGTATCATATAACGTAATACGTATTAACGTCGTATCGTATAATGTAATACGTTATATTGCTATAACATATAACGTAATACGTTATGACGTTACACCATATAACGTAATACGTATTAACGTTGTATCATATAATGTAATACGTTATGACGATACACCATACAACGTAACACGATATGACGCTACACCATATAACGTAATACGTTATAACGTTACACCATATAACGTAATACGTATTAACGTTACACCATATAACGCTATACGTCATAACGATATACCACCTTACGTAATACGTCATAACGTTACACCATATAACGAAATACGTATTAACGTTGTATCATATAATGTAATTCGTTATGACGTTACACCATATAACGCAATACGTATTAACGTTTTATCATATAATGTAATACGTTATGTCGTTATACCATATAGCGTAATACGTTATGACGTTACACCATATAACGTAATTCGTATTAACGTTACACCATATAACGTAATACGTATTAACGTTGTATCATATAATGTAATTGGTTATGACGTTACACCATATAACGTAATTCGTATTAACGTTACACCACATAACGCTATACGTCATAAAGATATACCATATAACGTAATACGTCATAACGTTACACCATATAACGAAATACGTATTAACGTTGTATCATATAATGTAATTCGTTATGACGTTACACCATATAACGCAATACGTATTAACGTTACACCATATAACGTAATACGTATTAACGTTTTATCATATAATGTAATACGTTATGTCGTTATACCATATAGCGTAATACGTTATGACGTTACACCATATAACGTAATTCGTATTAACGTTACACCATATAACGTAATACGTATTAACGTTGTATCATATAATGTAATTCGTTATGACGTTACACCATATAACGTAATTCCTATTAACGTTACACCATATAACGCTGTACGTCATAAAGATATACCATATAACGTAATACGTTATGACGTTACACCATATAACACAATACGTATTAACGTTATACCATATAACGTAAAACGTATTAACGTTGTATCATATAATGTAATACGTTATGTCGTTATACCATATCACGTAATACGATATGACGTTACACCATATTACGCCATACGCATTAACGTTATACCATATAACATACTGCGTTATGACGTTACACCATATAACGTAATACGTATTAACGTTGTATCATATAATGTAATACGTTATAATGCTATGCCATATAACGTAATATGTTATAACGTTACACCATATAACGTAATACGTATTAACGTTGTATCATATAATGTAATACGTTATAACGATATAACATATAACGTAATACGTTATAACGTTACACCATATAACGTAATACGTTATAACGTTAAACCATATAACGCTATACGTTATAACGTTATACCATACAACGTAATACGTTATAACGTTACACCATATAACGTAATACGTATTAACGTTGTATCATATAATGTAATACGTTATAATGCTATGCCATATAACGTAATACGTTATAACGTTACACCATATAACGCTATACGTTATAAAGTTATACCATACAACGTAATACGTTATGACGTCACACCATATAACGTAATACGATATGACTTTACACCATATAACGTAATACGTATTAACGTTGTATCATATAATGTAATACGTTATAATGCTATGCCGTTTAACGTAATACGTTATGACGTTACACCATATAAAGCAATACGTATTAACGCTATACCATATAACGTAATACGTATTAGCGTTGTATCATATAATGTAATACGTTATAATGCTATGCCACATAACGTAATACGTTATAACGTTACACCATATAACGCTATACGTTATAACGTTATACCATACAACGTAATACGTTATGACGTTACACCATACAACGTAATACGATATGACTTTACACCATATAACGTAATACGTATTAACTTTGTATCATATAATGTAATACGTTATAATGCTATGCCATATAACGTAATACGTTATAACGTTACTCCATAAAACGCTATACGTTATAACGTTATACCTTACAACGTAATACGTTATGACGTTACACCATATAACGTAATACGAAATGACTTTACACCATATAACGTAATACGTTATAACGTTAAACCATATAACGCTATACGTTATAAAGTTATACCATACAACGTAATACGATATGACTTTACACCTTATAACGTAATACGAAATGGCTTTACACCATATAACGTAATACGTATTAACGTTGTATCATATAATGTAATACTTTATGACGTTACACCATATAACGTAATACGTTATGACTTTACACCATATAACGTAATACGATATCATGCTACACCATATAACGTAATACGTATTAACGTTGTATCATATAATGTAATACGTTATGACGTTACACCATATAGGGTAATACGTATTAACGTTGTACAACATAATGTAATACGTTATAATGCTATGCCATATATGCGTAATACGTTATAACGTTACACCATATAACGTAATACGTATTAACGTTGTATCATATAATGTAATACGTTATAATGCTATGCCATATAACGTAATGCGTTATAACGTTACACCATATAACGCTATACGTTATAACGTTATACCATACAACGTAATACGTTATGACGTTACACCATAAAACGTAATACGATATGACTTTACACCATATAACGTAATACGTATTAACGTTGTATCATATAATGTAATACGTTATAATGCTATGCCATTTAACGTAATAAGTTATAACGTTACACCATATAACGTAATACGTATTAACGTTGTATCATATAATGTAATACGTTATAATGCTATGCCATATAACGTAATACGTTATAACGTTACACCATATAACGCTATACGTTATAACGTTATACCATACAACGTAATACGTTATGACGTTACACCATATAACGTAATACGATATGACTTTACACCATATAACGAAATAGGTATTAACGTTGTATCATATAATGTAATACATTATGACATTACACCATATAACGTAATACGTTATGACTTTACACCATATAACGTAATACGTTATCACGTTACACCATATAACGTAATACGTATTAACGTTGTATCATATAATGTAATGCGTTATAATGCTATGCCATTTAACGTAATACGTTATAACGTTACACCATATAACGTAATACGCATTAAAGTTGTATCATATAATGTAATACGTTATAATGCTATGCCATATAACGTAATACGTTATGACTTTACACCATATAACGCTATACGTTATAACGTTATACCATACAACGTAATACGATATGACTTTACACCTTATAACGTAATACAAAATGTCTTTACACCATATAACGTAATACGTATTAACGTTGTATCATATAATGTAATACGTTATAACGTTACATCATATAACGTAATACGTTATAACGTTAAACCATATAACGCTATACGTTATAACGTTATACCATACAACGTAATACGTTATAACGTTACACCATATAACGTAATACGTATTAACGTTGTATCATATAATGTAATACGTTATAATGCTATGCCATATAACGTAATACGTTATAACGTTACACCATATAACGCTATACGTTATGACGTTATACCATACAACGCAATACGTTATGACGTTACACCGTACAACGTAATACGTAATGCCGTTACACCATATAACGCTATACGTTATAACGTTATACCATATAACGTAATACGTATTAACGTTGTATCATATAATGTAATACGTTATAATGCTATGCCGTATAACGCAATACGTTATAACGTAACACCATATAACGCTATACGTTATAACGATATAACATATAACGTAATCCGTTATAACGTTGTATCATATAATGTAATACGTTATGACGTTACACCATATAACGTAATACGTTATGACTTTACACCATATAACCTAGTACGTTTTCACGCTACACCATATAACGTAATACGTATTAACGTTGTATCATATAATGTAATACGTTATGTCGTTATACCATATAACGTTATTCGTTATGACGTTACACCATATAACGCTATACGTTATAACGTTATACCATATAACGTAATTCGTATTAACGTTGTATCATATAATGTAATTCGTGATGACGTTACACCATATAACGCAATACGTATTAACGTTACACCATATAACGTAATACGTATTAACGTTTTATCATATAACGTAATTCGTATTAACGTTACACCATATAACGCTATACGTCATAAAGATATACCATATAACGTAATACGTTATAACGTTACACCATATAACGAAATACGTATTAACGTTGTATCATATAATGTAATTCGTTATGACGTTACACCATATAACGTAATTCGTATTAACGTTTTATCATATAATGTAATACGTTATGTCGTTATACCATATAACGTTATTCGTTATGACGTTACACCATATAACGTAGTACGTATTAACGTTTTATCATATAATGTAATACGTTATGTCGTTATACCATATAACGTTATTCGTTATGACGTTACACCATATAACGTTATACGTATTAACGTTGTATCATATAATGTAATACGTTATGATGTTATACCATATAACGCAATACGTATTAACGTTAGACCATATAACGTAATACGTATTAACGTTTTATCATATAATGTAATACGTTATGTCGTTATACCATATAACGTAATACGTTATGACGTTACACCATATAACGCTATACGTCATAAAGATATACCATATAACGTAATACGTTATAACGTTACACCATATAACGAAATACGTATTAACGTTGTATCATATAATGTAATTCGTTATGACGTTACACCATATAACGTAATTCGTATTAACGCTACACCATATAACGCTATACGTCATAAAGATATACCATATAACGTAATACGTTATGACGTTACACCATATAACGTAATACGCATTAACGTTGTATCATATAATGTAATACGTTATGACGATACACCATATAACGTAACACGATATGACGCTACACCATATAACGTAATACGTTATAACGGTACACCATATAACGTAATACGTATTAACGTTACACCATATAACGCTATACGTCATAACGATATACCATATAACGTAATACGTCATAACGTTACACCATATAACGAAATACGTATTAACGTTGTATCATATAATGTAATTCGTGATGACGTTACAACATATAACGCAATACGTATTAACGTTACACCATATAACGTAATACGTATTAACGTTTTATCATATAACGTAATTCGTATTAACGTTACACCATATAACGCTATACGTCATAAAGATATACCATATAACGTAATACGTTATGACGTTACACCATATAACGTAATACGCATTAACGTTGTATCATATAATGTAATACGTTATGACGATACACCATATAACGTAACACGATATGACGCTACACCATATAACGTAATACGTTATAACGTTACACCATATAACGTAATACGTTATAACGTTACACCATATAACGTAATACTTATTAACGTTGTATCATATAACGTAATACGTATTAACGTCGTATCGTATAATGTAATACGTTATATTGCTATAACATATAACGTAATACGTTATGACGTTACACCATATAACGTAATACGTATTAACGTTGTATCATATAATGTAATACGTTATGACGATACACCATACAACGTAACACGATATGACGCTACACCATATAACGTAATACGTTATAACGTTACACCATATAACGTAATACGTATTAACGTTACACCATATAACGCTATACGTCATAACGATATACCACATTACGTAATACGTCATAACGTTACACCATATAACGAAATACGTATTAACGTTGTATCATATAATGTAATTCGTTATGACGTTACACCATATAACGCAATACGTATTAACGTTTTATCATATAATGTAATACGTTATGTCGTTATACCATATAGCGTAATACGTTATGACGTTACACCATATAACGTAATTCGTATTAACGTTACACCATATAACGTAATACGTATTAACGTTGTATCATATAATGTAATTGGTTATGACGTTACACCATATAACGTAATTCGTATTAACGTTACACCACATAACGCTATACGTCATAAAGATATACCATATAACGTAATACGTCATAACGTTACACCATATAACGAAATACGTATTAACGTTGTATCATATAATGTAATTCGTTATGACGTTACACCATATAACGCAATACGTATTAACGTTACACCATATAACGTAATACGTATTAACGTTTTATCATATAATGTAATACGTTACGTCGTTATACCATATAGCGTAATACGTTATGACGTTACACCATATAACGTAATTCGTATTAACGTTACACCATATAACGTAATACGTATTAACGTTGTATCATATAATGTAATTCGTTATGACGTTACACCATATAACGTAATTCCTATTAACGTTACACCATATAACGCTGTACGTCATAAAGATATACCATATAACGTAATACGTTATGACGTTACACCATATAACACAATACGTATTAACGTTATACCATATAACGTAAAACGTATTAACGTTGTATCATATAATGTAATACGTTATGTCGTTATACCATATCACGTAATACGATATGACGTTACACCATATTACGCCATACGCATTAACGTTATACCATATAACATACTGCGTTATGACGTTTCACCATATAACGTAATACGTTATAACGTTACACCATATAACGCTATACGTCAAAACGATATACCATATAACGTAATACGTTATAACGTTAAACCATAGAACAAAATAAGTATTAACGTTGTATCATATAATGCAATACGTTATGACGTTGCACCATATAACACAATACGTATTAACGTTATACCATAAAACGTAAAACGTATTAACGTTGTATCATATAATGTAATACGTTATGACGATACACCATATAACGTAACACGATATGACGCTACACCATATAACGTAACACGATATGACGCTACACCATATAACGCTATACGTCATAACGATATACCATATAACGTAATACGTCATAACGTTACACCATATAACGAAATACGTATTAACGTTGTATCATATAATGTAATTCGTTTTGACGTTACACCATATAACGCAATACGTATTAACGTTACACCATATAACGTAATACGTATTAACGTTTTATCATATAATGTAATACGTTATGTCGTTATACCGTATAACATAATACGTTATGACGTTACACCATATAACGTAATTCGTGTTAACGTTACACCATATAACGTAATACGTATTAACGTTGCATCATTTAATGTAATACGTTATAATACCATGCCATATAACGTAATACGTTATGTCGTTACACCATATAACGTAATTCGTTATAATGCTATGCCATAGAACGTAATACGTTATGACGTTACACCATATAACGTAGTACGTGTTAACGTTTTATCATATAATGTAATACGTTATGTCGTTATACCATATAACGTTATTCGTTATGACGTTACACCATATAACGCTATACGTTATAACGTTATACCATATAACGTAATTCGTATTAACGTTGTATCATATAATGTAATACGTTATAATGCTATGCCATATAACGTAATACGTTATGACTTTACACCATATAACGCTATACGTTATAACGTTATACCTTACAACGTAATACGATATGAATTTACCCCTTATAACGTAATACGAAATGGCTTTACACCATATAACGTAATACGTTATCACGCTACACCATATAACGTAATACGCATTAACGTTGTATCATATAATGTAATACGTTATAACGCTATGCCATATAACGTAATACGTTATAACGTTACACCATATAACGTAATACGTATTAACGTTGTATCATATAACGTAATACGTTATCATGCTACACCATATAACGTAATACGTATTAACGTTGTATCATATAATGTAATACGTTATGACGTTACCCCGTATAAGGTAATACGTATTAAAGTTGTACAATATAATGTAATACGTTATAATGCTATGCCATATAACGTAATACATTATAACGTTACACCATATAACGTAATACGTATTAACGTTGTATCATATAATGTAATACGTTATAATGCTATGCCATATAACGTAATACGTTATAACGTTACACCATATAACGTAATACGTATTAACGTTGTATCATATAATGTAATACGTTATAACGATATAACATATAACGTAATACGTTATGACGTTACACCATATAACGTAATACGTATTAACGTTGTATCATGTAATGTAATACGTTATGACGATACACCATATAACGTAACACGATATGACGCTACACCATATAACGCTATACGTCATAACGATATACCATATAACGTAATACGTCATAACGTTACACCATATAACGAAATACGTATTAACGTTGTATCATATAATGTAATTCGTTTTGACGTTACACCATATAACGCAATACGTATTAACGTTATACCATATAACATACTGCGTTATGACTTTACCCCATATAAGGTAATACGTATTAACGTTGTACAATATAATGTAATACGTTATAATGCTATGCCATATAACGTAATACGTTATAACGTTACACCATATAACGTAATACGTATTAACGTTGTATCATATAATGTAATACGTTATAATGCTATGCCATATAACGTAATATGTTATAACGTTACACCATATAACGTAATACGTATTAACGTTGTATCATATAATGTAATACGTTATAACGATATAACATATAACGTAATACGTTATAACGTTACACCATATAACGTAATACGTTATAACGTTAAACCATATAACGCTATACGTTATAACGTTATACCATACAACGTAATACGTTATAACGTTACACCATATAACGTAATACGTATTAACGTTGTATCATATAATGTAATACGTTATAATGCTATGCCATATAACGTAATATGTTATAACGTTACACCATATAACGTAATACGTATTAACGTTGTATCATATAATGTAATACGTTATAACGATATAACATATAACGTAATACGTTATAACGTTACACCATATAACGTAATACGTTATAACGTTACACCATATAACGTAATACGTTATAACGTTACACCATATAACGTAATACTTATTAACGTTGTATCATATAACGTAATACGTATTAACGTCGTATCGTATAATGTAATACGTTATATTGCTATAACATATAACGTAATACGTTATGACGTTACACCATATAACGTAATACGTATTAACGTTGTATCATATAATGTAATACGTTATGACGATACACCATACAACGTAACACGATATGACGCTACACCATATAACGTAATACGTTATAACGTTACACCATATAACGTAATACGTATTAACGTTACACCATATAACGCTATACGTCATAACGATATACCACATTACGTAATACGTCATAACGTTACACCATATAACGAAATACGTATTAACGTTGTATCATATAATGTAATTCGTTATGACGTTACACCATATAACGCAATACGTATTAACGTTTTATCATATAATGTAATACGTTATGTCGTTATACCATATAGCGTAATACGTTATGACGTTACACCATATAACGTAATTCGTATTAACGTTACACCATATAACGTAATACGTATTAACGTTGTATCATATAATGTAATTGGTTATGACGTTACACCATATAACGTAATTCGTATTAACGTTACACCACATAACGCTATACGTCATAAAGATATACCATATAACGTAATACGTCATAACGTTACACCATATAACGAAATACGTATTAACGTTGTATCATATAATGTAATTCGTTATGACGTTACACCATATAACGCAATACGTATTAACGTTACACCATATAACGTAATACGTATTAACGTTTTATCATATAATGTAATACGTTATGTCGTTATACCATATAGCGTAATACGTTATGACGTTACACCATATAACGTAATTCGTATTAACGTTACACCATATAACGTAATACGTATTAACGTTGTATCATATAATGTAATTCGTTATGACGTTACACCATATAACGTAATTCCTATTAACGTTACACCATATAACGCTGTACGTCATAAAGATATACCATATAACGTAATACGTTATGACGTTACACCATATAACACAATACGTATTAACGTTATACCATATAACGTAAAACGTATTAACGTTGTATCATATAATGTAATACGTTATGTCGTTATACCATATCACGTAATACGATATGACGTTACACCATATTACGCCATACGCATTAACGTTATACCATATAACATACTGCGTTATGACGTTACACCATATAACGTAATACGTTATAACGTTACACCATATAACGCTATACGTCAAAACGATATACCATATAACGTAATACGTTATAACGTTAAACCATATAACAAAATAAGTATTAACGTTGTATCATATAATGCAATACGTTATGACGTTGCACCATATAACACAATACGTATTAACGTTATACCATAAAACGTAAAACGTATTAACGTTGTATCATATAATGTAATACGTTATGACGATACACCATATAACGTAACACGATATGACGCTACACCATATAACGTAACACGATATGACGCTACACCATATAACGCTATACGTCATAACGATATACCATATAACGTAATACGTCATAACGTTACACCATATAACGAAATACGTATTAACGTTGTATCATATAATGTAATTCGTTTTGACGTTACACCATATAACGCAATACGTATTAACGTTACACCATATAACGTAATACGTATTAACGTTTTATCATATAATGTAATACGTTATGTCGTTATACCGTATAACATAATACGTTATGACGTTACACCATATAACGTAATTCGTGTTAACGTTACACCATATAACGTAATACGTATTAACGTTGCATCATTTAATGTAATACGTTATAATACCATGCCATATAACGTAATACGTTATGTCGTTACACCATATAACGTAATTCGTTATAATGCTATGCCATAGAACGTAATACGTTATGACGTTACACCATATAACGTAGTACGTGTTAACGTTTTATCATATAATGTAATACGTTATGTCGTTATACCATATAACGTTATTCGTTATGACGTTACACCATATAACGCTATACGTTATAACGTTATACCATATAACGTAATTCGTATTAACGTTGTATCATATAATGTAATACGTTATAATGCTATGCCATATAACGTAATACGTTATGACTTTACACCATATAACGCTATACGTTATAACGTTATACCTTACAACGTAATACGATATGAATTTACCCCTTATAACGTAATACGAAATGGCTTTACACCATATAACGTAATACGTTATCACGCTACACCATATAACGTAATACGCATTAACGTTGTATCATATAATGTAATACGTTATAACGCTATGCCATATAACGTAATACGTTATAACGTTACACCATATAACGTAATACGTATTAACGTTGTATCATATAACGTAATACGTTATCATGCTACACCATATAACGTAATACGTATTAACGTTGTATCATATAATGTAATACGTTATGACGTTACCCCGTATAAGGTAATACGTATTAAAGTTGTACAATATAATGTAATACGTTATAATGCTATGCCATATAACGTAATACATTATAACGTTACACCATATAACGTAATACGTATTAACGTTGTATCATATAATGTAATACGTTATAATGCTATGCCATATAACGTAATACGTTATAACGTTACACCATATAACGTAATACGTATTAACGTTGTATCATATAATGTAATACGTTATAACGATATAACATATAACGTAATACGTTATGACGTTACACCATATAACGTAATACGTATTAACGTTGTATCATGTAATGTAATACGTTATGACGATACACCATATAACGTAACACGATATGACGCTACACCATATAACGCTATACGTCATAACGATATACCATATAACGTAATACGTCATAACGTTACACCATATAACGAAATACGTATTAACGTTGTATCATATAATGTAATTCGTTTTGACGTTACACCATATAACGCAATACGTATTAACGTTATACCATATAACATACTGCGTTATGACTTTACCCCATATAAGGTAATACGTATTAACGTTGTACAATATAATGTAATACGTTATAATGCTATGCCATATAACGTAATACGTTATAACGTTACACCATATAACGTAATACGTATTAACGTTGTATCATATAATGTAATACGTTATAATGCTATGCCATATAACGTAATATGTTATAACGTTACACCATATAACGTAATACGTATTAACGTTGTATCATATAATGTAATACGTTATAACGATATAACATATAACGTAATACGTTATAACGTTACACCATATAACGTAATACGTTATAACGTTAAACCATATAACGCTATACGTTATAACGTTATACCATACAACGTAATACGTTATAACGTTACACCATATAACGTAATACGTATTAACGTTGTATCATATAATGTAATACGTTATAATGCTATGCCATATAACGTAATACGTTATAACGTTACACCATATAACGCTATACGTTATAAAGTTATACCATACAACGTAATACGTTATGACGTCACACCATATAACGTAATACGATATGACTTTACACCATATAACGTAATACGTATTAACGTTGTATCATATAATGTAATACGTTATAATGCTATGCCGTTTAACGTAATACGTTATGACGTTACACCATATAAAGCAATACGTATTAACGCTATACCATATAACGTAATACGTATTAGCGTTGTATCATATAATGTAATACGTTATAATGCTATGCCACATAACGTAATACGTTATAACGTTACACCATATAACGCTATACGTTATAACGTTATACCATACAACGTAATACGTTATGACGTTACACCATACAACGTAATACGATATGACTTTACACCATATAACGTACTACGTATTAACTTTGTATCATATAATGTAATACGTTATAATGCTATGCCATATAACGTAATACGTTATAACGTTACTCCATAAAACGCTATACGTTATAACGTTATACCTTACAACGTAATACGTTATGACGTTACACCATATAACGTAATACGAAATGACTTTACACCATATAACGTAATACGTTATAACGTTAAACCATATAACGCTATACGTTATAAAGTTATACCATACAACGTAATACGATATGACTTTACACCTTATAACGTAATACGAAATGGCTTTACACCATATAACGTAATACGTATTAACGTTGTATCATATAATGTAATACTTTATGACGTTACACCATATAACGTAATACGTTATGACTTTACACCATATAACGTAATACGATATCATGCTACACCATATAACGTAATACGTATTAACGTTGTATCATATAATGTAATACGTTATGACGTTACACCATATAGGGTAATACGTATTAACGTTGTACAACATAATGTAATACGTTATAATGCTATGCCATATATGCGTAATACGTTATAACGTTACACCATATAACGTAATACGTATTAACGTTGTATCATATAATGTAATACGTTATAATGCTATGCCATATAACGTAATGCGTTATAACGTTACACCATATAACGCTATACGTTATAACGTTATACCATACAACGTAATACGTTATGACGTTACACCATAAAACGTAATACGATATGACTTTACACCATATAACGTAATACGTATTAACGTTGTATCATATAATGTAATACGTTATAATGCTATGCCATTTAACGTAATAAGTTATAACGTTACACCATATAACGTAATACGTATTAACGTTGTATCATATAATGTAATACGTTATAATGCTATGCCATATAACGTAATACGTTATAACGTTACACCATATAACGCTATACGTTATAACGTTATACCATACAACGTAATACGTTATGACGTTACACCATATAACGTAATACGATATGACTTTACACCATATAACGAAATAGGTATTAACGTTGTATCATATAATGTAATACATTATGACATTACACCATATAACGTAATACGTTATGACTTTACACCATATAACGTAATACGTTATCACGTTACACCATATAACGTAATACGTATTAACGTTGTATCATATAATGTAATGCGTTATAATGCTATGCCATTTAACGTAATACGTTATAACGTTACACCATATAACGTAATACGCATTAAAGTTGTATCATATAATGTAATACGTTATAATGCTATGCCATATAACGTAATACGTTATGACTTTACACCATATAACGCTATACGTTATAACGTTATACCATACAACGTAATACGATATGACTTTACACCTTATAACGTAATACAAAATGTCTTTACACCATATAACGTAATACGTATTAACGTTGTATCATATAATGTAATACGTTATAACGTTACATCATATAACGTAATACGTTATAACGTTAAACCATATAACGCTATACGTTATAACGTTATACCATACAACGTAATACGTTATAACGTTACACCATATAACGTAATACGTATTAACGTTGTATCATATAATGTAATACGTTATAATGCTATGCCATATAACGTAATACGTTATAACGTTACACCATATAACGCTATACGTTATGACGTTATACCATACAACGCAATACGTTATGACGTTACACCGTACAACGTAATACGTAATGCCGTTACACCATATAACGCTATACGTTATAACGTTATACCATATAACGTAATACGTATTAACGTTGTATCATATAATGTAATACGTTATAATGCTATGCCGTATAACGCAATACGTTATAACGTAACACCATATAACGCTATACGTTATAACGATATAACATATAACGTAATCCGTTATAACGTTGTATCATATAATGTAATACGTTATGACGTTACACCATATAACGTAATACGTTATGACTTTACACCATATAACCTAGTACGTTTTCACGCTACACCATATAACGTAATACGTATTAACGTTGTATCATATAATGTAATACGTTATAACGCTATGCCATATAACGTAATACGTTATAACGTTACACCATATAACATAATACGTATTAACGTTGTATCATATAATGTAATACGTTATAATGCTATACCATATAACGTAATACGTTATGACTTTGCACCATATAACGCTATACGTATAACGTTATACCTTACAACGTAATACGATATGACTTTACACCTTATAACGTAATACGAAATGGCTTTACACCATATAACGTAATACGTATTAACGTTGTATCATATAATGTAATACGTTATAATGCTATGCCATTTAACGTAATACGTTATGACTTTACACCATGTAACGTAATACGTTATCACGTTACACCATATAACGTAATACGTATTAACGTTGTATCATATAATGTAATACGTTATAATGCTATGCCGTATACCGCAATACGTTATAACGTAACACCATATAACGCTATACGTTATAACGATATAACATATAACGTAATACGTTATAACGTTACACCATATAACGTAATACGTTATAACGTTACACCATATAACGTAATACGTATTAACGTTGCATCATTTAATATAATACGTTATAATGCCATGCCATATAACGTAATACGTTATAACGTTACACCATATAACGCTATACGTTATGACGTTATACCATACAACGCAATACGTTATGACGTTACACCATATAACGTAATACGTATTAACGTTGCATCATTTAATATAATACGTTATAATGCCATGCCATTTAACGTAATACGTTATGTCGTTACACCATATAACGTAATTCGTTATAATGCTATGCCATATAACGTAATACGTTATGACGTTACACCATATAACGTAGTACGTATTAACGTTTTATCATATAATGTAATACGTTATGTCGTTATACCATATAACGTTATTCGTTATGACGTTACACCATATAACGTAATACGTATTAACGTTGTATCATATAATGTAATACGTTATAACGATATAACATATAACGTAATACGTTATGACGTTACACCAAATAACGTAATACGTATTAGCGTTGTATCATGTAATGTAATACGTTATGACGATACACCATATAACGTAACACGATATGACGCTACACCATATAACGCTATACGTCATAACGATATAACATATAACGTAATACGTCATAACGTTACACCATATAACGAAATACGTATTAACGTTGTATCATATAATGTAATTCGTTTTGACGTTACACCATATAACGCAATACGTATTAACGTTATACCATATAACATACTGCGTTATGACTTTACCCCATATAAGGTAATACGTATTAACTTTGTACAATATAATGTAATACGTTATAATGCTATGCCATATAACGTAATACGTTATAACGTTACACCATATAACGTAATACGTATTAACGTTGTATCATATAATGTAATACGTTATAATGCTATGCCATATAACGTAATATGTTATAACGTTACACCATATAACGTAATACGTATTAACGTTGTATCATATAATGTAATACGTTATAACGATATAACATATAACGTAATACGTTATAACGTTACACCATATAACGTAATACGTTATAACGTTAAACCATATAACGCTATACGTTATAACGTTATACCATACAACGTAATACGTTATAACGTTACACCATATAACGTAATACGTATTAACGTTGTATCATATAATGTAATACGTTATAATGCTATGCCATATAACGTAATACGTTATAACGTTACACCATATAACGCTATACGTTATAAAGTTATACCATACAACGTAATACGTTATGACGTCACACCATATAACGTAATACGATATGACTTTACACCATATAACGTAATACGTATTAACGTTGTATCATATAATGTAATACGTTATAATGCTATGCCATATAACGTAATACATTATAACGTTACACCATATAACGTAATACGTATTAACGTTGTATCATATAATGTAATACGATATAATGCTATGCCATATAACGTAATACGTTATAACGTTACACCATATAACGTAATACGTATTAACGTTGTATCATATAATGTAATACGTTATAACGATATAACATATAACGTAATACGTTATGACGTTACACCATATAACGTAATACGTATTAACGTTGTATCATGTAATGTAATACGTTATGACGATACACCATATAAGGTAATACGTATTAACGTTGTACAATATAATGTAATACGTTATAATGCTATGCCATATAACGTAATACGTTATAACGTTACACCATATAACGTAATACGTATTAACGTTGTATCATATAATGTAATACGTTATAATGCTATGCCATATAACGTAATATGTTATAACGTTACACCATATAACGTAATACGTATTAGCGTTGTATCATATAATGTAATACGTTATAATGCTATGCCACATAACGTAATACGTTATAACGTTACACCATATAACGCTATACGTTATAACGTTATACCATACAACGTAATACGTTATGACGTTACACCATACAACGTAATACGATATGACTTTACACCATATAACGTAATACGTATTAACTTTGTATCATATAATGTAATACGTTATAATGCTATGCCATATAACGTAATACGTTATAACGTTACTCCATAAAACGCTATACGTTATAACGTTATACCTTACAACGTAATACGTTATGACGTTACACCATATAACGTAATACGAAATGACTTTACACCATATAACGTAATACGTTATAACGTTAAACCATATAACGCTATACGTTATAAAGTTATACCATACAACGTAATACGATATGACTTTACACCTTATAACGTAATACGAAATGGCTTTACACCATATAACGTAATACGTATTAACGTTGTATCATATAATGTAATACGTTATGACGTTACACCATATAACGTAATACGTTATGACTTTACACCATATAACGTAATACGATATCATGCTACACCATATAACGTAATACGTATTAACGTTGTATCATATAATGTAATACGTTATGACGTTACACCATATAGGGTAATACGTATTAACGTTGTACAACATAATGTAATACGTTATAATGCTATGCCATATATGCGTAATACGTTATAACGTTACACCATATAACGTAATACGTATTAACGTTGTATCATATAATGTAATACGTTATAATGCTATGCCATATAACGTAATACGTTATAACGTTACACCATATAACGTAATACGTATTAAAGTTGTATCATATAATGTAATACGTTATAATGCTATGCCATATAACGTAATACGTTATGACTTTACACCATATAACGCTATACGTTATAACGTTATACCATACAACGTAATACGTTATGACGTTACACCATAAAACGTAATACGATATGACTTTACACCATATAACGTAATACGTATTAACGTTGTATCATATAATGTAATACGTTATAATGCTATGCCATTTAACGTAATAAGTTATAACGTTACACCATATAACGTAATACGTATTAACATTGTATCATATAATGTAATACGTTATAACGTTACACCATATAACGTAATACGTTATAACGTTAAACCATATAACGCTATACGTTATAACGTTATACCATACAACGTAATACGTTATAACGTTACACCATATAACGTAATACGTATTAACGTTGTATCATATAATGTAATACGTTATAATGCTATGCCATATAACGTAATACGTTATAACGTTACACCATATAACGCTATACGTTATGACGTTATACCATACAACGCAATACGTTATGACGTTACACCGTACAACGTAATACGTAATGCCGTTACACCATATAACGCTATACGTTATAACGTTATACCATATAACGTAATACGTATTAACGTTGTATCATATAATGTAATACGTTATAATGCTATGCCGTATAACGCAATACGTTATAACGTAACACCATATAACGCTATACGTTATAACGATATAACATATAACGTAATCCGTTATAACGTTGTATCATATAATGTAATACGTTATGACGTTACACCATATAACGTAATACGTTATGACTTTACACCATATAACCTAGTACGTTATCACGCTACACCATATAACGTAATACGTATTAACGTTGTATCATATAATGTAATACGTTATAACGCTATGCCATATAACGTAATACGTTATAACGTTACACCATATAACATAATACGTATTAACGTTGTATCATATAATGTAATACGTTACAATGCTATACCATATAACGTAATACGTTATGACTTTGCACCATATAACGCTATACGTATAACGTTATACCTTACAACGTAATACGATATGACTTTACACCTTATAACGTAATACGAAATGGCTTTACACCATATAACGTAATACGTATTAACGTTGTATCATATAATGTAATACGTTATAATGCTATGCCATTTAACGTAATACGTTATGACTTTACACCATGTAACGTAATACGTTATCACGTTACACCATATAACGTAATACGTATTAACGTTGTATCATATAATGTAATACGTTATAATGCTATGCCGTATACCGCAATACGTTATAACGTAACACCATATAACGCTATACGTTATAACGATATAACATATAACGTAATACGTTATAACGTTACACCATATAACGTAATACGTTATAACGTTACACCATATAACGTAATACGTATTAACGTTGCATCATTTAATATAATACGTTATAATGCCATGCCATATAACGTAATACGTTATAACGTTACACCATATAACGCTATACGTTATGACGTTGTACCATACAACGCAATACGTTATGACGTTACACCATATAACGTAATACGTATTAACGTTGCATCATTTAATATAATACGTTATAATGCCATGCCATTTAACGTAATACGTTATAACGTTACACCATATAACGTAATACGTATTAAAGTTGTATCATATAATGTAATACGTTATAATGCTATGCCATATAACGTAATACGTTATGACTTTACACCATATAACGCTATACGTTATAACGTTATACCATACAACGTAATACGATATGACTTTACACCTTATAACGTAATACAAAATGTCTTTACACCATATAACGTAATACGTATTAACGTTGTATCATATAATGTAATACGTTATGACGTTACACCATATAACGTAAAACGTTATCATGCTACACCATATAACGTAATACGTTCTAACGTTACACCATATAACGTAATACGTTATAACGTTACACCATATAACACTATACGTTATAAAGTTATACCATACAACGTAATACGTTATGACGTTAAACCATATAACGTAATACGATATGACTTTACACCATATAACGTAATACGTATTAACGTTGTATCATATAATGTAATACATTATGACATTACACCATATAACGTAATACGTTATGACTTTACACCATATAACGTAATACGTTATCACGTTACACCATATAACGTAATACGTATTAACGTTGTATCATATAATGTAATGCGTTATAATGCTATGCCATTTAACGTAATACGTTATAACGTTACACCATATAACGTAATACGTATTAAAGTTGTATCATATAATGTAATACGTTATAATGCTATGCCATATAACGTAATACGTTATGACTTTACACCATATAACGCTATACGTTATAACGTTATACCATACAACGTAATACGATATGACTTTACACCTTATAACGTAATACAAAATGTCTTTACACCATATAACGTAATACGTATTAACGTTGTATCATATAATGTAATACGTTATAACGTTACACCATATAACGTAATACGTTATAACGTTAAACCATATAACGCTATACGTTATAACGTTATACCATACAACGTAATACGTTATAACGTTACACCATATAACGTAATACGTATTAACGTTGTATCATATAATGTAATACGTTATGACGTTACACCATATAACGTAATACGTTATGACTTTACACCATATAACGCTATACGTTATAACGATATAACATATAACGTAATACGTTATAACGTTACACCATATAACGCTATACGTTATAACGATATAACATATAAGGTAATCCGTTATAACGTTGTATCATATAATGTAATACGTTATGACGTTACACCATATAACGTAATACGTTATGACTTTACACCATATAACCTAGTACGTTATCACGCTACACCATATAACGTAATACGTATTAACGTTGTATCATATAATGTAATACGTTATAACGCTATGCCATATAACGTAATACGTTATAACGTTACACCATATAACGTAATACGTATTAAAGTTGTATCATATAATGTAATACGTTATAATGCTATGCCATATAACGTAATACGTTATGACTTTACACCATATAACGCTATACGTTATAACGTTATACCATACAACGTAATACGATATGACTTTACACCTTATAACGTAATACAAAATGTCTTTACACCATATAACGTAATACGTATTACCGTTGTATCATATAATGTAATACGTTATGACGTTACACCATATAACGTAAAACGTTATCATGCTACACCATATAACGTAATACGTTCTAACGTTACACCATATAACGTAATACGTTATAACGTGACACCATATAACACTATACGTTATAAAGTTATACCATACAACGTAATACGTTATGACGTTAAACCATATAACGTAATACGATATGACTTTACACCATATAACGTAATACGTATTAACGTTGTATCATATAATGTAATACGTTATGACGTTACACCATATAACGTAATACGTTATGACTTTACACCATATAACCTAGTACGTTATCACGCTACACCATATAACGTAATACGTATTAACGTTGTATCCTATAATGTAATACGTTATAATGCTATGCCATTTAACGTAATAAGTTATAACGTTACACCATATAACGTAATACGTATTAACGTTGTATCATATAATGTAATACGTTATAATGCTATGCCATATAACGTAATACGTTATAACGTTACACCATATAACGCTATACGTTATAACGTTATACCATACAACGTAATACGTTATGACGTTACACCATATAACGTAATACGATATGACTTTACACCATATAACGTAATACGTTATAACGTTAAACCATATAACGCTATACGTTATAAAGTTATACCATACAACGTAATACGATATGACTTTACACCTTATAACGTAATACGAAATGGCTTTACACCATATAACGTAATACGTATTAACGTTGTATCATATAATGTAATACGTTATGACGTTACACCATATAACGTAATACGTTATGACTTTACACCATATAACGTAATACGATATCATGCTACACCATATAACGTAATACGTATTAACGTTGTATCATATAATGTAATACGTTATGACGTTACACCATATAGGGTAATACGTATTAACGTTGTACAACATAATGTAATACGTTATAATGCTATGCCATATATGCGTAATACGTTATAACGTTACACCATATAACGTAATACGTATTAAAGTTGTATCATATAATGTAATACGTTATAATGCTATGCCATATAACGTAATACGTTATGACTTTACACCATATAACGCTATACGTTATAACGTTATACCATACAACGTAATACGTTATGACGTTACACCATAAAACGTAATACGATATGACTTTACACCATATAACGTAATACGTATTAACGTTGTATCATATAATGTAATACGTTATAATGCTATGCCATTTAACGTAATAAGTTATAACGTTACACCATATAACGTAATACGTATTAACGTTGTATCATATAATGTAATACGTTATAACGTTACACCATATAACGTAATACGTTATAACGTTAAACCATATAACGCTATACGTTATAACGTTATACCATACAACGTAATACGTTATAACGTTACACCATATAACGTAATACGTATTAACGTTGTATCATATAATGTAATACGTTATAATGCTATGCCATATAACGTAATACGTTATAACGTTACACCATATAACGCTATACGTTATGACGTTATACCATACAACGCAATACGTTATGACGTTACACCGTACAACGTAATACGTAATGCCGTTACACCATATAACGCTATACGTTATAACGTTATACCATATAACGTAATACGTATTAACGTTGTATCATATAATGTAATACGTTATAATGCTATGCCATATAACGCAATACTTTATAACGTTACACAATATAACGCTATACGTTATAACGTTGTACCATACAACGTAATACGTTATGTCTTTACACCATAAAACGTAATACGTATTAATGTTGTATCATATAATGTAATACTTTATGATGTTACACCATAAAACGTAATACGTATTAACGTTGTATCATATAATGTAATACGTTATGACGTTACACCATATAACGCAATACGTATTAACGTTATACCATATAACATAATTCGTTATGACGTTACACCATATAACGTAATACGTTATAGCGTTATGCCATATTACGTAATACGTTATGACGTTACACCATATAACGCAATACGTATTAACGTAATACCATATAACATAATACCTTATGACGTTACACCATATAACGTAATACGTTATAGTGTTATGCCATATTACGTAATACGTTATAACGTTACACTATATAACGTTAAACGTTATAACTTTATGAGTTATAACGTTACACCATATTACGTAATACGTATTAACGTTGTATCATATAATGTAATACGTTATAACGCTATGTCATATAACGTAATACGTTATAACGTTACACCATATAACGTTATATGACGTTATGCGTATTAACGTTGTATCATATAATGTAATACCGTTTATCGTTATAGCATATAACGTAATACGTATTAACGTTGTATCATATAATGTGATACTGTATATCGTTATACCGTATAACATATTACGTTATGTCGTTACACCACATAACGTAAGACGTATTAACGTTACACTATATAACGTAATACGTTATAACGTTATACCATATAACGTAATACTGTATTTCGTTATAGCATATAACGTAATACGTAATGACGTTACACCATATAACGTTATGCGTTATGACGTTACACCATATAACGTAATACCTTATAACGTTACACCATAAAACGTAATACGTATTAATGTTGTATCATATAATGTAATACTTTATGACGTTACACCATAAAACGTAATACGTTTTAATGTTGTATCATATAATGTAATACTTTATGACGTTACACCATATAACGTAATACGTTATAGTGTTATGCCATATTACGTAATACGTTATAACGTTACACTATATAACGTTAAACGTTATAACTTTATGAGTTATAACGTTACACCATATTACGTAATACGTATTAACGTTTTATCATATAATGTAATACGTTATAACGCTATGTCATATAACGTAATACGTTATAACGTTACACCATATAACGTTATATGACGTTATACGTATTAACGTTGTATCATATAATGTAATACCGTTTATCGTTATAGCATATAACGTAATACGTTATGACGTTACACCATATAACGTAATACGTTATAACGTTACATCATATAACGTTATTCGTTATGACGTTATACCATATAATGTAATACGGTATGACGTCACACCATATAACGTAATACGTTATGATGTTACACCATATAACGTAATACGTATTAACGTTGTATCATAAAATGTAATGCTCTATGACGTTACACCATATAACGCAATAAGTATTAACGTTATACCATATAACATAATATTTTATGACGTTACACCATATAGCGTAATACGTTATCACGTTACACCATATAACGTAATACTATATCTCGTTATACCATATAACGTAATACGTAATGACGTTACACCATATAACGTAATACGTATTAACGTTGTATCATATAATGTAATACGTTATGACGTTGCACCATATAACGTAATACGTTATAACGTTACACCATATAACGTAATACGTATTAACGTTGTATCATATAATGTAATACCGTTTAGCGTTATAGCATGTAACGTAATACGTTATGACGTTACACCATATAACGTAATACGTATTAACGTTTTATCATATAATGTAATACGTTATAACGCTATGTCATATAACGTAATACGTTATAACGTTACACCATATAACGTTATATGACGTTATACGTATTAACGTTGTATCATATAATGTAATACCGTTTATCGTTATAGCATATAACGTAATACGTTATGACGTTATACCATATAATGTAATACGGTATGACGTCACACCATATAACGTAATACGTTATGATGTTACACCATATAACGTAATACGTATTAACGTTGTATCATAAAATGTAATGCTCTATGACGTTACACCATATAACGCAATAAGTATTAACGTTATACCATATAACATAATATTTTATGACGTTACACCATATAGCGTAATACGTTATCACGTTACACCATATAACGTAATACTGTATCTCGTTATACCATATAACGTAATACGTAATGACGTTACACCATATAACGTAATACGTATTAACGTTGTATCATATAATGTAATACGTTATGACGTTGCACCATATAACGTAATACGTTATAACGTTACACCATATAACGTAATACGTATTAACGTTGTATCATATAATGTAATACCGTTTAGCGTTATAGCATGTAACGTAATACGTTATGACGTTACACCATATAACGTAATACGTATTAACGTTGTATCATCTAATGTAATACGTTATAATGCTCTGCCATATAACGTAATACTTTATAACGTTACACAATATAACGCAGTAAGTTATAATGTTATACCATATAACGTAATACTTTATGACGTTACACCATATAACGTAATACGTTATAACGTTACACCATATAACGTAATACGTCATAACGTTACACCATATAACGTAATACTGTATCTCGTTATACCATACAGCGTAATATGTTATGACGTTACACCATATAACGTAATACCTTATAACGTCACACCACAAAACGTAATACGTATTAATGTTGTATCATATAATGTAATACTTTGTGACGTTACACCATAAAACGTAATACGTATTAATGTTGTATCATATAATGTAATACTTTATGACGTTACACCATATAACGTAATACGTTATAGCGTTATGCCATATTACGTAATACGTTATAACGTTACACCATATAACGTTAAACGTTATAACTTTATGCGTTATAACGTTACACCATATTACGTAATACGTATTAACGTTGTATCATATAATGTAATACGTTATATTGCTATGCCATATAACGTAATACGTTATAACGTTACACCATATAACGCTATACGTTATAACGTTGTACCATACAACGTAATACGTTATGACTTTACACCATATAACGTAATACGATATGACATTACACCGTATAACATAATACGTATTAACCTTATACCATATAGCGTAATACGATATGACTTTACACCATACATCGTAATACGTATTAACGTTGTATCATATAATGTAATACGTTATAATGCTATGCCATATAACGAAATACTTTATGACGTTACACGATATAACGTAATACATTATAACGTTACACCATATAACGTAATACTGTATCTCGTTATACCATACAATGTAATTCGTTATAACGTTACACCATATAACGTAATACTGTATTTCGTTATACCTTATAATGTAATACGTTATGACGTTACACCATATAAGGTAATACGTATTAACGTTGTATCATATAATGTAATACCGTTTATCGCTATAGCATATAACGTAATACGCATTAACGTTATATCATATTACGTAATACGTATTAACGTTGTATCATATAATGTAATACCGTTTATCGTTATAGCATGTAACGTAATACGTTATGATGTTACACCATATAACGTAATACGTATTAACTTTGTATCATATAATGTAATACGTTATAATGCTATGCCATATAACGTAATACTTTATAACGTTACACAATATAACGCTATACGTTATAACGTTGTACCATACAACGTAATACGTTATGACTTTACACCATAAAACGTAATACGTATTAATGTTGTATCATATAATGTAATACTTTATGATGTTACACCATAAAACGTAATACGTATTAACGTTGTATCATATAATGTAATACGTTATGAAGTTACACCATATAACGCAATACGTATTAACGTTATACCATATAATATAATACGTTATGACGTTACACCATATAACGTAATACGTTATAGCGTTATGCCATATTACGTAATACGTTATGACGTTACACCATATAACTCAATACGTATTAACGTAATACCATATAACATAATACGTTATGACGTTACACCATATAACGTAATACGTTATAGTGTTATGCCATATTACGTAATACGTTATAACGTTACACTGTATAACGTTAAACGTTATAACTTTATGAGTTATAACGTTACACCATATTACGTAATACGTATTAACGTTGTATCATATAATGTAATACGTTATAACGCTATGTCATATAACGTAATACGATATAACGTTACACCATATAACGTTATATGACGTTATACGTATTAACGTTGTATCATATAATGTAATACCGTTTATCGTTATAGCATATAACGTAATACGTGTTAACGTTGTATCATATAATGTAATACCGTTTATCGTTATAGCATCTAACGTAATACGTTATGACGTTACACCATGTAACGTAATACGTATTAACGTTGTATCATATAATGTAATACGTTATAATGCTATGCCATATAACGTAATACTTTATAACGTTTCACAATATAACGCTATACGTTATAACGTTGTACCATACAACGTAATACGTTATGACTTTACACCATATAACGTAATACGATATGACATTACACCGTATAACATAATACGTATTAACGTTATACCATATAGCTTAATACGATATGACTTTACACCATATATCGTAATACGTATTAACGTTCTATCATATAATGTAATACGTTATAATGCTATGCCATATAACGTAATACGTTATAACGTTACACAATATAACGGTATAAGTTATAACGTTATACCATATAACGTAATACGTTATGACGTTATACCATATAACGCAATTCGTATTAACGTTATACCACATAACATAATACGTTATGACGTTACACCATATAACATAATACGTTATGACGTTACACCATATAATGTTATACGTTATAACGTTACACCATATAACGTAATACTGTATTTCGTTATACCATATAACGTAATACGTAATGGTGTTACACCATATAACGTAATACGTTATAACGTTACACCATATAACGTAATACGTATTAACGTTGTATCATATAATGTAATACGTTATGACGTTACACCATATAACGCAATACGTATTAACGTTATACCATATAACATAATACGTTATGACGTTACACCATATAACGTTATACGTTATAGCGTTATGCCATATTACGTAATACGTTAAGACGTTACACCATATGACGCAATACGTATTAACGTAATACCATATAACATAATGCGTTATGACGTTACACCATATAACGTAATACGTTATAGTGTTATGCCATATTACGTAATACGTTATAACGTTAGACTATGTAACGTTAAACGTTATAACTTTATGAGTTATAACGTTACACCATATTACGTAATACGTATTAACGTTGTATCATATAATGTAATACGTTATAACGCTATGTCATATAACGTAATACGTTATAACGTTACACCATATAACGCAATACTGTATTTCGTTATACCATATAACGTAATACGTAATGAGGTTACACCATATAATGTAATACGATATGACTTTACACAATATAGCGTAATACGTATTAACGCTGTATCATATAATGTAATACGTTATGTCGTTACACCATATAACGTAATACGTTATAATGCTATGCCATATAACGTAATTCGTAATGTCGTTACACCATATAACGTAATACGTTATAATGCTATGCCATATAACGTAATACGTTATGACGTTACACCATATAACGTAATACGTTATAACGTTACACCATATAACGTAGTACGTATTAACGTTTTATCATATAATGTAATACGTTATGTCGTTACACCATATAACGCAATACGTATTAATGTTATACCATATAACATAATACGTTATGACGTTACACCATATAACGTAATACGTATTAACGTTGCATCATTTAATGTAATACGTTATAATACCATGCCATATAACGTAATACGTTATGTCGTTACACCATATAACGTAATACGTATTAACGTTGCATCATTTAATGTAATACGTTATAATACCATGCCATATAACGTCATACGTTATGTCGTTACACCATATAACGTAATTCGTTATAATGCTATGCCATATAACGTAATACGTTATGACGTTACACCATATAACGTAGTACGTATTAACGTTTTATCATATAATGTAATACGTTATGTCGTTATACCATATAACGTTATTCGTTATGACGTTACACCATATAACGTAATACTTATTAACGTTGTATCATATAATGTAATACGTTATAACGTTACACCATATAACGTAATAGTGTATTTCGTTATAACTTATAATGTAATACGTTATGACGTTACACCATATAAGGTAATACGTATTAACGTTGTATCATATAATGTAATACCGTTTATCGCTATAGCATATAACCTAATACGTATTAACGTTATATCATATAACGTAATGCGTATTAACGTTGTATCATATAATGTAATACCGTTTATCGTTATAGCATGTAACGTAATACGTTATGACGTTACACCATATAACGTAATACGTATTAACGTTGTATCATATAATGTAATACGTTATAATGCTATGCCATATAACGCAATACTTTATAACGTTACACAATATAACGCTATACGTTATAACGTTGTACCATACAACGTAATACGTTATGACTTTACACCATAAAACGTAATACGTATTAATGTTGTATCATATAATGTAATACTTTATGATGTTACACCATAAAACGTAATACGTATTAACGTTGTATCATATAATGTAATACGTTATGACGTTACACCATATAACGCAATAAGTATTAACGTTATACCATATAACATAATTCGTTATGACGTTACACCATATAACGTAATACGTTATAGCGTTATGCCATATTACGTAATACGTTATGACGTTACACCATATAACGCAATACGTATTAACGTAATACCATATAACATAATACGTTATGACGTTACACCATATAACGTAATACGTTATAGTGTTATGCCATATTACGTAATACGTTATAACGTTACACTATATAACGTTAAACGTTATAACTTTATGAGTTATAACGTTACACCATATTACGTAATACGTATTAACGTTGTATCATATAATGTAATACGTTATAACGCTATGTCATATAACGTAATACGTTATAACGTTACACCATATAACGTTATATGACGTTATACGTATTAACGTTGTATCATATAATGTAATACCGTTTATCGTTATAGCATATAACGTAATACGTATTAACGTTGTATCATATAATGTGATACTGTATATCGTTATACCGTATAACATATTACGTTATGTCGTTACACCACATAACGTAAGACGTATTAACGTTACACTATATAACGTAATACCTTATAACGTTACACCATAAAACGTAATACGTATTAATGTTGTATCATATAATGTAATACTCTATGACGTTACACCAAAAAACGTAATACGTTTTAATGTTGTATCATATAATGTAATACTTTATGACGTTACACCATATAACGTAATACGTTATAGCGTTATGCCATATTACGTAATACGTTATAACGTTACACCATATAACGTTAAACGTTATAACTTTATGCGTTATAACGTTACACCATATAACGTAATACGTATTAACGTTATACCATATAACATAATACGTTATGACGTTACACCATATAACATAATACGTTATGACGTTACACCATATAATGTTATACGTTATAACGTTACACCATATAACGTAATACTGTATTTCGTTATACCATATAATGTAATACGTAATGGTGTTACACCATATAACGTAATTCGTTATAACGTTACACCATATAACGTAATACGTATTAACGTTGTATCATATAATGTAATACGTTATGACGTTACACCATATAACGCAATACGTATTAACGTTATACCATATAACATAATACGTTATGACGTTACACCATATAACGTAATACGTTATAGCGTTATGCCATATTACGTAATACGTTAAGACGTTACACCACATGACGCAATACGTATTAACGTAATACCATATAACATAATACGTTATGACGTTACACCATATAACGTAATACGTTATAGTGTTATGCCATATTACGTAATACGTTATAACGTTAGACTATGTAACGTTAAACGTTATAACTTTATGAGTTATAACGTTACACCATATTACGTAATACGTATTAACGTTGTATCATATAATGTAATACGTTATAACGCTATGTCATATAACGTAATACGTTATAACGTTACACCATATAACGCAATACTGTATTTCGTTATACCATATAACGTAATACGTAATGAGGTTACACCATATAACGTAGTACGTATTAACGTTTTATCATATAATGTAATACGTTATGTCGTTATACCATATAACGTTATTCGTTATGACGTTACACCATATAACGTAATACGTATTAACGTTGTATCATATAATGTAGTACGTTCTGACGTTACACCATATAACGTAATACGTATTAACGTTGTATCATATAATGTAATACGTTATGTCGTTACACCATATAACGCAATACGTATTAATGATATACCATATAACATAATACGTTATGACGTTACACCATATAACGTAATACGTATTAACGTTACATCATTTAATGTAATACGTTATAATACCATGCCATATAACGTAATACGTTATGTCGTTACACCATATAACGTAATTCGTTATAATGCTATGCCATATAACGTAATACGTTATGACGTTACACCATATAACGTAGTACGTATTAACGTTTTATCATATAATGTAATACGTTATGTCGTTATACCATATAACGTTATTCGTTATGACGTTACACCATATAACGTTATACGTATTAACGTTGTATCATATAATGTAATACGTTATGATGTTATACCATATAACGCAATACGTATTAACGTTAGACCATATAACGTAATACGTATTAACGTTTTATCATATAATGTAATACGTTATGTCGTTATACCATATAACGTAATACGTTATGACGTTACACCATATAACGCTATACGTCATAAAGATATACCATATAACGTAATACGTTATAACGTTACACCATATAACGAAATACGTATTAACGTTGTATCATATAATGTAATTCGTTATGACGTTACACCATATAACGTAATTCGTATTAACGTTACACCATATAACGCTATACGTCATAAAGATATACCATATAACGTAATACGTTATGACGTTACACCATATAACGTAATACGCATTAACGTTGTATCATATAATGTAATACGTTATGACGATACACCATATAACGTAACACGATATGACGCTACACCATATAACGTAATACGTTATAACGTTACACCATATAACGTAATACGTTATAACGTTACACCATATAACGTAATACTTATTAACGTTGTATCATATAACGTAATACGTATTAACGTCGTATCGTATAATGTAATACGTTATATTGCTATAACATATAACGTAATACGTTATGACGTTACACCATATAACGTAATACGTATTAACGTTGTATCATATAATGTAATACGTTATGACGATACACCATACAACGTAACACGATATGACGCTACACCATATAACGTAATACGTTATAACGTTACACCATATAACGTAATACGTATTAACGTTACACCATATAACGCTATACGTCATAACGATATACCACATTACGTAATACGTCATAACGTTACACCATATAACGAAATACGTATTAACGTTGTATCATATAATGTAATTCGTTATGACGTTACACCATATAACGCAATACGTATTAACGTTTTATCATATAATGTAATACGTTATGTCGTTATACCATATAGCGTAATACGTTATGACGTTACACCATATAACGTAATTCGTATTAACGTTACACCATATAACGTAATACGTATTAACGTTGTATCATATAATGTAATTGGTTATGACGTTACACCATATAACGTAATTCGTATTAACGTTACACCACATAACGCTATACGTCATAAAGATATACCATATAACGTAATACGTCATAACGTTACACCATATAACGAAATACGTATTAACGTTGTATCATATAATGTAATTCGTTATGACGTTACACCATATAACGCAATACGTATTAACGTTACACCATATAACGTAATACGTATTAACGTTTTATCATATAATGTAATACGTTATGTCGTTATACCATATAGCGTAATACGTTATGACGTTACACCATATAACGTAATTCGTATTAACGTTACACCATATAACGTAATACGTATTAACGTTGTATCATATAATGTAATTCGTTATGACGTTACACCATATAACGTAATTCCTATTAACGTTACACCATATAACGCTGTACGTCATAAAGATATACCATATAACGTAATACGTTATGACGTTACACCATATAACACAATACGTATTAACGTTATACCATATAACGTAAAACGTATTAACGTTGTATCATATAATGTAATACGTTATGTCGTTATACCATATCACGTAATACGATATGACGTTACACCATATTACGCCATACGCATTAACGTTATACCATATAACATACTGCGTTATGACGTTACACCATATAACGTAATACGTTATAACGTTACACCATATAACGCTATACGTCAAAACGATATACCATATAACGTAATACGTTATAACGTTAAACCATATAACAAAATAAGTATTAACGTTGTATCATATAATGCAATACGTTATGACGTTGCACCATATAACACAATACGTATTAACGTTATACCATAAAACGTAAAACGTATTAACGTTGTATCATATAATGTAATACGTTATGACGATACACCATATAACGTAACACGATATGACGCTACACCATATAACGTAACACGATATGACGCTACACCATATAACGCTATACGTCATAACGATATACCATATAACGTAATACGTCATAACGTTACACCATATAACGAAATACGTATTAACGTTGTATCATATAATGTAATTCGTTTTGACGTTACACCATATAACGCAATACGTATTAACGTTACACCATATAACGTAATACGTATTAACGTTTTATCATATAATGTAATACGTTATGTCGTTATACCGTATAACATAATACGTTATGACGTTACACCATATAACGTAATTCGTGTTAACGTTACACCATATAACGTAATACGTATTAACGTTGCATCATTTAATGTAATACGTTATAATACCATGCCATATAACGTAATACGTTATGTCGTTACACCATATAACGTAATTCGTTATAATGCTATGCCATAGAACGTAATACGTTATGACGTTACACCATATAACGTAGTACGTGTTAACGTTTTATCATATAATGTAATACGTTATGTCGTTATACCATATAACGTTATTCGTTATGACGTTACACCATATAACGCTATACGTTATAACGTTATACCATATAACGTAATTCGTATTAACGTTGTATCATATAACGTAATTCGTATTAACGTTACACCATATAACGCTATACGTCATAAAGATATACCATATAACGTAATACGTTATAACGTTACACCATATAACGAAATACGTATTAACGTTGTATCATATAATGTAATTCGTTATGACGTTACACCATATAACGTAATTCGTATTAACGTTTTATCATATAATGTAATACGTTATGTCGTTATACCATATAACGTTATTCGTTATGACGTTACACCATATAACGTAGTACGTATTAACGTTTTATCATATAATGTAATACGTTATGTCGTTATACCATATAACGTTATTCGTTATGACGTTACACCATATAACGTTATACGTATTAACGTTGTATCATATAATGTAATACGTTATGATGTTATACCATATAACGCAATACGTATTAACGTTAGACCATATAACGTAATACGTATTAACGTTTTATCATATAATGTAATACGTTATGTCGTTATACCATATAACGTAATACGTTATGACGTTACACCATATAACGCTATACGTCATAAAGATATACCATATAACGTAATACGTTATAACGTTACACCATATAACGAAATACGTATTAACGTTGTATCATATAATGTAATTCGTTATGACGTTACACCATATAACGTAATTCTTATTAACGCTACACCATATAACGCTATACGTCATAAAGATATACCATATAACGTAATACGTTATGACGTTACACCATATAACGTAATACGCATTAACGTTGTATCATATAATGTAATACGTTATGACGATACACCATATAACGTAACACGATATGACGCTACACCATATAACGTAATACGTTATAACGGTACACCATATAACGTAATACGTATTAACGTTACACCATATAACGCTATACGTCATAACGATATACCATATAACGTAATACGTCATAACGTTACACCATATAACGAAATACGTATTAACGTTGTATCATATAATGTAATTCGTGATGACGTTACAACATATAACGCAATACGTATTAACGTTACACCATATAACGTAATACGTATTAACGTTTTATCATATAACGTAATTCGTATTAACGTTACACCATATAACGCTATACGTCATAAAGATATACCATATAACGTAATACGTTATGACGTTACACCATATAACGTAATACGCATTAACGTTGTATCATATAATGTAATACGTTATGACGATACACCATATAACGTAACACGATATGACGCTACACCATATAACGTAATACGTTATAACGTTACACCATATAACGTAATACGTTATAACGTTACACCATATAACGTAATACTTATTAACGTTGTATCATATAACGTAATACGTATTAACGTCGTATCGTATAATGTAATACGTTATATTGCTATAACATATAACGTAATACGTTATGACGTTACACCATATAACGTAATACGTATTAACGTTGTATCATATAATGTAATACGTTATGACGATACACCATACAACGTAACACGATATGACGCTACACCATATAACGTAATACGTTATAACGTTACACCATATAACGTAATACGTATTAACGTTACACCATATAACGCTATACGTCATAACGATATACCACATTACGTAATACGTCATAACGTTACACCATATAACGAAATACGTATTAACGTTGTATCATATAATGTAATTCGTTATGACGTTACACCATATAACGCAATACGTATTAACGTTTTATCATATAATGTAATACGTTATGTCGTTATACCATATAGCGTAATACGTTATGACGTTACACCATATAACGTAATTCGTATTAACGTTACACCATATAACGTAATACGTATTAACGTTGTATCATATAATGTAATTGGTTATGACGTTACACCATATAACGTAATTCGTATTAACGTTACACCACATAACGCTATACGTCATAAAGATATACCATATAACGTAATACGTCATAACGTTACACCATATAACGAAATACGTATTAACGTTGTATCATATAATGTAATTCGTTATGACGTTACACCATATAACGCAATACGTATTAACGTTACACCATATAACGTAATACGTATTAACGTTTTATCATATAATGTAATACGTTATGTCGTTATACCATATAGCGTAATACGTTATGACGTTACACCATATAACGTAATTCGTATTAACGTTACACCATATAACGTAATACGTATTAACGTTGTATCATATAATGTAATTCGTTATGACGTTACACCATATAACACAATACGTATTAACGTTATACCATATAACGTAAAACGTATTAACGTTGTATCATATAATGTAATACGTTATGTCGTTATACCATATCACGTAATACGATATGACGTTACACCATATTACGCCATACGCATTAACGTTATACCATATAACATACTGCGTTATGACGTTACACCATATAACGTAATACGTTATAACGTTACACCATATAACGCTATACGTCAAAACGATATACCATATAACGTAATACGTTATAACGTTAAACCATATAACAAAATAAGTATTAACGTTGTATCATATAATGCAATACGTTATGACGTTGCACCATATAACACAATACGTATTAACGTTATACCATAAAACGTAAAACGTATTAACGTTGTATCATATAATGTAATACGTTATGACGATACACCATATAACGTAACACGATATGACGCTACACCATATAACGTAACACGATATGACGCTACACCATATAACGCTATACGTCATAACGATATACCATATAACGTAATACGTCATAACGTTACACCATATAACGAAATACGTATTAACGTTGTATCATATAATGTAATTCGTTTTGACGTTACACCATATAACGCAATACGTATTAACGTTACACCATATAACGTAATACGTATTAACGTTTTATCATATAATGTAATACGTTATGTCGTTATACCGTATAACATAATACGTTATGACGTTACACCATATAACGTAATTCGTGTTAACGTTACACCATATAACGTAATACGTATTAACGTTGCATCATTTAATGTAATACGTTATAATACCATGCCATATAACGTAATACGTTATGTCGTTACACCATATAACGTAATTCGTTATAATGCTATGCCATAGAACGTAATACGTTATGACGTTACACCATATAACGTAGTACGTGTTAACGTTTTATCATATAATGTAATACGTTATGTCGTTATACCATATAACGTTATTCGTTATGACGTTACACCATATAACGCTATACGTTATAACGTTATACCATATAACGTAATTCGTATTAACGTTGTATCATATAATGTAATTCGTGATGACGTTACAACATATAACGCAATACGTATTAACGTTACACCATATAACGTAATACGTATTAACGTTTTATCATATAACGTAATTCGTATTAACGTTACACCATATAACGCTATACGTCATAAAGATATACCATATAACGTAATACGTTATAACGTTACACCATATAACGAAATACGTATTAACGTTGTATCATATAATGTAATTCGTTATGACGTTACACCATATAACGTAATTCGTATTAACGTTTTATCATATAATGTAATACGTTATGTCGTTATACCATATAACGTTATTCGTTATGACGTTACACCATATAACGTAGTACGTATTAACGTTTTATCATATAATGTAATACGTTATGTCGTTATACCATATAACGTTATTCGTTATGACGTTACACCATATAACGTTATACGTATTAACGTTGTATCATATAATGTAATACGTTATGATGTTATACCATATAACGCAATACGTATTAACGTTAGACCATATAACGTAATACGTATTAACGTTTTATCATATAATGTAATACGTTATGTCGTTATACCATATAACGTAATACGTTATGACGTTACACCATATAACGCTATACGTCATAAAGATATACCATATAACGTAATACGTTATAACGTTACACCATATAACGAAATACGTATTAACGTTGTATCATATAATGTAATTCGTTATGACGTTACACCATATAACGTAATTCGTATTAACGCTACACCATATAACGCTATACGTCATAAAGATATACCATATAACGTAATACGTTATGACGTTACACCATATAACGTAATACGCATTAACGTTGTATCATATAATGTAATACGTTATGACGATACACCATATAACGTAACACGATATGACGCTACACCATATAACGTAATACGTTATAACGGTACACCATATAACGTAATACGTATTAACGTTACACCATATAACGCTATACGTCATAACGATATACCATATAACGTAATACGTCATAACGTTACACCATATAACGAAATACGTATTAACGTTGTATCATATAATGTAATTCGTGATGACGTTACAACATATAACGCAATACGTATTAACGTTACACCATATAACGTAATACGTATTAACGTTTTATCATATAACGTAATTCGTATTAACGTTACACCATATAACGCTATACGTCATAAAGATATACCATATAACGTAATACGTTATGACGTTACACCATATAACGTAATACGCATTAACGTTGTATCATATAATGTAATACGTTATGACGATACACCATATAACGTAACACGATATGACGCTACACCATATAACGTAATACGTTATAACGTTACACCATATAACGTAATACGTTATAACGTTACACCATATAACGTAATACTTATTAACGTTGTATCATATAACGTAATACGTATTAACGTCGTATCGTATAATGTAATACGTTATATTGCTATAACATATAACGTAATACGTTATGACGTTACACCATATAACGTAATACGTATTAACGTTGTATCATATAATGTAATACGTTATGACGATACACCATACAACGTAACACGATATGACGCTACACCATATAACGTAATACGTTATAACGTTACACCATATAACGTAATACGTATTAACGTTACACCATATAACGCTATACGTCATAACGATATACCACATTACGTAATACGTCATAACGTTACACCATATAACGAAATACGTATTAACGTTGTATCATATAATGTAATTCGTTATGACGTTACACCATATAACGCAATACGTATTAACGTTTTATCATATAATGTAATACGTTATGTCGTTATACCATATAGCGTAATACGTTATGACGTTACACCATATAACGTAATTCGTATTAACGTTACACCATATAACGTAATACGTATTAACGTTGTATCATATAATGTAATTGGTTATGACGTTACACCATATAACGTAATTCGTATTAACGTTACACCACATAACGCTATACGTCATAAAGATATACCATATAACGTAATACGTCATAACGTTACACCATATAACGAAATACGTATTAACGTTGTATCATATAATGTAATTCGTTATGACGTTACACCATATAACGCAATACGTATTAACGTTACACCATATAACGTAATACGTATTAACGTTTTATCATATAATGTAATACGTTATGTCGTTATACCATATAGCGTAATACGTTATGACGTTACACCATATAACGTAATTCGTATTAACGTTACACCATATAACGTAATACGTATTAACGTTGTATCATATAATGTAATTCGTTATGACGTTACACCATATAACGTAATTCCTATTAACGTTACACCATATAACGCTGTACGTCATAAAGATATACCATATAACGTAATACGTTATGACGTTACACCATATAACACAATACGTATTAACGTTATACCATATAACGTAAAACGTATTAACGTTGTATCATATAATGTAATACGTTATGTCGTTATACCATATCACGTAATACGATATGACGTTACACCATATTACGCCATACGCATTAACGTTATACCATATAACATACTGCGTTATGACGTTTCACCATATAACGTAATACGTTATAACGTTACACCATATAACGCTATACGTCAAAACGATATACCATATAACGTAATACGTTATAACGTTAAACCATATAACAAAATAAGTATTAACGTTGTATCATATAATGCAATACGTTATGACGTTGCACCATATAACACAATACGTATTAACGTTATACCATAAAACGTAAAACGTATTAACGTTGTATCATATAATGTAATACGTTATGACGATACACCATATAACGTAACACGATATGACGCTACACCATATAACGTAACACGATATGACGCTACACCATATAACGCTATACGTCATAACGATATACCATATAACGTAATACGTCATAACGTTACACCATATAACGAAATACGTATTAACGTTGTATCATATAATGTAATTCGTTTTGACGTTACACCATATAACGCAATACGTATTAACGTTACACCATATAACGTAATACGTATTAACGTTTTATCATATAATGTAATACGTTATGTCGTTATACCGTATAACATAATACGTTATGACGTTACACCATATAACGTAATTCGTGTTAACGTTACACCATATAACGTAATACGTATTAACGTTGCATCATTTAATGTAATACGTTATAATACCATGCCATATAACGTAATACGTTATGTCGTTACACCATATAACGTAATTCGTTATAATGCTATGCCATAGAACGTAATACGTTATGACGTTACACCATATAACGTAGTACGTGTTAACGTTTTATCATATAATGTAATACGTTATGTCGTTATACCATATAACGTTATTCGTTATGACGTTACACCATATAACGCTATACGTTATAACGTTATACCATATAACGTAATTCGTATTAACGTTGTATCATATAATGTAATACGTTATAATGCTATGCCATATAACGTAATACGTTATGACTTTACACCATATAACGCTATACGTTATAACGTTATACCTTACAACGTAATACGATATGAATTTACCCCTTATAACGTAATACGAAATGGCTTTACACCATATAACGTAATACGTTATCACGCTACACCATATAACGTAATACGCATTAACGTTGTATCATATAATGTAATACGTTATAACGCTATGCCATATAACGTAATACGTTATAACGTTACACCATATAACGTAATACGTATTAACGTTGTATCATATAACGTAATACGTTATCATGCTACACCATATAACGTAATACGTATTAACGTTGTATCATATAATGTAATACGTTATGACGTTACCCCGTATAAGGTAATACGTATTAAAGTTGTACAATATAATGTAATACGTTATAATGCTATGCCATATAACGTAATACATTATAACGTTACACCATATAACGTAATACGTATTAACGTTGTATCATATAATGTAATACGTTATAATGCTATGCCATATAACGTAATACGTTATAACGTTACACCATATAACGTAATACGTATTAACGTTGTATCATATAATGTAATACGTTATAACGATATAACATATAACGTAATACGTTATGACGTTACACCATATAACGTAATACGTATTAACGTTGTATCATGTAATGTAATACGTTATGACGATACACCATATAACGTAACACGATATGACGCTACACCATATAACGCTATACGTCATAACGATATACCATATAACGTAATACGTCATAACGTTACACCATATAACGAAATACGTATTAACGTTGTATCATATAATGTAATTCGTTTTGACGTTACACCATATAACGCAATACGTATTAACGTTATACCATATAACATACTGCGTTATGACTTTACCCCATATAAGGTAATACGTATTAACGTTGTACAATATAATGTAATACGTTATAATGCTATGCCATATAACGTAATACGTTATAACGTTACACCATATAACGTAATACGTATTAACGTTGTATCATATAATGTAATACGTTATAATGCTATGCCATATAACGTAATATGTTATAACGTTACACCATATAACGTAATACGTATTAACGTTGTATCATATAATGTAATACGTTATAACGATATAACATATAACGTAATACGTTATAACGTTACACCATATAACGTAATACGTTATAACGTTAAACCATATAACGCTATACGTTATAACGTTATACCATACAACGTAATACGTTATAACGTTACACCATATAACGTAATACGTATTAACGTTGTATCATATAATGTAATACGTTATAATGCTATGCCATATAACGTAATATGTTATAACGTTACACCATATAACGTAATACGTATTAACGTTGTATCATATAATGTAATACGTTATAACGATATAACATATAACGTAATACGTTATAACGTTACACCATATAACGTAATACGTTATAACGTTACACCATATAACGTAATACGTTATAACGTTACACCATATAACGTAATACTTATTAACGTTGTATCATATAACGTAATACGTATTAACGTCGTATCGTATAATGTAATACGTTATATTGCTATAACATATAACGTAATACGTTATGACGTTACACCATATAACGTAATACGTATTAACGTTGTATCATATAATGTAATACGTTATGACGATACACCATACAACGTAACACGATATGACGCTACACCATATAACGTAATACGTTATAACGTTACACCATATAACGTAATACGTATTAACGTTACACCATATAACGCTATACGTCATAACGATATACCACATTACGTAATACGTCATAACGTTACACCATATAACGAAATACGTATTAACGTTGTATCATATAATGTAATTCGTTATGACGTTACACCATATAACGCAATACGTATTAACGTTTTATCATATAATGTAATACGTTATGTCGTTATACCATATAGCGTAATACGTTATGACGTTACACCATATAACGTAATTCGTATTAACGTTACACCATATAACGTAATACGTATTAACGTTGTATCATATAATGTAATTGGTTATGACGTTACACCATATAACGTAATTCGTATTAACGTTACACCACATAACGCTATACGTCATAAAGGTATACCATATAACGTAATACGTCATAACGTTACACCATATAACGAAATACGTATTAACGTTGTATCATATAATGTAATTCGTTATGACGTTACACCATATAACGCAATACGTATTAACGTTACACCATATAACGTAATACGTATTAACGTTTTATCATATAATGTAATACGTTATGTCGTTATACCATATAGCGTAATACGTTATGACGTTACACCATATAACGTAATTCGTATTAACGTTACACCATATAACGTAATACGTATTAACGTTGTATCATATAATGTAATTCGTTATGACGTTACACCATATAACGTAATTCCTATTAACGTTACACCATATAACGCTGTACGTCATAAAGATATACCATATAACGTAATACGTTATGACGTTACACCATATAACACAATACGTATTAACGTTATACCATATAACGTAAAACGTATTAACGTTGTATCATATAATGTAATACGTTATGTCGTTATACCATATCACGTAATACGATATGACGTTACACCATATTACGCCATACGCATTAACGTTATACCATATAACATACTGCGTTATGACGTTACACCATATAACGTAATACGTTATAACGTTACACCATATAACGCTATACGTCAAAACGATATACCATATAACGTAATACGTTATAACGTTAAACCATATAACAAAATAAGTATTAACGTTGTATCATATAATGCAATACGTTATGACGTTGCACCATATAACACAATACGTATTAACGTTATACCATAAAACGTAAAACGTATTAACGTTGTATCATATAATGTAATACGTTATGACGATACACCATATAACGTAACACGATATGACGCTACACCATATAACGTAACACGATATGACGCTACACCATATAACGCTATACGTCATAACGATATACCATATAACGTAATACGTCATAACGTTACACCATATAACGAAATACGTATTAACGTTGTATCATATAATGTAATTCGTTTTGACGTTACACCATATAACGCAATACGTATTAACGTTACACCATATAACGTAATACGTATTAACGTTTTATCATATAATGTAATACGTTATGTCGTTATACCGTATAACATAATACGTTATGACGTTACACCATATAACGTAATTCGTGTTAACGTTACACCATATAACGTAATACGTATTAACGTTGCATCATTTAATGTAATACGTTATAATACCATGCCATATAACGTAATACGTTATGTCGTTACACCATATAACGTAATTCGTTATAATGCTATGCCATAGAACGTAATACGTTATGACGTTACACCATATAACGTAGTACGTGTTAACGTTTTATCATATAATGTAATACGTTATGTCGTTATACCATATAACGTTATTCGTTATGACGTTACACCATATAACGCTATACGTTATAACGTTATACCATATAACGTAATTCGTATTAACGTTGTATCATATAATGTAATACGTTATAATGCTATGCCATATAACGTAATACGTTATGACTTTACACCATATAACGCTATACGTTATAACGTTATACCTTACAACGTAATACGATATGAATTTACCCCTTATAACGTAATACGAAATGGCTTTACACCATATAACGTAATACGTTATCACGCTACACCATATAACGTAATACGCATTAACGTTGTATCATATAATGTAATACGTTATAACGCTATGCCATATAACGTAATACGTTATAACGTTACACCATATAACGTAATACGTATTAACGTTGTATCATATAACGTAATACGTTATCATGCTACACCATATAACGTAATACGTATTAACGTTGTATCATATAATGTAATACGTTATGACGTTACCCCGTATAAGGTAATACGTATTAAAGTTGTACAATATAATGTAATACGTTATAATGCTATGCCATATAACGTAATACATTATAACGTTACACCATATAACGTAATACGTATTAACGTTGTATCATATAATGTAATACGTTATAATGCTATGCCATATAACGTAATACGTTATAACGTTACACCATATAACGTAATACGTATTAACGTTGTATCATATAATGTAATACGTTATAACGATATAACATATAACGTAATACGTTATGACGTTACACCATATAACGTAATACGTATTAACGTTGTATCATGTAATGTAATACGTTATGACGATACACCATATAACGTAACACGATATGACGCTACACCATATAACGCTATACGTCATAACGATATACCATATAACGTAATACGTCATAACGTTACACCATATAACGAAATACGTATTAACGTTGTATCATATAATGTAATTCGTTATGACGTTACACCATATAAAGCAATACGTATTAACGCTATACCATATAACGTAATACGTATTAGCGTTGTATCATATAATGTAATACGTTATAATGCTATGCCACATAACGTAATACGTTATAACGTTACACCATATAACGCTATACGTTATAACGTTATACCATACAACGTAATACGTTATGACGTTACACCATACAACGTAATACGATATGACTTTACACCATATAACGTAATACGTATTAACTTTGTATCATATAATGTAATACGTTATAATGCTATGCCATATAACGTAATACGTTATAACGTTACTCCATAAAACGCTATACGTTATAACGTTATACCTTACAACGTAATACGTTATGACGTTACACCATATAACGTAATACGAAATGACTTTACACCATATAACGTAATACGTTATAACGTTAAACCATATAACGCTATACGTTATAAAGTTATACCATACAACGTAATACGATATGACTTTACACCTTATAACGTAATACGAAATGGCTTTACACCATATAACGTAATACGTATTAACGTTGTATCATATAATGTAATACTTTATGACGTTACACCATATAACGTAATACGTTATGACTTTACACCATATAACGTAATACGATATCATGCTACACCATATAACGTAATACGTATTAACGTTGTATCATATAATGTAATACGTTATGACGTTACACCATATAGGGTAATACGTATTAACGTTGTACAACATAATGTAATACGTTATAATGCTATGCCATATATGCGTAATACGTTATAACGTTACACCATATAACGTAATACGTATTAACGTTGTATCATATAATGTAATACGTTATAATGCTATGCCATATAACGTAATGCGTTATAACGTTACACCATATAACGCTATACGTTATAACGTTATACCATACAACGTAATACGTTATGACGTTACACCATAAAACGTAATACGATATGACTTTACACCATATAACGTAATACGTATTAACGTTGTATCATATAATGTAATACGTTATAATGCTATGCCATTTAACGTAATAAGTTATAACGTTACACCATATAACGTAATACGTATTAACGTTGTATCATATAATGTAATACGTTATAATGCTATGCCATATAACGTAATACGTTATAACGTTACACCATATAACGCTATACGTTATAACGTTATACCATACAACGTAATACGTTATGACGTTACACCATATAACGTAATACGATATGACTTTACACCATATAACGAAATAGGTATTAACGTTGTATCATATAATGTAATACATTATGACATTACACCATATAACGTAATACGTTATGACTTTACACCATATAACGTAATACGTTATCACGTTACACCATATAACGTAATACGTATTAACGTTGTATCATATAATGTAATGCGTTATAATGCTATGCCATTTAACGTAATACGTTATAACGTTACACCATATAACGTAATACGCATTAAAGTTGTATCATATAATGTAATACGTTATAATGCTATGCCATATAACGTAATACGTTATGACTTTACACCATATAACGCTATACGTTATAACGTTATACCATACAACGTAATACGATATGACTTTACACCTTATAACGTAATACAAAATGTCTTTACACCATATAACGTAATACGTATTAACGTTGTATCATATAATGTAATACGTTATAATGCTATGCCATATAACGTAATATGTTATAACGTTACACCATATAACGTAATACGTATTAACGTTGTATCATATAATGTAATACGTTATAACGATATAACATATAACGTAATACGTTATAACGTTACACCATATAACGTAATACGTTATAACGTTAAACCATATAACGCTATACGTTATAACGTTATACCATACAACGCAATACGTTATAACGTTACACCATATAACGTAATACGTATTAACGTTGTATCATATAATGTAATACGTTATAATGCTATGCCATATAACGTAATACGTTATAACGTTACACCATATAACGCTATACGTTATAAAGTTATACCATACAACGTAATACGTTATGACGTCACACCATATAACGTAATACGATATGACTTTACACCATATAACGTAATACGTATTAACGTTGTATCATATAATGTAATACGTTATAATGCTATGCCGTTTAACGTAATACGTTATGACGTTACACCATATAAAGCAATACGTATTAACGCTATACCATATAACGTAATACGTATTAGCGTTGTATCATATAATGTAATACGTTATAATGCTATGCCACATAACGTAATACGTTATAACGTTACACCATATAACGCTATACGTTATAACGTTATACCATACAACGTAATACGTTATGACGTTACACCATACAACGTAATACGATATGACTTTACACCATATAACGTAATACGTATTAACTTTGTATCATATAATGTAATACGTTATAATGCTATGCCATATAACGTAATACGTTATAACGTTACTCCATAAAACGCTATACGTTATAACGTTATACCTTACAACGTAATACGTTATGACGTTACACCATATAACGTAATACGAAATGACTTTACACCATATAACGTAATACGTTATAACGTTAAACCATATAACGCTATACGTTATAAAGTTATACCATACAACGTAATACGATATGACTTTACACCTTATAACGTAATACGAAATGGCTTTACACCATATAACGTAATACGTATTAACGTTGTATCATATAATGTAATACTTTATGACGTTACACCATATAACGTAATACGTTATGACTTTACACCATATAACGTAATACGATATCATGCTACACCATATAACGTAATACGTATTAACGTTGTATCATATAATGTAATACGTTATGACGTTACACCATATAGGGTAATACGTATTAACGTTGTACAACATAATGTAATACGTTATAATGCTATGCCATATATGCGTAATACGTTATAACGTTACACCATATAACGTAATACGTATTAACGTTGTATCATATAATGTAATACGTTATAATGCTATGCCATATAACGTAATGCGTTATAACGTTACACCATATAACGCTATACGTTATAACGTTATACCATACAACGTAATACGTTATGACGTTACACCATAAAACGTAATACGATATGACTTTACACCATATAACGTAATACGTATTAACGTTGTATCATATAATGTAATACGTTATAATGCTATGCCATTTAACGTAATAAGTTATAACGTTACACCATATAACGTAATACGTATTAACGTTGTATCATATAATGTAATACGTTATAATGCTATGCCATATAACGTAATACGTTATAACGTTACACCATATAACGCTATACGTTATAACGTTATACCATACAACGTAATACGTTATGACGTTACACCATATAACGTAATACGATATGACTTTACACCATATAACGAAATAGGTATTAACGTTGTATCATATAATGTAATACATTATGACATTACACCATATAACGTAATACGTTATGACTTTACACCATATAACGTAATACGTTATCACGTTACACCATATAACGTAATACGTATTAACGTTGTATCATATAATGTAATGCGTTATAATGCTATGCCATTTAACGTAATACGTTATAACGTTACACCATATAACGTAATACGCATTAAAGTTGTATCATATAATGTAATACGTTATAATGCTATGCCATATAACGTAATACGTTATGACTTTACACCATATAACGCTATACGTTATAACGTTATACCATACAACGTAATACGATATGACTTTACACCTTATAACGTAATACAAAATGTCTTTACACCATATAACGTAATACGTATTAACGTTGTATCATATAATGTAATACGTTATAACGTTACATCATATAACGTAATACGTTATAACGTTAAACCATATAACGCTATACGTTATAACGTTATACCATACAACGTAATACGTTATAACGTTACACCATATAACGTAATACGTATTAACGTTGTATCATATAATGTAATACGTTATAATGCTATGCCATATAACGTAATACGTTATAACGTTACACCATATAACGCTATACGTTATGACGTTATACCATACAACGCAATACGTTATGACGTTACACCGTACAACGTAATACGTAATGCCGTTACACCATATAACGCTATACGTTATAACGTTATACCATATAACGTAATACGTATTAACGTTGTATCATATAATGTAATACGTTATAATGCTATGCCGTATAACGCAATACGTTATAACGTAACACCATATAACGCTATACGTTATAACGATATAACATATAACGTAATCCGTTATAACGTTGTATCATATAATGTAATACGTTATGACGTTACACCATATAACGTAATACGTTATGACTTTACACCATATAACCTAGTACGTTTTCACGCTACACCATATAACGTAATACGTATTAACGTTGTATCATATAATGTAATACGTTATAACGCTATGCCATATAACGTAATACGTTATAACGTTACACCATATAACATAATACGTATTAACGTTGTATCATATAATGTAATACGTTATAATGCTATACCATATAACGTAATACGTTATGACTTTGCACCATATAACGCTATACGTATAACGTTATACCTTACAACGTAATACGATATGACTTTACACCTTATAACGTAATACGAAATGGCTTTACACCATATAACGTAATACGTATTAACGTTGTATCATATAATGTAATACGTTATAATGCTATGCCATTTAACGTAATACGTTATGACTTTACACCATGTAACGTAATACGTTATCACGTTACACCATATAACGTAATACGTATTAACGTTGTATCATATAATGTAATACGTTATAATGCTATGCCGTATACCGCAATACGTTATAACGTAACACCATATAACGCTATACGTTATAACGATATAACATATAACGTAATACGTTATAACGTTACACCATATAACGTAATACGTTATAACGTTACACCATATAACGTAATACGTATTAACGTTGCATCATTTAATATAATACGTTATAATGCCATGCCATATAACGTAATACGTTATAACGTTACACCATATAACGCTATACGTTATGACGTTATACCATACAACGCAATACGTTATGACGTTACACCATATAACGCAATACGTATTAACGTTATACCATATAACATACTGCGTTATGACTTTACCCCATATAAGGTAATACGTATTAACTTTGTACAATATAATGTAATACGTTATAATGCTATGCCATATAACGTAATACGTTATAACGTTACACCATATAACGTAATACGTATTAACGTTGTATCATATAATGTAATACGTTATAATGCTATGCCATATAACGTAATATGTTATAACGTTACACCATATAACGTAATACGTATTAACGTTGTATCATATAATGTAATACGTTATAACGATATAACATATAACGTAATACGTTATAACGTTACACCATATAACGTAATACGTTATAACGTTAAACCATATAACGCTATACGTTATAACGTTATACCATACAACGTAATACGTTATAACGTTACACCATATAACGTAATACGTATTAACGTTGTATCATATAATGTAATACGTTATAATGCTATGCCATATAACGTAATACGTTATAACGTTACACCATATAACGCTATACGTTATAAAGTTATACCATACAACGTAATACGTTATGACGTCACACCATATAACGTAATACGATATGACTTTACACCATATAACGTAATACGTATTAACGTTGTATCATATAATGTAATACGTTATAATGCTATGCCATATAACGTAATACATTATAACGTTACACCATATAACGTAATACGTATTAACGTTGTATCATATAATGTAATACGATATAATGCTATGCCATATAACGTAATACGTTATAACGTTACACCATATAACGTAATACGTATTAACGTTGTATCATATAATGTAATACGTTATAACGATATAACATATAACGTAATACGTTATGACGTTACACCATATAACGTAATACGTATTAACGTTGTATCATGTAATGTAATACGTTATGACGATACACCATATAAGGTAATACGTATTAACGTTGTACAATATAATGTAATACGTTATAATGCTATGCCATATAACGTAATACGTTATAACGTTACACCATATAACGTAATACGTATTAACGTTGTATCATATAATGTAATACGTTATAATGCTATGCCATATAACGTAATATGTTATAACGTTACACCATATAACGTAATACGTATTAGCGTTGTATCATATAATGTAATACGTTATAATGCTATGCCACATAACGTAATACGTTATAACGTTACACCATATAACGCTATACGTTATAACGTTATACCATACAACGTAATACGTTATGACGTTACACCATACAACGTAATACGATATGACTTTACACCATATAACGTAATACGTATTAACTTTGTATCATATAATGTAATACGTTATAATGCTATGCCATATAACGTAATACGTTATAACGTTACTCCATAAAACGCTATACGTTATAACGTTATACCTTACAACGTAATACGTTATGACGTTACACCATATAACGTAATACGAAATGACTTTACACCATATAACGTAATACGTTATAACGTTAAACCATATAACGCTATACGTTATAAAGTTATACCATACAACGTAATACGATATGACTTTACACCTTATAACGTAACACGAAATGGCTTTACACCATATAACGTAATACGTATTAACGTTGTATCATATAATGTAATACGTTATGACGTTACACCATATAACGTAATACGTTATGACTTTACACCATATAACGTAATACGATATCATGCTACACCATATAACGTAATACGTATTAACGTTGTATCATATAATGTAATACGTTATGACGTTACACCATATAGGGTAATACGTATTAACGTTGTACAACATAATGTAATACGTTATAATGCTATGCCATATATGCGTAATACGTTATAACGTTACACCATATAACGTAATACGTATTAACGTTGTATCATATAATGTAATACGTTATAATGCTATGCCATATAACGTAATACGTTATAACGTTACACCATATAACGTAATACGTATTAAAGTTGTATCATATAATGTAATACGTTATAATGCTATGCCATATAACGTAATACGTTATGACTTTACACCATATAACGCTATACGTTATAACGTTATACCATACAACGTAATACGTTATGACGTTACACCATAAAACGTAATACGATATGACTTTACACCATATAACCTAATACGTATTAACGTTGTATCATATAATGTAATACGTTATAATGCTATGCCATTTAACGTAATAAGTTATAACGTTACACCATATAACGTAATACGTATTAACATTGTATCATATAATGTAATACGTTATAACGTTACACCATATAACGTAATACGTTATAACGTTAAACCATATAACGCTATACGTTATAACGTTATACCATACAACGTAATACGTTATAACGTTACACCATATAACGTAATACGTATTAACGTTGTATCATATAATGTAATACGTTATAATGCTATGCCATATAACGTAATACGTTATAACGTTACACCATATAACGCTATACGTTATGACGTTATACCATACAACGCAATACGTTATGACGTTACACCGTACAACGTAATACGTAATGCCGTTACACCATATAACGCTATACGTTATAACGTTATACCATATAACGTAATACGTATTAACGTTGTATCATATAATGTAATACGTTATAATGCTATGCCGTATAACGCAATACGTTATAACGTAACACCATATAACGCTATACGTTATAACGATATAACATATAACGTAATCCGTTATAACGTTGTATCATATAATGTAATACGTTATGACGTTACACCATATAACGTAATACGTTATGACTTTACACCATATAACCTAGTACGTTATCACGCTACACCATATAACGTAATACGTATTAACGTTGTATCATATAATGTAATACGTTATAACGCTATGCCATATAACGTAATACGTTATAACGTTACACCATATAACATAATACGTATTAACGTTGTATCATATAATGTAATACGTTACAATGCTATACCATATAACGTAATACGTTATGACTTTGCACCATATAACGCTATACGTATAACGTTATACCTTACAACGTAATACGATATGACTTTACACCTTATAACGTAATACGAAATGGCTTTACACCATATAACGTAATACGTATTAACGTTGTATCATATAATGTAATACGTTATAATGCTATGCCATTTAACGTAATACGTTATGACTTTACACCATGTAACGTAATACGTTATCACGTTACACCATATAACGTAATACGTATTAACGTTGTATCATATAATGTAATACGTTATAATGCTATGCCGTATACCGCAATACGTTATAACGTAACACCATATAACGCTATACGTTATAACGATATAACATATAACGTAATACGTTATAACGTTACACCATATAACGTAATACGTTATAACGTTACACCATATAACGTAATACGTATTAACGTTGCATCATTTAATATAATACGTTATAATGCCATGCCATATAACGTAATACGTTATAACGTTACACCATATAACGCTATACGTTATGACGTTGTACCATACAACGCAATACGTTATGACGTTACACCATATAACGTAATACGTATTAACGTTGCATCATTTAATATAATACGTTATAATGCCATGCCATTTAACGTAATACGTTATAACGTTACACCATATAACGTAATACGTATTAAAGTTGTATCATATAATGTAATACGTTATAATGCTATGCCATATAACGTAATACGTTATAACGTTACACCATATAACACTATACGTTATAAAGTTATACCATACAACGTAATACGTTATGACGTTAAACCATATAACGTAATACGATATGACTTTACACCATATAACGTAATACGTATTAACGTTGTATCATATAATGTAATACATTATGACATTACACCATATAACGTAATACGTTATGACTTTACACCATATAACGTAATACGTTATCACGTTACACCATATAACGTAATACGTATTAACGTTGTATCATATAATGTAATGCGTTATAATGCTATGCCATTTAACGTAATACGTTATAACGTTACACCATATAACGTAATACGTATTAAAGTTGTATCATATAATGTAATACGTTATAATGCTATGCCATATAACGTAATACGTTATGACTTTACACCATATAACGCTATACGTTATAACGTTATACCATACAACGTAATACGATATGACTTTACACCTTATAACGTAATACAAAATGTCTTTACACCATATAACGTAATACGTATTAACGTTGTATCATATAATGTAATACGTTATAACGTTACACCATATAACGTAATACGTTATAACGTTAAACCATATAACGCTATACGTTATAACGTTATACCATACAACGTAATACGTTATAACGTTACACCATATAACGTAATACGTATTAACGTTGTATCATATAATGTAATACGTTATGACGTTACACCATATAACGTAATACGTTATGACTTTACACCATATAACGCTATACGTTATAACGATATAACATATAACGTAATACGTTATAACGTTACACCATATAACGCTATACGTTATAACGATATAACATATAAGGTAATCCGTTATAACGTTGTATCATATAATGTAATACGTTATGACGTTACACCATATAACGTAATACGTTATGACTTTACACCATATAACCTAGTACGTTATCACGCTACACCATATAACGTAATACGTATTAACGTTGTATCATATAATGTAATACGTTATAACGCTATGCCATATAACGTAATACGTTATAACGTTACACCATATAACGTAATACGTATTAAAGTTGTATCATATAATGTAATACGTTATAATGCTATGCCATATAACGTAATACGTTATGACTTTACACCATATAACGCTATACGTTATAACGTTATACCATACAACGTAATACGATATGACTTTACACCTTATAACGTAATACAAAATGTCTTTACACCATATAACGTAATACGTATTAACGTTGTATCATATAATGTAATACGTTATGACGTTACACCATATAACGTAAAACGTTATCATGCTACACCATATAACGTAATACGTTCTAACGTTACACCATATAACGTAATACGTTATAACGTGACACCATATAACACTATACGTTATAAAGTTATACCATACAACGTAATACGTTATGACGTTAAACCATATAACGTAATACGATATGACTTTACACCATATAACGTAATACGTATTAACGTTGTATCATATAATGTAATACGTTATGACGTTACACCATATAACGTAATACGTTATGACTTTACACCATATAACCTAGTACGTTATCACGCTACACCATATAACGTAATACGTATTAACGTTGTATCCTATAATGTAATACGTTATAATGCTATGCCATTTAACGTAATAAGTTATAACGTTACACCATATAACGTAATACGTATTAACGTTGTATCATATAATGTAATACGTTATAATGCTATGCCATATAACGTAATACGTTATAACGTTACACCATATAACGCTATACGTTATAACGTTATACCATACAACGTAATACGTTATGACGTTACACCATATAACGTAATACGATATGACTTTACACCATATAACGTAATACGTTATAACGTTAAACCATATAACGCTATACGTTATAAAGTTATACCATACAACGTAATACGATATGACTTTACACCTTATAACGTAATACGAAATGGCTTTACACCATATAACGTAATACGTATTAACGTTGTATCATATAATGTAATACGTTATGACGTTACACCATATAACGTAATACGTTATGACTTTACACCATATAACGTAATACGATATCATGCTACACCATATAACGTAATACGTATTAACGTTGTATCATATAATGTAATACGTTATGACGTTACACCATATAGGGTAATACGTATTAACGTTGTACAACATAATGTAATACGTTATAATGCTATGCCATATATGCGTAATACGTTATAACGTTACACCATATAACGTAATACGTATTAAAGTTGTATCATATAATGTAATACGTTATAATGCTATGCCATATAACGTAATACGTTATGACTTTACACCATATAACGCTATACGTTATAACGTTATACCATACAACGTAATACGTTATGACGTTACACCATAAAACGTAATACGATATGACTTTACACCATATAACGTAATACGTATTAACGTTGTATCATATAATGTAATACGTTATAATGCTATGCCATTTAACGTAATAAGTTATAACGTTACACCATATAACGTAATACGTATTAACGTTGTATCATATAATGTAATACGTTATAACGTTACACCATATAACGTAATACGTTATAACGTTAAACCATATAACGCTATACGTTATAACGTTATACCATACAACGTAATACGTTATAACGTTACACCATATAACGTAATACGTATTAACGTTGTATCATATAATGTAATACGTTATAATGCTATGCCATATAACGTAATACGTTATAACGTTACACCATATAACGCTATACGTTATGACGTTATACCATACAACGCAATACGTTATGACGTTACACCGTACAACGTAATACGTAATGCCGTTACACCATATAACGCTATACGTTATAACGTTATACCATATAACGTAATACGTATTAACGTTGTATCATATAATGTAATACGTTATAATGCTATGCCGTATAACGCAATACGTTATAACGTAACACCATATAACGCTATACGTTATAACGATATAACATATAACGTAATCCGTTATAACGTTGTATCATATAATGTAATACGTTATGACGTTACACCATATAACGTAATACGTTATGACTTTACACCATATAACCTAGTACGTTATCACGCTACACCATATAACGTAATACGTATTAACGTTGTATCATATAATGTAATACGTTATAACGCTATGCCATATAACGTAATACGTTATAACGTTACACCATATAACATAATACGTATTAACGTTGTATCATATAATGTAATACGTTACAATGCTATACCATATAACGTAATACGTTATGACTTTGCACCATATAACGCTATACGTATAACGTTATACCTTACAACGTAATACGATATGACTTTACACCTTATAACGTAATACGAAATGGCTTTACACCATATAACGTAATACGTATTAACGTTGTATCATATAATGTAATACGTTATAATGCTATGCCATTTAACGTAATACGTTATGACTTTACACCATGTAACGTAATACGTTATCACGTTACACCATATAACGTAATACGTATTAACGTTGTATCATATAATGTAATACGTTATAATGCTATGCCGTATACCGCAATACGTTATAACGTAACACCATATAACGCTATACGTTATAACGATATAACATATAACGTAATACGTTATAACGTTACACCATATAACGTAATACGTTATAACGTTACACCATATAACGTAATACGTATTAACGTTGCATCATTTAATATAATACGTTATAATGCCATGCCATATAACGTAATACGTTATAACGTTACACCATATAACGCTATACGTTATGACGTTGTACCATACAACGCAATACGTTATGACGTTACACCATATAACGTAATACGTATTAACGTTGCATCATTTAATATAATACGTTATAATGCCATGCCATTTAACGTAATACGTTATAACGTTACACCATATAACGTAATACGTATTAAAGTTGTATCATATAATGTAATACGTTATAATGCTATGCCATATAACGTAATACGTTATGACTTTACACCATATAACGCTATACGTTATAACGTTATACCATACAACGTAATACGATATGACTTTACACCTTATAACGTAATACAAAATGTCTTTACACCATATAACGTAATACGTATTAACGTTGTATCATATAATGTAATACGTTATGACGTTACACCATATAACGTAAAACGTTATCATGCTACACCATATAACGTAATACGTTCTAACGTTACACCATATAACGTAATACGTTATAACGTTACACCATATAACACTATACGTTATAAAGTTATACCATACAACGTAATACGTTATGACGTTAAACCATATAACGTAATACGATATGACTTTACACCATATAACGTAATACGTATTAACGTTGTATCATATAATGTAATACGTTATGACGTTACACCATATAACGTAATACGTTATGACTTTACACCATATAACCTAGTACGTTATCACGCTACACCATATAACGTAATACGTATTAACGTTGTATCCTATAATGTAATACGTTATAATGCTATGCCATTTAACGTAATAAGTTATAACGTTACACCATATAACGTAATACGTATTAACGTTGTATCATATAATGTAATACGTTATAATGCTATGCCATATAACGTAATACGTTATAACGTTACACCATATAACGCTATACGTTATAACGTTATACCATACAACGTAATACGTTATGACGTTACACCATATAACGTAATACGATATGACTTTACACCATATAACGAAATACGTATTAACGTTGTATCATATAATGTAATACATTATGACATTACACCATATAACGTAATACGTTATGACTTTACACCATATAACGTAATACGTTATCACGTTACACCATATAACGTAATACGTATTAACGTTGTATCATATAATGTAATGCGTTATAATGCTATGCCATTTAACGTAATACGTTATAACGTTACACCATATAACGTAATACGTATTAAAGTTGTATCATATAATGTAATACGTTATAATGCTATGCCATATAACGTAATACGTTATGACTTTACACCATATAACGCTATACGTTATAACGTTATACCATACAACGTAATACGATATGACTTTACACCTTATAACGTAATACAAAATGTCTTTACACCATATAACGTAATACGTATTAACGTTGTATCATATAATGTAATACGTTATAACGTTACACCATATAACGTAATACGTTATAACGTTAAACCATATAACGCTATACGTTATAACGTTATACCATACAACGTAATACGTTATAACGTTACACCATATAACGTAATACGTATTAACGTTGTATCATATAATGTAATACGTTATGACGTTACACCATATAACGTAATACGTTATGACTTTACACCATATAACGCTATACGTTATAACGATATAACATATAACGTAATACGTTATAACGTTGTATCATATAATGTAATACGTTATGACGTTACACCATATAACGTAATACGTTATGACTTTACACCATATAACCTAGTACGTTATCACGCTACACCATATAACGTAATACGTATTAACGTTGTATCATATAATGTAATACGTTATAACGCTATGCCATATAACGTAATACGTTATGACTTTACACCATATAACGCTATACGTTATAACGATATAACATATAACGTAATACGTTATAACGTTACACCATATAACGCTATACGTTATAACGATATAACATATAACGTAATCCGTTATAACGTTGTATCATATAATGTAATACGTTATGACGTTACACCATATAACGTAATACGTTATGACTTTACACCATATAACCTAGTACGTTATCACGCTACACCATATAACGTAATACGTATTAACGTTGTATCATATAATGTAATACGTTATAACGCTATGCCATATAACGTAATACGTTATAACGTTACACCATATAACGTAATACGTATTAAAGTTGTATCATATAATGTAATACGTTATAATGCTATGCCATATAACGTAATACGTTATGACTTTACACCATATAACGCTATACGTTATAACGTTATACCATACAACGTAATACGATATGACTTTACACCTTATAACGTAATACAAAATGTCTTTACACCATATAACGTAATACGTATTAACGTTGTATCATATAATGTAATACGTTATGACGTTACACCATGTAACGTAAAACGTTATCATGCTACACCATATAACGTAATACGTTCTAACGTTACACCATATAACGTAATACGTTATAACGTGACACCATATAACACTATGCGTTATAAAGTTATACCATACAACGTAATACGTTATGACGTTAAACCATATAACGTAATACGATATGACTTTACACCATATAACGTAATACGTATTAACGTTGTATCATATAATGTAATACGTTATGACGTTACACCATATAACGTAATACGTTATGACTTTACACCATATAACCTAGTACGTTATCACGCTACACCATATAACGTAATACGTATTAACGTTGTATCCTATAATGTAATACGTTATAATGATATGCCATTTAACGTAATAAGTTATAACGTTACACCATATAACGTAATACGTATTAACGTTGTATCATATAATGTAATACGTTATAATGCTATGCCATATAACGTAATACGTTATAACGTTACACCATATAACGCTATACGTTATAACGTTATACCATACAACGTAATACGTTATGACGTTACACCATATAACGTAATACGATATGACTTTACACCATATAACGAAATACGTATTAACGTTGTATCATATAATGTAATACATTATGACATTACACCATATAACGTAATACGTTATGACTTTACACCATATAACGTAATACGTTATCACGTTACACCATATAACGTAATACGTATTAACGTTGTATCATATAATGTAATGCGTTATAATGCTATGCCATTTAACGTAATACGTTATAACGTTACACCATATAACGTAATACGTATTAAAGTTGTATCATATAATGTAATACGTTATAATGCTATGCCATATAACGTAATACGTTATGACTTTACACCATATAACGCTATACGTTATAACGTTATACCATACAACGTAATACGATATGACTTTACACCTTATAACGTAATACAAAATGTCTTTACACCATATAACGTAATACGTATTAACGTTGTATCATATAATGTAATACGTTATAACGTTACACCATATAACGTAATACGTTATAACGTTAAACCATATAACGCTATACGTTATAACGTTATACCATACAACGTAATACGTTATAACGTTACACCATATAACGTAATACGTATTAACGTTGTATCATATAATGTAATACGTTATAATGCTATGCCATATAACGTAATACGTTATAACGTAACACCATATAACGCTATACGTTATAACGATATAACATATAACGTAATCCGTTATAACGTTGTATCATATAATGTAATACGTTATGACGTTACACCATATAACGTAATACGTTATGACTTTACACCATATAACGCTATACGTTATAACGATATAACATATAACGTAATACGTTATAACGTTACACCATATAACGCTATACGTTATAACGATATAACATATAACGTAATCCGTTATAACGTTGTATCATATAATGTAATACGTTATGACGTTACACCATATAACGTAATACGTTATGACTTTACACCATATAACCTAGTACGTTATCACGCTACACCATATAACGTAATACGTATTAACGTTGTATCATATAATGTAATACGTTATAACGCTATGCCATATAACGTAATACGTTATAACGTTACACCATATAACGTAATACGTATTAACGTTGTATCATATAATGTAATACGTTATAATGCTATGCCATATAACGTAATACGTTATGACTTTGCACCATATAACGCTATACGTATAACGTTATACCTTACAACGTAATACGATATGACTTTACACCTTATAACGTAATACGAAATGGCTTTACACCATATAACGTAATACGTATTAACGTTGCATCATTTAATATAATACGTTATAATGCCATGCCATATAACGTAATACGTTATAACGTTACACCATATAACGCTATACGTTATGACGTTATACCATACAACGCAATACGTTATGACGTTACACCGTACAACGTAATACGTAATGCCGTTACACCATATAACGCTATACGTTATAACGTTATACCATATAACGTAATACGTATTAACGTTGTATCATATAATGTAATACGTTATAATGCTATGCCGTATAGCGCAATACGTTATAACGTAACACCATATAACGCTATACGTTATAACGTTACACCATATAACGCTATACGTTATAACGTTATACCATACAACGTAATACGTTATGACGTTTACACCATAAAACGTAATACGATATGACTTTACACCATATAACGTAATACGTATTAACGTTGTATCATATAATGTAATACGTTATAATGCTATGCCATTTAACGTAATAAGTTATAACGTTACACCATATAACGTAATACGTATTAACGTTGTATCATATAATGTAATACGTTATAATGCTATGCCATATAACGTAATACGTTATGACTTTACACCATATAACGCTATACGTTATAACGTTATACCATACAACGTAATACGATATGACTTTACACCTTATAACGTAATACAAAATGTCTTTACACCATATAACGTAATACGTATTAACGTTGTACCATATAATGTAATACGTTATAACGTTACACCATATAACGTAATACGTATTAAAGTTGTATCATATAATGTAATACGTTATAATGCTATGCCATATAACGTAATACGTTATGACTTTACACCATATAACGCTATACGTTATAACGATATAACATATAACGTAATCCGTTATAACGTTGTATCATATAATGTAATACGTTATGACGTTACACCATATAACGTAATACGTTATGACTTTACACCATATAACGCTATACGTTATAACGATATAACATATAACGTAATACGTTATAACGTTACACCATATAACGTAATACGTTATGACTTTACACCATATAACGCTATACGTTATAACGATATAACATATAACGTAATCCGTTATAACGTTGTATCATATAATGTAATACGTTATGACGTTACACCATATAACGTAATACGTAATGCCGTTACACCATATAACGCTATACGTTATAACGTTATACCATATAACGTAATACGTATTAACGTTGTATCATATAATGTAATACGTTATAATGCTATGCCGTATAACGCAATACGTTATAACGTAACACCATATAACGCTATACGTTATAACGATATAACATATAACGTAATCCGTTATAACGTTGTATCATATAATGTAATACGTTATGACGTTACACCATATAACGTAATACGTTATGACTTTACACCATATAACGCTATACGTTATAACGATATAACATATAACGTAATACGTTATAACGTTACACCATATAACGTAATACGTTATGACTTTACACCATATAACGCTATACGTTATAACGATATAACATATAACGTAATACGTTATAACGTTACACCATATAACGCTGTACGTTATGACGTTATACCATACAACGCAATACGTTATGACGTTACACCATATAACGTAATACGTATTAACGTTGCATCATTTAATATAATACGTTATAATGCCATGCCATTTAACGTAATACGTTATAACGTTACACCATATAACGTAATACGTATTAAAGTTGTATCATATAATGTAATACGTTATAATGCTATGCCATATAACGTAATACGTTATGACTTTACACCATATAACGCTATACGTTATAACGTTATACCATACAACGTAATACGATATGACTTTACACCTTATAACGTAATACAAAATGTCTTTACACCATATAACGTAATACGTATTAACGTTGTACCATATAATGTAATACGTTATAACGTTACACCATATAACGTAATACGTATTAAAGTTGTATCATATAATGTAATACGTTATAATGCTATGCCATATAACGTAATACGTTATGACTTTACACCATATAACGCTATACGTTATAACGTTATACCATACAACGTAATACGATATGACTTTACACCTTATAACGTAATACAAAATGTCTTTACACCATATAACGTAATACGTATTAACGTTGTATCATATAATGTAATACGTTATGACGTTACACCATATAACGTAAAACGTTATCATGCTACACCATATAACGTAATACGTTCTAACGTTACACCATATAACGTAATACGTTATAACGTTACACCATATAACACTATACGTTATAAAGTTATACCATACAACGTAATACGTTATGACGTTAAACCATATAACGTAATACGATATGACTTTACACCATATAACGTAATACGTATTAACGTTGTATCATATAATGTAATACGTTATGACTTTACACCATATAACGAAATACGTATTAACGTTGTATCATATAATGTAATACATTATGACATTACACCATATAACGTAATACGTTATGACTTTACACCATATAACGTAATACGTTATCACGTTACACCATATAACGTAATACGTATTAACGTTGTATCATATAATGTAATGCGTTATAATGCTATGCCATTTAACGTAATACGTTATAACGTTACACCATATAACGTAATACGTATTAAAGTTGTATCATATAATGTAATACGTTATAATGCTATGCCATATAACGTAATACGTTATGACTTTACACCATATAACGCTATACGTTATAACGTTATACCATACAACGTAATACGATATGACTTTACACCTTATAACGTAATACAAAATGTCTTTACACCATATAACGTAATACGTATTAACGTTGTATCATATAATGTAATACGTTATAACGTTACACCATATAACGTAATACGTTATAACGTTAAACCATATAACGCTATACGTTATAACGTTATACCATACAACGTAATACGTTATAACGTTACACCATATAACGTAATACGTATTAACGTTGTATCATATAATGTAATACGTTATGACGTTACACCATATAACGTAATACGTTATGACTTTACACCATATAACGCTATACGTTATAACGATATAACATATAACGTAATACGTTATAACGTTACACCATATAACGCTATACGTTATAACGATATAACATATAACGTAATCCGTTATAACGTTGTATCATATAATGTAATACGTTATGACGTTACACCATATAACGTAATACGTTATGACTTTACACCATATAACCTAGTACGTTATCACGCTACACCATATAACGTAATACGTATTAACGTTGTATCATATAATGTAATACGTTATAACGCTATGCCATATAACGTAATACGTTATAACGTTACACCATATAACGTAATACGTATTAAAGTTGTATCATATAATGTAATACGTTATAATGCTATGCCATATAACGTAATACGTTATGACTTTACACCATATAACGCTATACGTTATAACGTTATACCATACAACGTAATACGATATGACTTTACACCTTATAACGTAATACAAAATGTCTTTACACCATATAACGTAATACGTATTAACGTTGTATCATATAATGTAATACGTTATGACGTTACACCATATAACGTAAAACGTTATCATGCTACACCATATAACGTAATACGTTCTAACGTTACACCATATAACGTAATACGTTATAACGTTACACCATATAACACTATACGTTATAAAGTTATACCATACAACGTAATACGTTATGACGTTAAACCATATAACGTAATACGATATGACTTTACACCATATAACGTAATACGTATTAACGTTGTATCATATAATGTAATACGTTATGACGTTACACCATATAACGTAATACGTTATGACTTTACACCATATAACCTAGTACGTTATCACGCTACACCATATAACGTAATACGTATTAACGTTGTATCCTATAATGTAATACGTTATAATGCTATGCCATTTAACGTAATAAGTTATAACGTTACACCATATAACGTAATACGTATTAACGTTGTATCATATAATGTAATACGTTATAATGCTATGCCATATAACGTAATACGTTATAACGTTACACCATATAACGCTATACGTTATAACGTTATACCATACAACGTAATACGTTATGACGTTACACCATATAACGTAATACGATATGACTTTACACCATATAACGAAATACGTATTAACGTTGTATCATATAATGTAATACATTATGACATTACACCATATAACGTAATACGTTATGACTTTACACCATATAACGTAATACGTTATCACGTTACACCATATAACGTAATACGTATTAACGTTGTATCATATAATGTAATGCGTTATAATGCTATGCCATTTAACGTAATACGTTATAACGTTACACCATATAACGTAATACGTATTAAAGTTGTATCATATAATGTAATACGTTATAATGCTATGCCATATAACGTAATACGTTATGACTTTACACCATATAACGCTATACGTTATAACGTTATACCATACAACGTAATACGATATGACTTTACACCTTATAACGTAATACAAAATGTCTTTACACCATATAACGTAATACGTATTAACGTTGTATCATATAATGTAATACGTTATAACGTTACACCATATAACGTAATACGTTATAACGTTAAACCATATAACGCTATACGTTATAACGTTATACCATACAACGTAATACGTTATAACGTTACACCATATAACGTAATACGTATTAACGTTGTATCATATAATGTAATACGTTATAATGCTATGCCATATAACGTAATACGTTATAACGTAACACCATATAACGCTATACGTTATAACGATATAACATATAACGTAATCCGTTATAACGTTGTATCATATAATGTAATACGTTATGACGTTACACCATATAACGTAATACGTTATGACTTTACACCATATAACGCTATACGTTATAACGATATAACATATAACGTAATACGTTATAACGTTACACCATATAACGCTATACGTTATAACGATATAACATATAACGTAATCCGTTATAACGTTGTATCATATAATGTAATACGTTATGACGTTACACCATATAACGTAATACGTTATGACTTTACACCATATAACCTAGTACGTTATCACGCTACACCATATAACGTAATACGTATTAACGTTGTATCATTTAATGTAATACGTTATAACGCTATGCCATATAACGTAATACGTTATAACGTTACACCATATAACGTAATACGTATTAACGTTGTATCATATAATGTAATACGTTATAATGCTATGCCATATAACGTAATACGTTATGACTTTGCACCATATAACGCTATACGTATAACGTTATACCTTACAACGTAATACGATATGACTTTACACCTTATAACGTAATACGAAATGGCCTTACACCATATAACGTAATACGTATTAACGTTGCATCATTTAATATAATACGTTATAATGCCATGCCATATAACGTAATACGTTATAACGTTACACCATATAACGCTATACGTTATGACGTTATACCATACAACGCAATACGTTATGACGTTACACCGTACAACGTAATACGTAATGCCGTTACACCATATAACGCTATACGTTATAACGTTATACCATATAACGTAATACGTATTAACGTTGTATCATATAATGTAATACGTTATAATGCTATGCCGTATAACGCAATACGTTATAACGTAACACCATATAACGCTATACGTTATAACGATATAACATATAACGTAATCCGTTATAACGTTGTATCATATAATGTAATACGTTATGACGTTACACCATATAACGTAATACGTTATGACTTTACACCATATAACGCTATACGTTATAACGATATAACATATAACGTAATACGTTATAACGTTACACCATATAACGTAATACGTTATGACTTTACACCATATAACGCTATACGTTATAACGATATAACATATAACGTAATACGTTATAACGTTACACCATATAACGCTATACGTTATGACGTTATACCATACAACGCAATACGTTATGACGTTACACCATATAACGTAATACGTATTAACGTTGCATCATTTAATATAATACGTTATAATGCCATGCCATTTAACGTAATACGTTATAACGTTACACCATATAACGTAATACGTATTAAAGTTGTATCATATAATGTAATACGTTATAATGCTATGCCATATAACGTAATACGTTATGACTTTACACCATATAACGCTATACGTTATAACGTTATACCATACAACGTAATACGATATGACTTTACACCTTATAACGTAATACAAAATGTCTTTACACCATATAACGTAATACGTATTAACGTTGTATCATATAATGTAATACGTTATGACGTTACACCATATAACGTAAAACGTTATCATGCTACACCATATAACGTAATACGTTCTAACGTTACACCATATAACGTAATACGTTATAACGTTACACCATATAACACTATACGTTATAAAGTTATACCATACAACGTAATACGTTATGACGTTAAACCATATAACGTAATACGATATGACTTTACACCATATAACGTAATACGTATTAACGTTGTATCATATAATGTAATACGTTATGACGTTACACCATATAACGTAATACGTTATGACTTTACACCATATAACCTAGTACGTTATCACGCTACACCATATAACGTAATACGTATTAACGTTGTATCATATAATGTAATACGTTATAACGCTATGCCATATAACGTAATACGTTATAACGTTACACCATATAACGTAATACGTATTAACGTTGTATCATATAATGTAATACGTTATAATGCTATGCCATATAACGTAATACGTTATGACTTTGCACCATATAACGCTATACGTATAACGTTATACCTTACAACGTAATACGATATGACTTTACACCTTATAACGTAATACGAAATGGCTTTACACCATATAACGTAATACGTATTAACGTTGCATCATTTAATATAATACGTTATAATGCCATGCCATATAACGTAATACGTTATAACGTTACACCATATAACGCTATACGTTATGACGTTATACCATACAACGCAATACGTTATGACGTTACACCGTACAACGTAATACGTAATGCCGTTACACCATATAACGCTATACGTTATAACGTTATACCATATAACGTAATACGTATTAACGTTGTATCATATAATGTAATACGTTATAATGCTATGCCGTATAGCGCAATACGTTATAACGTAACACCATATAACGCTATACGTTATAACGTTACACCATATAACGCTATACGTTATAACGTTATACCATACAACGTAATACGTTATGACGTTACACCATAAAACGTAATACGTTATGACTTTACACCATATAACGCTATACGTTATAACGTTATACCATACAACGTAATACGATATGACTTTACACCTTATAACGTAATACAAAATGTCTTTACACCATATAACGTAATACGTATTAACGTTGTACCATATAATGTAATACGTTATAACGTTACACCATATAACGTAATACGTATTAAAGTTGTATCATATAATGTAATACGTTATAATGCTATGCCATATAACGTAATACGTTATGACTTTACACCATATAACGCTATACGTTATAACGTTATACCATACAACGTAATACGATATGACTTTACACCTTATAACGTAATACAAAATGTCTTTACACCATATAACGTAATACGTATTAACGTTGTATCATATAATGTAATACGTTATGACGTTACACCATATAACGTAAAACGTTATCATGCTACACCATATAACGTAATACGTTCTAACGTTACACCATATAACGTAATACGTTATAACGTTACACCATATAACACTATACGTTATAAAGTTATACCATACAACGTAATACGTTATGACGTTAAACCATATAACGTAATACGATATGACTTTACACCATATAACGTAATACGTATTAACGTTGTATCATATAATGTAATACGTTATGACGTTACACCATATAACGTAATACGTTATGACTTTACACCATATAACCTAGTACGTTATCACGCTACACCATATAACGTAATACGTATTAACGTTGTATCATATAATGTAATACGTTATAATGCTATGCCGTATAACGCAATACGTTATAACGTAACACCATATAACGCCATACGTTATAACGTTACACCATATAACGCTATACGTTATAACGTTATACCATACAACGTAATACGTTATGACGTTACACCATAAAACGTAATACGATATGACTTTACACCATATAACGTAATACGTTATGACTTTACACCATATAACCTAGTACGTTATCACGCTACACCATATAACGTAATACGTATTAACGTTGTATCATATAATGTAATACGTTATAACGCTATGCCATATAACGTAATACGTTATAACGTTACACCATATAACGTAATACGTATTAACGTTGTATCATATAATGTAATACGTTATAATGCTATGCCATATAACGTAATACGTTATGACTTTGCACCATATAACGCTATACGTATAACGTTATACCTTACAACGTAATACGATATGACTTTACACCTTATAACGTAATACGAAATGGCTTTACACCATATAACGTAATACGTATTAACGTTGCATCATTTAATATAATACGTTATAATGCCATGCCATATAACGTAATACGTTATAACGTTACACCATATAACGCTATACGTTATGACGTTATACCATACAACGCAATACGTTATGACGTTACACCGTACAACGTAATACGTAATGCCGTTACACCATATAACGCTATACGTTATAACGTTATACCATATAACGTAATACGTATTAACGTTGTATCATATAATGTAATACGTTATAATGCTATGCCGTATAACGCAATACGTTATAACGTAACACCATATAACGCTATACGTCATAACGTTACACCATATAACGCTATACGTTATAACGTTATACCATACAACGTAATACGTTATGACGTTACACCATAAAACGTAATACGATATGACTTTACACCATATAACGTAATACGTATTAACGTTGTATCATATAATGTAATACGTTATAATGCTATGCCATTTAACGTAATAAGTTATAACGTTACACCATATAACGTAATACGTATTAACGTTGTATCATATAATGTAATACGTTATAATGCTATGCCATATAACGTAATACGTTATAACGTTACACCATATAACGCTATACGTTATAACGTTATACCATACAACGTAATACGTTATGACGTTACACCGTATAACGTAATACGATATGACTTTACACCATATAACGAAATACGTATTAACTTTGTATCATATAATGTAATACATTATGACATTACACCATATAACGTAATACGTTATGACTTTACACCATATAACGTAATACGTTATCACGTTACACCATATAACGTAATACGTATTAACGTTGTATCATATAATGTAATGCGTTATAATGCTATGCCATTTAACGTAATACGTTATAACGTTACACCATATAACGTAATACGTATTAAAGTTGTATCATATAATGTAATACGTTATAATGCTATGCCATATAACGTAATACGTTATGACTTTACACCATATAACGTAATACGTATTAACGTTGTATCATATAATGTAATACGTTATAATGCTATGCCATATAACGTAATACGTTATGACTTTGCACCATATAACACTATACGTTATAAAGTTATACCATACAACGTAATACGTTATGACGTTAAACCATATAACGTAATACGATATGACTTTACACCATATAACGTAATACGTATTAACGTTGTATCATATAATGTAATACGTTATGACGTTACACCATATAACGTAATACGTTATGACTTTACACCATATAACCTAGTACGTTATCACGCTACACCATATAACGTAATACGTATTAACGTTGTATCATATAATGTAATACGTTATAACGCTATGCCATATAACGTAATACGTTATAACGTTACACCATATAACGTAATACGTATTAACGTTGTATCATATAATGTAATACGTTATAATGCTATGCCATATAACGTAATACGTTATGACTTTGCACCATATAACGCTATACGTATAACGTTATACCTTACAACGTAATACGATATGACTTTACACCTTATAACGTAATACGAAATGGCTTTACACCATATAACGTAATACGTATTAACGTTGCATCATTTAATATAATACGTTATAATGCCATGCCATATAACGTAATACATTATAACGTTACACCATATAACGCTATACGTTTTGACGTTATACCATACAACGCAATACGTTATGACGTTACACCGTGCAACGTAATACGTAATGCCGTTACACCATATAACGCTATACGTTATAACGTTATACCATATAACGTAATACGTATTAACGTTGTATCATATAATGTAATACGTTATAATGCTATGCCGTATAACGCAATAAGTTATAACGTAACACCATATAACGCTATACGTTATAACGTTACACCATATAACGCTATACGTTATAACGTTATACCATACAACGTAATACGTTATGACGTTACACCATAAAACGTAATACGATATGACTTTACACCATATAACGTAATACGTATTAACGTTGTATCATATAATGTAATACGTTATAATGCTATGCCATTTAACGTAATAAGTTATAACGTTACACCATATAACGTAATACGTATTAACGTTGTATCATATAATGTAATACGTTATAATGCTATGCCATATAACGTAATACGTTATAACGTTACACCATATAACGCTATACGTTATAACGTTATACCATACAACGTAATACGTTATGACGTTACACCATATAACGTAATACGATATGACTTTACACCATATAACGAAATACGTATTAACGTTGTATCATATAATGTAATACATTATGACATTACACCATATAACGTAATACGTTATGACTTTACACCATATAACGTAATACGTTATCACGTTACACCATATAACGTAATACGTATTAACGTTGTATCATATAATGTAATGCGTTATAATGCTATGCCATTTAACGTAATACGTTATAACGTTACACCATATAACGTAATACGTATTAAAGTTGTATCATATAATGTAATACGTTATAATGCTATGCCATATAACGTAATACGTTATGACTTTACACCATATAACGCTATACGTTATAACGTTATACCATACAACGTAATACGATATGACTTTACACCTTATAACGTAATACAAAATGTCTTTACACCATTTAACGTAATACGTATTAACGTTGTATCATATAATGTAATACGTTATAACGTTACACCATATAACGTAATACGTTATAACGTTAAACCATATAACGCTATACGTTATAACGTTATACCATACAACGTAATACGTTATAACGTTACACCATATAACGTAATACGTATTAACGTTGTATCATATAATGTAATACGTTATAATGCTATGCCATATAACGTAATACGTTATAACGTAACACCATATAACGCTATACGTTATAACGATATAACATATAACGTAATCCGTTATAACGTTGTATCATATAATGTAATACGTTATAACGCTATGCCATATAACGTAATACGTTATAACGTTACACCATATAACGTAATACGTATTAACGTTGTATCATATAATGTAATACGTTATAATGCTATGCCATATAACGTAATACGTTATGACTTTGCACCATATAACGCTATACGTATAACGTTATACCTTACAACGTAATACGATATGACTTTACACCTTATAACGTAATACCGAATGGCTTTACACCATATAACGTAATACGTATTAACGTTGCATCACTTAATATAATACGTTATAATGCCATGCCATATAACGTAATACGTTATAACGTTACACCATATAACGCTATACGTTATGACGTTATACCATACAACGCAATACGTTATGACGTTACACCGTACAACGTAATACGTAATGCCGTTACACCATATAACGCTATACGTTATAACGTTATACCATATAACGTAATACGTATTAACGTTGTATCATATAATGTAATACGTTATAATGCTATGCCGTATAACTCAATACGTTATAACGTAACACCATATAACGCTATACGTTATAACGATATAACATATAACGTAATCCGTTATAACGTTGTATCATATAATGTAATACGTTATGACGTTACACCATATAACGTAATACGTTATAACGATATAACATATAACGTAATACGTTATAACGTTACACCATATAACGCTATACGTTATGACGTTATACCATACAAAGCAATACGTTATGACGTTACACCATATAACGTAATACGTATTAACGTTGCATCATTTAATATAATACGTTATAATGCCATGCCATTTAACGTAATACGTTATAACGTTACACCATATAACGTAATACGTATTAAAGATGTATCATACAATGTAATACGTTATAATGCTATGCCATATAACGTAATACGTTATGACTTTACACCATATAACGCTATACGTTATAACGATATAACATATAACGTAATACGTTATAACGTTACACCATATAACGCTATACGTTATAACGATATAACATATAACGTAATCCGTTATAACGTTGTATCATATAATGTAACACGTTATGACGTTACACCATATAACGTAATACGTTATGACTTTACACCATATAACCTAGTACGTTATCACGCTACACCATATAACGTAATACGTATTAACGTTGTATCATATAATGTAATACGTTATAACGCTATACCATACAACGTAATACGATATGACTTTACACCTTATAACGTAATACAAAGTGTCTTTACACCATATAACGTAATACGTATTAACGTTGTATCATATAATGTAATACGTTATGACGTTACACCATATAACGTAAAACGTTATCATGCTACACCATATAACGTAATACGTTCTAACGTTACACCATATAACGTAATACGTTATAACGTTACACCATATAACACTATACGTTATAAAGTTATACCATACAACGTAATACGTTATGACGTTAAACCATATAACGTAATACGATATGACTTTACACCATATAACGTAATACGTATTAACGTTGTATCATATAATGTAATACGTTATAACGCTATGCCATATAACGTAATACGTTATAACGTTACACCATATAACGTAATACGTATTAACGTTGTATCATATAATGTAATACGTTATAATGCTATGCCATATAACGTAATACGTTATGACTTTGCACCATATAACGCTATACGTATAACGTTATACCTTACAACGTAATACGATATGACTTTACACCTTATAACGTAATACGAAATGGCTTTACACCATATAACGTAATACGTATTAACGTTGCATCATTTAATATAATACGTTATAATGCCATGCCATATAACGTAATACGTTATAACGTTACACCATATAACGCTATACGTTATGACGTTATACCATACAACGCTAGACGTTATGACGTTACACCGTACAACGTAATACGTAATGCCGTTACACCATATAACGCTATACGTTATAACGTTATACCATATAACGTAATACGTATTAACGTTGTATCATATAATGTAATACGTTATAATGCTATGCCGTATAACGCAATACGTTATAACGTAACACCATATAACGCTATACGTTATAACGTTACACCATATAACGCTATACGTTATAACGTTATACCATACAACGTAATACGTTATGACGTTACACCATAAAACGTAATACGATATGACTTTACACCATATAACGTAATACGTATTAACGTTGTATCATATAATGTAATACGTTATAATGCTATGCCATTTAACGTAATAAGTTATAACGTTACACCATATAACGTAATACGTATTAACGTTGTATCATATAATGTAATACGTTATAATGCTATGCCATATAACGTAATACGTTATAACGTTACACCATATAACGCTATACGTTATAACGTTATACCATACAACGTAATACGTTATGACGTTACACCATATAACGTAATACGATATGACTTTACACCATATAACGAAATACGTATTAACGTTGTATCATATAATGTAATACATTATGACATTACACCATATAACGTAATACGTTATGACTTTACACCATATAACGTAATACGTTATCACGTTACACCATATAACGTAATACGTATTAACGTTGTATCATATAATGTAATGCGTTATAATGCTATGCCATTTAACGTAATACGTTATAACGTTACACCATATAACGTAATACGTATTAAAGTTGTATCATATAATGTAATACGTTATAATGCTATGCCATATAACGTAATACGTTATGACTTTACACCATATAACGCTATACGTTTTAACGTTATACCATACAACGTAATACGATATGACTTTACACCTTATAACGTAATACAAAATGTCTTTACACCATATAACGTAATACGTATTAACGTTGTATCATATAATGTAATACGTTATAACGTTACACCATATAACGTAATACGTATTAAAGTTGTATCATATAATGTAATACGTTATAATGCTATGCCATATAACGTAATACGTTATGACTTTACACCATATAACGCTATACGTTATAACGTTATACCATACAACGTAATACGATATGACTTTACACCTTATAACGTAATACAAAATGTCTTTACACCATATAACGTAATACGTATTAACGTTGTATCATATAATGTAATACGTTATGACGTTACACCATATAACGTAAAACGTTATCATGCTACACCATATAACGTAATACGTTCTAACGTTACACCATATAACGTAATACGTTATAACGTTACACCATATAACACTATACGTTATAAAGTTATACCATACAACGTAATACGTTATGACGTTAAACCATATAACGTAATACGATATGACTTTACACCATATAACGTAATACGTATTAACGTTGTATCATATAATGTAATACGTTATGACGTTACACCATATAACGTAATACGTTATGACTTTACACCATATAACCTAGTACGTTATCACGCTACACCATATAACGTAATACGTATTAACGTTGTATCATATAATGTAATACGTTATAACGCTATGCCATATAACGTAATACGTTATAACGTTACACCATATAACGTAATACGTATTAACGTTGTATCATATAATGTAATACGTTATAACGTTACACCATATAACGCAATACGTTATGACTTTGCACCATATAAAGCTATACGTATAACGTTATACCTTACAACGTAATACGATATGACTTTACACCTTATAACGTAATACGAAATGGCTTTACACCATATAACGTAATACGTATTAACGTTGCATCATTTAATATAATACGTTATAATGCCATGCCATATAACGTAATACGTTATAACGTTACACCATATAACGCTATACGTTATGACGTTATACCATACAACGCAATACGTTATGACGTTACACCGTACAACGTAATACGTAATGCCGTTACACCATATAACGCTATACGTTATAACGTTATACCATATAACGTAATACGTATTAACGTTGTATCATATAATGTAATACGTTATAATGCTATGCCGTATAACGCAATACGTTATAACGTAACACCATATAACGCTATACGTTATAACGTTACACCATATAACGCTATACGTTATAACGTTATACCATACAACGTAATACGTTATGACGTTACACCATAAAACGTAATACGATATGACTTTACACCATATAACGTAATACGTATTAACGTTGTATCATATAATGTAATACGTTATAATGCTATGCCATTTAACGTAATAAGTTATAACGTTACACCATATAACGTAATACGTATTAACGTTGTATCATATAATGTAATACGTTATAATGCTATGCCATATAACGTAATACGTTATAACGTTACACCATATAACGCTATACGTTATAACGTTATACCATACAACGTAATACGTTATGACGTTACACCATATAACGTAATACGATATGACTTTACACCATATAACGAAATACGTATTAACGTTGTATCATATAATGTAATACATTATGACATTACACCATATAACGTAATACGTTATGACTTTACACCATATAACGTAATACGTTATCACGTTACACCATATAACGTAATACGTATTAACGTTGTATCATATAATGTAATGCGTTATAATGCTATGCCATTTAACGTAATACGTTATAACGTTACACCATATAACGTAATACGAATTAAAGTTGTATCATATAATGTAATACGTTATAATGCTATGCCATATAACGTAATACGTTATGACTTTACACCATATAACGCTATACGTTATAACGTTATACCATACAACGTAATACGATATGACTTTACACCTTATAACGTAATACAAAATGTCTTTACACCATATAACGTAATACGTATTAACGTTGTATCATATAATGTAATACGTTATAACGTTACACCATATAACGTAATACGTTATAACGTTAAACCATATAACGCTATACGTTATAACGTTATACCATACAACGTAATACGTATTAACGTTGTATCATATAATGTAATACGTTATAATGCTATGCCATATAACGTAATACGTTATAACGTAACACCATATAACGCTATACGTTATAACGATATAACATATAACGTAATCCGTTATAACGTTGTATCATATAATGTAATACGTTATGACGTTACGCCATATAACGTAATACGTTATGACTTTACACCATATAACGCTATACGTTATAACGATATAACATATAACGTAATACGTTATAACGTTACACCATATAACGCTATACGTTATAACGATATAACATATAACGTAATCCGTTATAACGATGTATCATATAATGTAATACGTTATGACGTTACACCATATAACGTAATACGTTATGACTTTACACCATATAACCTAGTACGTTATCACGCTACACCATATAACGTAATACGTATTAACGTTGTATCATATAATGTAATACGTTATAACGCTATGCCATATAACGTAATACGTTATAACGTTACACCATATAACGTAATACGTATTAACGTTGTATCATATAATGTAATACGTTATAATGCTATGCCATATAACGTAATACGTTATGACTTTGCACCATATAACGCTATACGTATAACGTTATACCTTACAACGTAATACGATATGACTTTACACCTTATAACGTAATACCGAATGGCTTTACACCATATAACGTAATACGTATTAACGTTGCATCATTTAATATAATACGTTATAATGCCATGCCATATAACGTAATACGTTATAACGTTACACCATATAACGCTATACGTTATGACGTTATACCATACAACGCAATACGTTATAACGTTACACCGTACAACGTAATACGTAATGCCGTTACACCATATAACGCTATACGTTATAACGTTATACCATATAACGTAATACGTATTAACGTTGTATCATATAATGTAATACATTATAATGCTATGCCGTATAACGCAATACGTTATAACGTAACACCATATAACGCTATACGTTATAACGATATAACATATAACGTAATCCGTTATAACGTTGTATCATATAATGTAATACGTTATGACGTTACACCATATAACGTAATACGTTATGACTTTACACCATATAATTCTATACGTTATAACGATATAACATATAACGTAATACGTTATAACGTTACACCATATAACGTAATACGTTATAACGTTACACCATATAACGTAATACGTATTAACGTTGCATCATTTAATATAATACGTTATAATGCCATGCCATATAACGTAATACGTTATAACGTTACACCATATAACGCTATACGTTATGACGTTATACCATACAACGCAATACGTTATGACGTTACACCATATAACGTAATACGTATTAACTTTGCATCATTTAATATAATACGTTATAATGCCATGCCATTTAACGTAATACGTTATAACGTTACACCATATAACGTAATACGTATTAAAGTTGTATCATATAATGTAATACGTTATAATGCTATGCCATATAACGTAATACGTTATGACTTTACACCATATAACGCTATACGTTATAACGTTATACCATACAACGTAATACGATATGACTTTACACCTTATAACGTAATACAAAATGTCTTTACACCAGATAACGTAATACGTATTAACGTTGTATCATATAATGTAATACGTTATGACGTTACACCATATAACGTAAAACGTTATCATGCTACACCATATAACGTAATACGTTCTAACGTTACACCATATAACGTAATACGTTATAACGTTACACCATATAACACTATACGTTATAAAGTTATACCATACAACGTAATACGTTATGACGTTAAACCATATAACGTAATACGATATGACTTTACACCATATAACGTAATACGTATTAACGTTGTATCATATAATGTAATACGTTATGACGTTACACCATATAACGTAATACGTTATGACTTTACACCATATAACCTAGTACGTTATCACGCTACACCATATAACGTAATACGTATTAACGTTGTATCATATAATGTAATACGTTATAACGCTATGCCATATAACGTAATACGTTATAACGTTACACCATATAACGTAATACGTATTAACGTTGTATCATATAATGTAATACGTTATAATGCTATGCCATATAACGTAATACGTTATGACTTTGCACCATATAACGCTATACGTATAACGTTATACCTTACAACGTAATACGATATGACTTTACACCTTATAACGTAATACGAAATGGCTTTACACCATATAACGTAATACGTATTAACGTTGCATCATTTAATATAATACGTTATAATGCCATGCCATATAACGTAATACGTTATAACGTTACACCATATAACGCTATACGTTATGACGTTATACCATACAACGCAATACGTTATGACGTTACACCGTACAACGTAATACGTAATGCCGTTACACCATATAACGCTATACGTTATAACGTTATACCATATAACGTAATACGTATTAACGTTGTATCATATAATGTAATACGTTATAATGATGTGCCGTATAACGCAATACGTTATAACGTAACACCATATAACGCTATACGTTATAACGTTACACGATATAACGCTATACGTTATAACGTTATACCATACAACGTAATACGTTATGACGTTACACCATAAAACGTAATACGATATGACTTTACACCATATAACGTAATACGTATTAACGTTGTATCATATAATGTAATACGTTATAATGCTATGCCATTTAACGTAATAAGTTATAACGTTACACCATATAACGTAATACGTATTAACGTTGTATCAAATAATGTAATACGTTATAATGCTATGCCATATAACGTACTACGTTATAACGTTACACCATATAACGCTATACGTTATAACGTTACACCATACAACGTAATACGTTATGACGTTACACCATATAACGTAATACGATATGACTTTACACCATATAACGAAATACGTATTAACGTTGTATCATATAATGTAATACATTATGACATTACACCATATAACGTAATACGTTATGACTTTACACCATATAACGTAATACGTTATCACGTTACACCATATAACGTAATACGTATTAACGTTGCATCATATAATGTAATGAGTTATAATGCTATGCCATTTAACGTAATACGTTATAACGTTACACCATATAACGTAATACGTATTAAAGTTGTATCATATAATGTAATACGTTATAATGCTATGCCATATAACGTAATACGTTATGACTTTACACCATATAACGCTATACGTTATAACGTTATACCATACAACGTAATACGATATGACTTTACACCTTATAACGTAATACAAAATGTCTTTACACCATATAACGTAATACGTATTAACGTTGTATCATATAATGTAATACGTTATGACGTTACACCATATAACGTAATACGTATTACCGTTGTATCATATAATGTAATACATTATGACATTACACCATATAACGTAATACATTATGACTTTACACCATATAACGTAATACGTTATCATGCTACACCATATAACGTAATACGTATTAACGTTGTATCATATAATGTAATACGTTATGACGTTACCCCGTATAAGGTAATACGTATTAACGTTGTACAATATAATGTAATACGTTATAATGCTATGCCATAAAACGTAATACGTTATAACGTTACACCATATAACGTAATACGTATTGACGTTGTATCATGTAATGTAATACGTTATGACGTTATACCATATAACGTAATACGTTATGACGTTACACCATATAACGTAATACGATATGACTTTTTCACCATATAACGTAATACGTATTAACGTTGTATCATATAATGTAATTCGTTATGACGTTACACCGTATAACGTAATACGATATGACTTTACACCTTATAACGTCACAGGAAATGGCTTTACACCATATAACGTAATACGTATTAACGTTGTATCATATAATGTAATACGTTATGACATTACACCATATAACGTAATACGTTATGACTTTACACCATATAACGTAATACGTTATCATGCTACACCATATAACGTAATACGTATTAACGTTGTATCATCTAATGTAATACGTTATGACGTTACCCCATATAAGGTAATACGTATTAACGTTGTACAATATAATGTAATACGTTATAATGCTATGCCATATAACGTAATACGTTATAACGTTACGCCATATAACGTAATACGTTATAACTTAACACCATATAACGTAATACGTATTAACGTTGCATCATTTAATATAATACGTTATAATGCCATGCCATATAACGTAATACGTTATAACGTTACACCATATAACGTAATACGTATAAACGTTGTATCATATAATGTAATACGTTATGACGTTACACCATATAAAGCAATACGTATTAACGCTATACCATATAACGTAATACGTATTAGCGTTGTATCATATAATGTAATACGTTATAATGCTATGCCATATAACGTAATACGTTAAAACGTTACTCCATAAAACGCTATACCTTATAACGTTATACCTTACAACATAATACGTTATGACGTTACACCATATAACGTAATACGAAATGACTTTACACCATATAACGCTATACGTTATAACGTTATACCATATAACGTAATACGTATTAACGTTGTATCATATAATGTAATACGTTATAATGCTATGCCGTATAACGCAATACGTTATAACGTAACACCATATAACGCTATACGTTATAACGATATAACATATAACGTAATCCGTTATAACGTTGTATCATATAATGTAATACGTTATGACGTTACACCATATAACGTAATACGTTATGACTTTACACCATATAACCTAGTACGTTATCACGCTACACCATATAACGTAATACGTATTAACGTTGTATCATATAATGTAATACGTTATAACGCTATGCCATATAACGTAATACGTTATGACTTTACACCATATAACGCTATACGTTATAACGTTATACCATACAACGTAATACGATATGACTTTACACCTTATAACGTAATACAAAATGTCTTTACACCATATAACGTAATACGTATTAACGTTGTATCATATAATGTAATACGTTATAACGTTACACCATATAACGCAATACGTTATAACGTAACACCATATAACGCTATACGTTATAACGATATAACATATAACGTAATCCGTTATAACGTTGTATCATATAACGCAATACGTTATAACGTAACACCATATAACGCTATACGTCATAACGATATAACATATAACGTAATCCGTTATAACGTTGTATCATATAATGTAATACGTTATGACGTTACACCATATAACGTAATACGTTATGACTTTACACCATATAACCTAGTACGTTATCACGCTACACCATATAACGTAATACGTATTAACGTTGTATCATATAATGTAATACGTTATAACGCTATGCCATATAACGTAATACGTTATAACGTTACACCATATAACGTAATACGTATTAACGTTGTATCATATAATGTAATACGTTATAATGCTATGCCATATAACGTAATACGTTATGACTTTGCACCATATAACGCTATACGTATAACGTTATACCTTACAACGTAATACGATATGACTTTACACCTTATAACGTAATACGAAATGGCTTTACACCATATAACGTAATACGTATTAACGTTGTATCATATAATGTAATACGTTATAATGCTATGCCATTTAACGTAATACGTTATGACTTTACACCATGTAACGTAATACGTTATCACGTTACACCATATAACGTAATACGTATTAACGTTGTATCATATAATGTAATACGTTATAATGCTATGCCGTATACCGCAATACGTTATAACGTAACACCATATAACGCTATACGTTATAACGATATAACATATAACGTAATACGTTATAACGTTACACCATATAACGTAATACGTTATAACGTTACACCATATAACGTAATACGTATTAACGTTGCATCATTTAATATAATACGTTATAATGCCATGCCATATAACGTAATACGTTATAACGTTACACCATATAACGCTATACGTTATGACGTTATACCATACAACGCAATACGTTATGACGTTACACCATATAACGTAATACGTATTAACGTTGCATCATTTAATATAATACGTTATAATGCCATGCCATTTAACGTAATACGTTATAACGTTACACCATATAACGTAATACGTATTAAAGTTGTATCATATAATGTAATACGTTATAATGCTATGCTATATAACGTAATACGTTATGACTTTACACCATATAACGCTATACGTTATAACGTTATACCATACAACGTAATACGATATGACTTTACACCTTATAACGTAATACAAAATGTCTTTACACCATATAACGTAATACGTATTAACGTTGTATCATATAATGTAATACGTTATGACGTTACACCATATAACGTAATACGTATTACCGTTGTATCATATAATGTAATACGTTATGACGTTATACCATATAACGTAATACGTTATGACGTTACACCATATAACGTAATACGATATGACTTTTTCACCATATAACGTAATACGTATTAACGTTGTATCATATAATGTAATTCGTTATGACGTTACACCGTATAACGTAATACGATATGACTTTACACCTTATAACGTCACAGGAAATGGCTTTACGCCATATAACGTAATACGTATTAACGTTGTATCATATAATGTAATACGTTATGACATTACACCATATAACGTAATACGTTATGACTTTACACCATATAACGTAATACGTTATCATGCTACACCATATAACGTAATACGTATTAACGTTGTATCATCTAATGTAATACGTTATGACGTTACCCCATATAAGGTAATACGTATTAACGTTGTACAATATAATGTAATACGTTATAATGCTATGCCATATAACGTAATACGTTATAACGTTACGCCATATAACGTAATACGTATTAACGTTGTATCATATAATGTAATTCGTTATGACGTTACACCGTATAACGTAATACGATATGACTTTACACCTTATAACGTAACAAGAAATGGCTTTACACCATATAACGTAATACGTATTAACGTTGTATCATATAATGTAATACGTTATGACATTACACCATATAACGTATTACGTTATGACGTTACACCATATAACGTAATACGTTATAACTTAACACCATATAACGTAATACGTATTAACGTTGCATCATTTAATATAATACGTTATAATGCCATGCCATATAACGTAATACGTTATAACGTTATACCATATAACGTAATACGTATAAACGTTGTATCATATAATGTAATACGTTATGACGTTACACCATATAAAGCAATACGTATTAACGCTATACCATATAACGTAATACGTATTAGCGTTGTATCATATAATGTAATACGTTATAATGCTATGCCATATAACGTAATACGTTAAAACGTTACTCCATAAAACGCTATACCTTATAACGTTATACCTTACAACATAATACGTTATGACGTTACACCATATAACGTAATACGAAATGACTTTACACCATATAACGTAATACGTTATAACGTTAAACCATATAACGCTATACGTTATAAAGTTATACCATACAACGTAATACGATATGACTTTACACCTTATAACGTAATAGGAAATGGCTTTACACCATATAACGTAATACGTATTAACGTTGTATCATATAATGTAATACGTTACGACGTTACACCATATAACGTAATACGTTATGACTTTACACCATATAACGTAATACGTTATCATGATACACCATATAACGTAATACGTATTAACGTTGTACAATATAATGTAATACGTTATAATGCTATGCCATATAACGTAATACGTTATAACGTTACACCATATAACGTAATACGTATTAACGATGTAGCATGTAATGTAATACGTTATGACGTTATACCATATAACGTAATACGTTATGACGTTACACCATATAACGTAATACGTTATAGCTTAACACCATATAACGTAATACGTATTAACGTTGTATCATATAATGTAATACGTTATGACGTTACACCATATAAAGCAATACGTATTAACGTTATACCATATAACGTAATACGTATTAACGTTGTATGATATAATGTAATACGTTATAATGCTATGCCATATAACGTAATACGTTATATCGTTTACCATAAAACGCTATACGTTATAACGTTATACCTTACAACGTAATACGTTATGACGTTACACCATATAACGTAATACGATATGACTTTACACCATATAACGAAATACGTATTAACGTTGTATCATGTAATGTAATACATTATGACATTACACCATATAACGTAATACGTTATGACTTTACACCATATAACGTAATACGTTATCACGTTACACCATATAACGTAATACGTATTAACGATGTATCATATAATGTAATACGTTATAATGCTATGCCATTTAACGTAATACGTTATAACGTTACACCATATAACGTAATACGTATTAACGTTGTATCATATAATGTAATACGTTATAATGCTATGCCATATATCGTAATACGTTATTACGTTACACCATATATTGCTACACGTTATAACGTTATACCATACAACGTAATACGATATGACTTTACACCTTATAACGTAATACAAAATGTCTTTACACCATATAACGTAATACGTATTAACGTTGTATCATATAATGTAATACGTTATGACGTTACACCATATAACGTAAAACGTTATCATGCTACACCATATAACGTAATACGTTATCATGCTACACCATATAACGTAATACGTATTAACGTTGTATCATATAATGTAATACGTTATGACTTTACACCATATAACGAAATACGTATTAACGTTGTATCATATAATGTAATACATTATGACATTACACCATATAACGTAATGCATTATGACCTTACACCATATAACGTAATACGTTATCATGCTACACCATATAACGTAATACGTATTAACGTTGTATCATATAATGTAATACGTTATGACGTTACCCCATATAAGGTAATACGTATTAACGTTGTACAATATAATGTAATACGTTATAATGCTATGCCATAAAACGTAATACGTTATAACGCTACACCATATAACGTAATACGTATTGACGTTGTATCATGTAATGTAATACGTTATGACGTTATACCATATAACGTAATACGTTATGACGTTACACCATATAACGTAATACGTTATAACTATACACCATATAACGTAATACGTTATGACGTTACCCCATATAAGGTAATACGTATTAACGTTGTACAATATAATGTAATACGTTATAATGCTATGCCATGTAACGTAATACGTTATAACGTTACACCATATAACGTAATACTTATTAACGTCGTATCATATAATGTAATACGTTATGACGATACCCCATATAAGGTAATACGTATTAACGTTGTACAATATAATGTAATACGTTATAATGCTATGCCATATAACGTAATACGTTATAACGTTACACCATATAACGTAATACGTATTAACGTTGTATCATGTAATGTAATACATTATGACGTTATACCATATAACGTAATACGTTATGACGTTACACCATATAACGTAATACGTTATAGCTATACACCATATAACGTAATACGTATTATCGTTGCATCATTTAATATAATACGTTATAATGCCATGCCATATAACGTAATACGTTATAACGTTACACCATATAACGTAATACGTATCAACGTTGTATCATATAATGTAATACGTTATGACGTTACACCATATAACGTAATACGAAATGACTTTACACCATATAACGTGATACGTTATAACGTTAAACCATAAAACGCTATACGTTATAAAGTTATACCATACAACGTAATACGATATGACTTTACACCTTATAACGTAATACGAAATGGCTTTAGACCATATAACGTAATACGTATTACCGTTGTATCATATAATGTAATACGTTATGACGTTACACCATATAACGTAATACGTTATGACTTTACACCATATAACCTAGTACGTTATCACGCTACACCATATAACGTAATACGTATTAACGTTGTATCATATACTGTAATACGTTATAACGTTTCACCATATAACGTAATAGGTATTAACGTTGTATCATATAATGTAATACGTTATAATGCTATGCCATATAACGTAATACGTCATTACTTTACACCATATAACGCTATACGTTATAACATTATACCGTACAACGTAATACGTTATGACGTTACACCATATAACGTAATACGTTATGACTTTACACCATATAACGTAATACGTTATCATGCTACACCATATAACGTAATACGTATTAACGTTGTATCATATAATGTAATACGTTATGACGTTAAACCATATAACGTAAAACGATATCATGCTACACCATATAACGTAATACGTTATGACGTTAAACCATATAACGTAATACGATATGACTTTACACCATATAACGTAATACGTATTAACGTTGTATCATATAATGTAATACGTTATGACGTTACACCATATAACGTAATACGTATTAACGTTGTATCATGTAATGTAATACGTTATGACGTTATACCATATAACGTAATATGTTATGACGTTACACCATATAACGTAATACCTTATAACTATACACCATATAACGTAATACGAATTAACGTTGCATCATTTAATATAATACGTTATAATGCCATGCCATATAACGTAATACGTTTTAACGTTACACCATATAACGTAATACGTATTAACGTTGTATCATATATTGTAATACCTTATGACGTTACACCATATAAAGCAATACGTATTATCGTTATACCATATACCGCAATACGTATTAGCGTTGTATCATATAATGTAATACGTTATAATGCTATGCCATATAACGTAATACGTTATGACATTACACCATAAAACGTAATACGATATGACTTTACACCATATAACGTAATACGTATTAACTTTGTATCATATAATGTAATACGTTATAATGCTATGCCATATAACGTAATACGTTATGACGTTATACCATATAACGTAATATGTTATGACGTTACACCATATAACGTAATACGTTATAACTATACACCATATAACGTAATACGTATTAACGTTGCATCATTTAATATAATACGTTATAATGCCATGCCATATAACGTAATACGTTTTAACGTTACACCATATAACGTAATACGTATTAACGTTGTATCATATAATGTAATACGTTATGACGTTACACCATATAAAGCAATACGTATTAACGTTATACCATATAACGCAATACGTATTAGCGTTGTATCATATAATGTAATACGTTATAATGCTATGCCACATAACGTAATACGTTATGGCGTTACACCATAAAACGTAATACGATATGACTTTACACCATATAACGTAATACGTATTAACTTTGTATCATATAATGTAATACGTTATAACGCTATGCCATATAACGTAATACGTTATAACGTTACACCATATAACGTAATACGTATTATCGTTGTATCATATAATGTAATACGTTATAATGCTATGCCATATAACGTAATACGTTATGACTTTACACCATATAACGCTATACGTTATAACGTTATACCTTACAACGTAATACGATATGACTTTACACCTTATAACGTAATACGAAATGGCTTTACACCATATAACGCAATACGTATTAACGTTGTATCATATAATGTAATACGTTATGACGTTACACCATATAACGTAATACGTATTAACGTTGTATCATGTAATGTAATACGTTATAACGTTACACCATATAACGTAATACGTATTAACGATGCATCATTTAATATAATACGTTATAATGCCATGCCATATAACGTAATACGTTATAACGTTACACCATATAACGCTATACGTTATAAAGTTATACCATACAACGTAATACGTTATGACGTTAAACCATATAACGTAATACGATATGACTTTACACCATATAACGTAATACGTATTAACGTTGTATCATATAACGTAATACGTTATGACGTTACACCATATAACGTAATACGTTATGACTTAACACCATATAACCTAGTACGTTGTCACGCTACACCATATAACGTAATACGTATTAACGTTGTATCATATAATGTAATACGTTATAACGCTATGCCATATAACGTAATACGTTATAACGTTACACCATATAACGTAATACGTATTAACGTTGTATCATATAATGTAATACGTTATAATGCTATGCCATATAACGTAATACGTTATGACTTTACACCATATAACACTATACGTTATAACGTTATACCTTACAACGTAATACGATATGACTTTACACCATATAACGTAATACGTATTATCGTTGTATCATATAATGTAATACGTTATGACGTTACACCATATAACGTAATACGTTATGACTTAACACCATACAACCTAGTACGTTATCACGCTACACCATATAACGTAATACGTATTAACGTTGTATCATATAATGTAATACGTTATAACGCTATGCCATATAACGTAATACGTTATCATGCTACACCATATAACGTAATACGTTATGACTTAACACCATATAACCTAGTACGTTATCACGCTACACCATATAACGTAATACGTATTAACGTTGTATCATATAATGTAATACGTTATAACGCTATGCCATATAACGTAATACGTTATCATGCTACACCATATAACGTAATACGTATTAACGTTGTATCATATAATGTAATACGTTATGACGTTACCCCATATAAGGTAATACGTATTAACGTTGTACAATATAATGTAATACGTTATAATGCTATGCCATATAACGTAATACGATATGAATTTACACCTTATAACGTAATACGAAATGGCTTTACACCATATAACGTAATACGTATTAACGTTGTATCATATAATGTAATACGTTATGACGTTACACCATATAACGTAGTACGTTATCATGCTACACCATAAAACGTAATACGTTATAAAGTTATACCATACAACGTAATACGTTATGACGTTAAACCATATAACGTAATACGATATGACTTTACACCATATAACGTAATACGTATTAACGTTATATCATATAATGTAATACGTTATGACGTTACACCATATAACGTAATACGTTATGACTTTACACCATATAACGTAGTACGTTATCACGCTACACCATATAACGTAATACGTATTAACGTTGTATCATATAATGTAATACGTTATGACGTGATCCCATATAAGGTAATACGTATTAAGGTTGTACAATATAATGTAATACGTTATAATGCTATGCCATACAACGTAATACGTTATGACTTTACACCATATAACGTAATACGTTATCATGCTACACCATATAACGTAATACGTATTAACGTTGTATCATATAATGTAATACGTTATGACGTTAAACCATATAACGTAAAACGATATCATGCTACACCATATAACGTAATACGTTATGACGTTAAACCATATAACGTAATACGATATGACTTTACACCATATAACGTAATACGTATTAACGTTGTATCATATAATGTAATACGTTATGACGCTACACCATATAACGTAATACGTATTAACGTTGTATCATGTAATGTAATACGTTATGACGTTATACCATATAACGTAATATGTTATGACGTTACACCATATAACGTAATAAGTTATAACTATACACCATATAACGTAATACGAATTAACGTTGCATCATTTAATATAATACGTTATAATGCCATGCCATATAACGTAATACGTTTTAACGTTACACCATATAACGTAATACGTATTAACGTTGTATCATATATTGTAATACCTTATGACGTTACACCATATAAAGCAATACGTATTATCGTTATACCATATACCGCAATACGTATTAGCGTTGTATCATATAATGTAATACGTTATAATGCTATGCCATATAACGTAATACGTTATGACGTTACACCATAAAACGTAATACGATATGACTTTACACCATATAACGTAATACGTAATAACTTTGTATCATATAATGTAATACGTTATAACGCTATGCCATATAACGTAATACGTTATAACGTTACACCATATAACGTAATACGTATTAACGTTGTATCATATAATGTAATACGTTATAATGCTATGCCATATAACGTAATACGTTATGACGTTATACCATATAACGTAATATGTTATGACGTTACACCATATAACGTAATACGTTATAACTATACACCATATAACGTAATACGTATTAACGTTGCATCATTTAATATAATACGTTATAATGCCATGCCATATAACGTAATACGTTTTAACGTTACACCATATAACGTAATACGTATTAACGTTGTATCATATAATGTAATACGTTATGACGTTACACCATATAAAGCAATACGTATTAACGTTATACCATATAACGCAATACGTATTAGCGTTGTATCATATAATGTAATACGTTATAATGCTATGCCACATAACGTAATACGTTATGGCGTTACACCATAAAACGTAATACGATATGACTTTACACCATATAACGTAATACGTATTAACTTTGTATCATATAATGTAATACGTTATAACGCTATGCCATATAACGTAATACGTTATAACGTTACACCATATAACGTAATACGTATTAACGTTGTATCATATAATGTAATACGTTATAATGCTATGCCATATAACGTAATACGTTATGACTTTACACCATATAACGCTATACGTTATAACGTTATACCTTACAACGTAATACGATATGACTTTACACCTTATAACGTAATACGAAATGGCTTTACACCATATAACGTAATACGTATTAACGTTGTATCATATAATGTAATACGTTATGACGTTACACCATATAACGTAATACGTATTAACGTTGTATCATGTAATGTAATACGTTATAACGTTACACCATATAACGTAATACGTATTAACGATGCATCATTTAATATAATACGTTATAATGCCATGCCATATAACGTAATACGTTATAACGTTACACCATATAACGCTATACGTTATAAAGTTATACCATACAACGTAATACGTTATGACGTTAAACCATATAACGTAATACGATATGACTTTACACCATATAACGTAATACGTATTAACGTTGTATCATATAACGTAATACGTTATGACGTTACACCATATAACGTAATACGTTATGACTTAACACCATATAACCTAGTACGTTGTCACGCTACACCATATAACGTAATACGTATTAACGTTGTATCATATAATGTAATACGTTATAACGCTATGCCATATAACGTAATACGTTATAACGTTACACCATATAACGTAATACGTATTAACGTTGTATCATATAATGTAATACGTTATAATGCTATGCCATATAACGTAATACGTTATGACTTTACACCATATAACGCTATACGTTATAACGTTATACCTTACAACGTAATACGATATGACTTTACACCATATAACGTAATACGTATTATCGTTGTATCATATAATGTAATACGTTATGACGTTACACCATATAACGTAATACGTTATGACTTAACACCATACAACCTAGTACGTTATCACGCTACACCATATAACGTAATACGTATTAACGTTGTATCATATAATGTAATACGTTATAACGCTATGCCATATAACGTAATACGTTATCATGCTACACCATATAACGTAATACGTTATGACTTAACACCATATAACCTAGTACGTTATCACGCTACACCATATAACGTAATACGTATTAACGTTGTATCATATAATGTAATACGTTATAACGCTATGCCATATAACGTAATACGTTATCATGCTACACCATATAACGTAATACGTATTAACGTTGTATCATATAATGTAATACGTTATGACGTTACCCCATATAAGGTAATACGTATTAACGTTGTACAATATAATGTAATACGTTATAATGCTATGCCATATAACGTAATACGATATGAATTTACACCTTATAACGTAATACGATATGACTTTACACCATATAACGTAATACGTATTAACGTTATATCATATAATGTAATACGTTATGACGTTACACCATATAACGTAATACGTTATGACTTTACACCATATAACGTAATACGTTATGACTTAACACCATACAACCTAGTACGTTATCACGCTACACCATATAACGTAATACGTATTAACGTTGTATCATATAATGTAATACGTTATAACGCTATGCCATATAACGTAATACGTTATCATGCTACACCATATAACGTAATACGTTATGACTTAACACCATATAACCTAGTACGTTATCACGCTACACCATATAACGTAATACGTATTAACGTTGTATCATATAATGTAATACGTTATAACGCTATGCCATATAACGTAATACGTTATCATGCTACACCATATAACGTAATACGTATTAACGTTGTATCATATAATGTAATACGTTATGACGTTACCCCATATAAGGTAATACGTATTAACGTTGTACAATATAATGTAATACGTTATAATGCTATGCCATATAACGTAATACGATATGAATTTACACCTTATAACGTAATACGATATGACTTTACACCATATAACGTAATACGTATTAACGTTATATCATATAATGTAATACGTTATGACGTTACACCATATAACGTAATACGTTATGACTTTACACCATATAACGTAGTACGTTATCACGCTACACCATATAACGTAATACGTATTAACGTTGTATCATATAATGTAATACGTTATGACGTGATCCCATATAAGGTAATACGTATTAACGTTGTACAATATAATGTAATACGTTATAATGCTATGCCATACAACGTAATACGTTATAACGTTACACCATATAACATAATACGTATTAACGTTGTATCATGTAATGTAATACGTTATGACGTTATACCATATAACGTAATACGTTATGACGTTACACCATATAACGTAATACGTTATAACGTTACACCATATAACGTAATACGTATTAACGTTGCATCATTTAATATAATACGTTGTAATGCCATGCCATATAACGTAATACGTTACAACGTTACACCATATAACGTAATACGTATTAACGTTGTATCATAAAATGTAATACGTTATAATGATATGCCTTATAACGTAATACGTTATAAAGTTATACCATACAACGTAATAAGTTATGACGTTACACCATATAACGTAATACGATATGACTTTACACCATATAACGTAATACGTATTATCGTTGTATCATATAATGTAATACATTATGACGTTACACCATATAACGTAATACGTTATCACTTTACACCATATAACGTAATTCGTTATGACGTTACACCATATAAGGTAATACTTATTAACGTTGCACCATATAATGTAATACGTTATAATGCTATGCCTTATAACGTAATACGTTATGACGTTAAAACATATAACGCAATACGTATTAACGTCATACCATATCGTAATACGTTATAGCGTTATGCCATATTACGTAATACGTATTAACGTTGTATCATATAACGTAATACGTTACAACGTTACACCATATAACGTAATACGTATTAACGTTGTATCATATAATGTAGTACGTTCTGACGTTACACCATATAACGTAATACGTATTAACGTTGTATCATATAATGTAATATGTTATGACGTTATACCATATAACGCAATACGTATTAACGTTACACCATATAACGTAATACGTTTTAACGTTGTATCATATAATGTAATAGTTTATGACGTTACACCACATAACGCAATACGTATTAACGTTACACCATATAACCTAATACGTATTAACGTTGTATCATATAATGTAATACGTTAAGACGTTACACTATATAACGTTATACGTTATAACGTTACAACATATAACGTAATACGTTATGACGTTACACCATATAACGTAATACTTTATAACGTTACACCATTTAACCTAATGCGTATTAACGTTATATCATATAATGCAATACGTTATGACGTTACACCATATAACGTGATACGTTATAACGTTACACCATATAACGTAATACGTATTAACGTTGTATCATATAATGTAATACGTTATAATGATATGCCGTATAACGTAATACGTTATGACGTTACACCATATAACGTAATACGTTATAACGTTACACCATATAACGTAATACGTATTAACGTTGTATCATATAATGTAATACGTATTAACGTTGTATCATATAATGTAATACGTTATGACGTTATAAAGTTATACCATACAACGTAATACGTTATGACGTTACACCATATAACGTAATACGATATGACTTTACTCCATATAACGTAATACGTATTATCGTTGTATCATATAATGTAATACATTATGACTTTACACCATATAACGTAATACGTTATGACTTTACACCATATAACGTAATACGTTATAACGTTACACCATATAACGTAATACGTTATAACGTTACACCATATAACGTAATACGTTATAACGTTACACCATATAACGTAATACGTTATAACGTTACACCATATAACGTAATACGTTATAACGTTACACCATATAACGTAATACTTTATAACGTTATACCATTTAACCTAATGCGTATTAACGTTATATCATATAATGAAATACGTTATGACGTTACACCATATAACGTGATACGTTATAACGTTACACCATATAACGTAATACGTATTAACGTTGTACCATATAATGTAATACGTTATAATGCTATGCCTTATAACGTAATACGTTATGACGTTAAACCATATAACGCAATACGTATTAACGTCATACCATATCGTAATACGTTATAGCGTTATGCCATATTACGTAATACGTATTAACGTTGTATCATATAATGTAATACGATATGACTTTACACCATATAACGTAATACGTATTAACGTTGTATCATGTAATGTAATACGTTATGACGTTACACCATATAACGTAATACGTTATGACTTTACACCATATAACGTAGTACGTTATCACGCTACTCCATATAACGTAATACGTATTAACGTTGCATCATTTAATATAATACGTTGTAATGCCATGCCATATAACGTAATACGTTACAACGTTACACCATATAACGTAATACGTATTAACGTTGTATCATATAATGTAATACGTTATAATGCTATGCCATATAACGTAATACGTTATAACGTTACACCATATAACGTAATACGTATTAACGTTGTATCATGGAATGTAATACGTTATGACGTTATACCATATAACGTAATATGTTATGACGTTACACCATATAACGTAATACGTTATAACGTTACACCATATAACGTAATACGTATTAACGTTGCATCATTTAATATAATACGTTGTAATGCCATGCCATATAACGTAATACGTTACAACGTTACACCATATAACGTAATACGTATTAACGTTGTATCATATAATGTAATACGTTATAATGCTATGCCATATAACGTAATACGTTACAACGTTACACCATATAACGTAATACGTATTAACGTTGTATCATATAATGTAATACGTTATAATGCTATGCCATATAACGTAATACGTTATAACGTTACACCATATAACGTAATACGTATTAACGTTGTATCATGGAATGTAATACGTTATGACGTTATACCATATAACGTAATATGTTATGACGTTACACCATATAACGTAATACGTTATAACGTTACACCATATAACGTAATACGTATTAACGTTGCATCATTTAATATAATACGTTGTAATGCCATGCCATATAACGTAATACGTTACAACGTTACACCATATAACGTAATACGTATTAACGTTGTATCATATAATGTAATACGTTATAATGCTATGCCATATAACGTAATACGTTATAACGTTACACCTTATAACACTATACGTGATAACGTTATACCATACAACGTAAGACGTTATGACGTTACACCATACAACGTAATACGATATGACTTTACACCATATATCGTAATACGTATTAACGTTATACCATACAACGTAATACGTTATGACGTTACACCATATAACGTAATACGTATTAACGTTGTATCATATAATGTAATACGTCATAATGCTGTGCCATATAACGTAATACGTTATGTCGTTACACCATAAAACGTAATACGTATTAACGTTGTATCATATAACGTAATACGTATTAACGTTGTATCATATAATGTAATACGCTATGTCGTTATACCATATAACGTAATACGATATGACGTTACACCATATAACGCAATACGTATTAACGTCATACCATATCGTAATACGTTATAGCGTTATGCCATATTACGTAATACGTATTAACGTTGTATCATATAATGTAATACGATATGACTTTACACCATATAACGTAATACGTATTAACGTTGTATCATATAATGTAATACGTTATGACGTTACACCATATAACGTAATACGTTATGACTTTACACCATATAACGTAGTACGTTATCACGCTACTCCATATAACGTAATACGTATTAACGTTGCATCATTTAATATAATACGTTGTAATGCCATGCCATATAACGTAATACGTTACAACGTTACACCATATAACGTAATACGTATTAACGTTGTATCATATAATGTAATACGTTATAATGCTATGCCATATAACGTAATACGTTATAACGTTACACCATATAACGTAATACGTATTAACGTTGTATCATGGAATGTAATACATTATGACGTTATACCATATAACGTAATATGTTATGACGTTACACCATATAACGTAATACGTTATAACGTTACACCATATAACGTAATACGTATTAACGTTGCATCATTTAATATAATACGTTGTAATGCCATGCCATATAACGTAATACGTTACAACGTTACACCATATAACGTAATACGTATTAACGTTGTATCATATAATGTAATACGTTATAATGCTATGCCATATAACGTAATATGTTATGACGTTACACCATATAACGTAATACGTTATAACGTTACACCATATAACGTAATACGTATTAACGTTGCATCATTTAATATAATACGTTGTAATGCCATGCCATATAACGTAATACGTTACAACGTTACACCATATAACGTAATACGTATTAACGTTGTATCATATAATGTAATACGTTATAATGCTATGCCATATAACGTAATACGTTATAACGTTACACCTTATAACACTATACGTGATAACGTTATACCATACAACGTAAGACGTTATGACGTTACACCATACAACGTAATACGATATGACTTTACACCATATATCGTAATACGTATTAACGTTGCATCATATAATGTAATACGTTATAATGCTATGCCATATAACGTAATACGTTATAATGTTACACCATAGAACGCTATACGTTATAACGTTATACCTTACAACGTAATACGTTATGACGTTACACCATATAACGTAATACGAAATGGCTTTACACCATATAACGTAATACTTTATAACGTTACACCATATAACGCTATACGTTATCACTTTACACCATATAACGAAATACGTTATGACGTTTCACCATATAAGGTAATACGTATTAACGTTGTACCATATAATGTAATACGTTATGATGCTATGCCATATAACGTAATACGTTATAAAGTTATACCATACAACGTAATAAGTTATGACGTTACACCATATAACGTAATACGATATGACTTTACACCATATAACGTAATACGTATTATCGTTGTATCATATAATGTAATACATTATGACGTTACACCATATAACGTAATACGTTATCACTTTACACCATATAACGTAATACGTTATGACGTTACACCATATAAGGTAATACGAATTAACGTTGTACCATATAATGTAATACGTTATAATGCTATGCCATATAACGTAATACGTTATGACGTTAAACCATATAACGCAATACGTATTAACGTCATACCATATCGTAATACGTTATAGCGTTATGCCATATTACGTAATACGTTATAGCGTTATGCCATATTACGTAATACGTATTAACGTTGTATCATATAATGTAATACGTTATAATGCCATGCCATATAATGTAATATGTTATAACGTTACACCATATAACGTAATACGTTATGACTTCACACCATATAGCGTAATACGTTATCATGCTACACCATATAACGTAATACGTGTTATCGTTGTATCATATAATGTAATACGTTATGACGTTACACCCTATAACGTAAACCGTTATCATGCTACACCATATAACGTAATACGTTATAACGTTACACCATATAAAGTAATACGTTATAACGTTACACCATATAACGTAATACGTATTAACGTTGCATCATTTAATATAATACGTTATAAGGCCATACCATATAACGTAATACGTTATGACGTTACACCATAAAACGTAATACGAAATGGCTTTACACCATACAACGTAATACGTATTAACGTTGTATCATATAATGTAATACGTTATAATGCTATGCCATATAACGTAATACGTTATGACGTTACACCATAAAACGTAATACGAAATGGCTTTACACCATATAATGTAATACATTATGACGTTACACCATATAACGTAATACGTTATCACTTTACACCATATAACGTAATACGTTATGACGTTACACCTTATAAGGTAATACGTATTAACGTTGTACCATATAATGTAATACGTTATAATGCTATGCCATATAACGTAATACGTTATAACGTTACACCATATAACGTAATACGTATTAACGTTGTATCAAATAATGTAATACGTTATAATGCCATGCCATATAATGTAATATGTTATAACGTTACACCATATAACGCTATACGTTATAACGTTATACCATACAATGTAATACGTTATGACGTTACACGATATAACGTAATACGATATGACTTTACACCATATCACGTAATACGTATTAACGTTGTATCATATAATGTAATACGTTATGACGTTACACCATATAACGCAATACGTATTAACGTTATACCATACAACGTAATACGTTATGACGTTACACCATATAACGTAATACGTATTAACGTTGTATCATATAATGTAATACGTCATAATGCTGTGCCATATAACGTAATACGTTATATCGTTACACCATAAAACGTAATACGTATTAACGTTGTATCATATAACGTAATACGTATTAACGTTGTATCATATAATGTAATACGCTATGTCGTTATACCATATAACGTAATACGATATGACGTTACACCATATAACGCAATACGTATTAACGTTATACCATATAACATACTGCGTTATGACGTTACTCCATATAACGTAATACGTTATAACGTTACACAATATAACGCTATACGTTATAACGTTATACCATACAATGTAATACGTTATGACGTTACACCATATAACGTAATACGATATGACTTTACACCATATCACGTAATACGTATTAACGTTGTATCATATAATGTAATACGTTATGACGTTACACCATATAACGTAATACGTTACAACGTTACACCATATAACGTAATACGTATTAACGTTGTATCATAAAATGTAATACGTTATAATGCTATGCCATATAACGTAATACGTTATAAAGTTATACCATACAACGTAATAAGTTATGACGTTACACCATATAACGTAATACGATATGACTTTACACCATATAACGTAATACGTATTATCGTTGTATCATATAATGTAATACATTATGACGTTACACCATATAACGTAATACGTTATCACTTTACACCATATAACGTAATACGTTATGACGTTACACCATATAAGGTAATACTTATTAACGTTGTACCATATAATGTAATACGTTATAATGCTATGCCTTATAACGTAATACGTTATGACGTTAAACCATATAACGCAATACGTATTAACGTCATACCATATCGTAATACGTTATAGCGTTATGCCATATTACGTAATACGTATTAACGTTGTATCATATAACGTAATACGTTACAACGTTACACCATATAACGTAATACGTATTAACGTTGTATCATATAATGTAGTACGTTCTGACGTTACACCATATAACGTAATACGTATTAACGCTGTATCATATAATGTAATATGTTATGACGTTATACCATATAACGCAATACGTATTAACGTTACACCATATAACGTAATACGTTTTAACGTTGTATCATATAATGTAATAGTTTATGACGTTACACCACATAACGCAATACGTATTAACGTTACACCATATAACCTAATACGTATTAACGTTGTATCATATAATGTAATACGTTAAGACGTTACACTATATAACGTTATACGTTATAACGTTACAACATATAACGTAATACGTTATAACGTTACACCATATAACGTAATACTTTATAACGTGACAACATATAACGTAATACGTTATAACGTTACACCATATAACGTAATACTTTATAACGTTACACCATTTAACCTAATGCGTATTAACGTTGTATCATATAATGTAATACGTATTAACGTTGTATCATATAATGTAATACGTTATGACGTTACACTATATAACGTTATACGTTATAACGTTACAACATATAACGTAATACGTTATAACGTTACACCATATAACGTAATACTTTATAACGTTACACCATTTAACCTAATGCGTATTAACGTTATATCATATAATGCAATACGTATTAACGTTGTATCATATAATGTAATACGTATTAACGTTGTATCATATAATGTCATACGTTAAGACGTTACACCATATAACGTAATACGTTATAACGTTACACCATATAACGTAATACGTATTAACGTTGTATCATATAATGTAATACGTATTAACGTTGTATCATATAATGTTATACGTTATGACGTTATAAAGTTATACCATACAACGTAATACGTTATGACGTTACACCATATAACGTAATACGATATGACTTTACTCCATATAGCGTAATACGTATTATCGTTGTATCATATAATGTAATACATTATGACTTTACACCATATAACGTAATACGTTATGACTTTACACCATATAACGTAATACGTTATAACGTTACACCATATAACGTAATACGTTATAACGTTACACCATATAACGTAATACGTTATAACGTTACACCATATAACGTAATACGTTATAACGATACACCATATAACGTAATACTTTATAACGTTACACCATTTAACCTAATGTGTATTAACGTTATATCATATAATGCAATACGTTATGACGTTACACCATATAACGTGATACGTTATAACGTTACACCATATAACGTAATACGTATTAACGTTGTACCATATAATGTAATACGTTATAATGCTATGCCTTATAACGTAATACGTTATGACGTTAAACCATATAACGCAATACGTATTAACGTCATACCATATCGTAATACGTTATAGCGTTATGCCATATTACGTAATACGTATTAACGTTGTATCATATAATGTAATACGATATGACTTTACACCATATAACTTAATACGTATTAACGTTGTATCATATAATGTAATACGTTATGACGTTACACCATATAACGTAATACGTTATGACTTTACACCATATAACGTAATACGTATTAACGTTGTATCATATAATGTAATACGTTATAATGCTATGCCATATAACGTAATACGTTATAACGTTACACCTTATAACACTATACGTGATAACGTTATACCATACAACGTAAGACGTTATGACGTTACACCATACAACGTAATACGATATGACTTTACACCATATATCGTAATACGTATTAACGTTGCATCATATAATGTAATACGTTATAATGCTATGCCATATAACGTAATACGTTATAATGTTACACCATAGAACGCTATACGTTATAACGTTATACCTTACAACTTAATACGTTATGACGTTACACCATATAACGTAATACGAAATGGCTTTACACCATATAACGTAATACGTTATAACGTTACACCATATAACGCTATACGTTATCACTTTACACCATATAACGAAATACGTTATGACGTTACACCATATAAGGTAATACGTATTAACGTTGTACCATATAATGTAATACGTTATAATGCTATGCCATATAACGTAATACGTTATAAAGTTATACCATACAACGTAATAAGTTATGACGTTACACCATATAACGTAATACGATATGACTTTACACCATATAACGTAATACGTATTATCGTTGTATCATATAATGTAATACATTATGACGTTACACCATATAACGTAATACGTTATCACTTTACACCATATAACGTAATACGTTATGACGTTACACCATATAAGGCAATACGAATTAACGTTGTACCATATAATGTAATACGTTATAATGCTATGCCATATAACGTAATACGTTATGACGTTAAACCATATAACGCAATACGTATTAACGTCATACCATATCGTAATACGTTATAGCGTTATGCCATATTACGTAATACGTTATAGCGTTATGCCATATTACGTAATACGTATTAACGTTGTATCATATAATGTAATACGTTATAATGCCATGCCATATAATGTAATATGTCATAACGTTACACCATATAACGTAATACGTTATGACTTTACACCATATAGCGTAATACGTTATCATGCTACACCATATAACGTAATACGTGTTATCGTTGTATCATATAATGTAATACGTTATGACGTTACACCCTATAACGTAAACCGTTATCATGCTACACCATATAACGTAATACGTTATAACGTTACACCATATAACGTAATACGTTATAACGTTACACCATATAACGTAATACGTATTAACGTTGCATCATTTAATATAATACGTTATAAGGCCATACCATATAACGTAATACGTTATGACGTTACACCATAAAACGTAATACGAAATGGCTTTACACCATACAACGTAATACGTATTAACGTTGTATCATATAATGTAATACGTTATAATGCTATGCCATATAACGTAATACGTTATGACGTTACACCATAAAACGTAATACGAAATGGCTTTACACCATATAATGTAATACATTATGACGTTACACCATATAACGTAATACGTTATCACTTTACACCATATAACGTAATACGTTATGACGTTACACCTTATAAGGTAATACGTATTAACGTTGTACCATATAATGTAATACGTTATAATGCTATGCCATATAACGTAATACGTTATAACGTTACACCATATAACGTAATACGTATTAACGTTGTATCAAATAATGTAATACGTTATAATGCCATGCCATATAATGTAATATGTTATAACGTTACACCATATAACGCTATACGTTATAACGTTATACCATACAATGTAATACGTTATGACGTTACACCATATAACGTAATACGATATGACTTTACACCATATCACGTAATACGTATTAACGTTGTATCATATAATGTAATACGTTATGACGTTACACCATATAACGCAATACGTATTAACGTTATACCATACAACGTAATACGTTATGACGTTACACCATATAACGTAATACGTATTAACGTTGTATCATATAATGTAATACGTCATAATGCTGTGCCATATAACGTAATACGTTATATCGTTACACCATAAAACGTAATACGTATTAACGTTGTATCATATAACGTAATACGTATTAACGTTGTATCATATAATGTAATACGCTATGTCGTTATACCATATAACGTAATACGATATGACGTTACACCATATAACGCAATACGTATTAACGTTATACCATATAACATACTGCGTTATGACGTTACTCCATATAACGTAATACGTTATAACGTTACACCATATAACGTAGTACGTATTAACGTTTTATCATATAATGTAATACGTTATGTCGTTATACCATATAACGTAATACGTTATGACGTTACACCATATCACGTAATACGTTATAACTATACACCATATAACGTAATACGTATTAATGCTGCATCATTTAATATAATACGTTATAATGCCATGCCATATAACGTAATACGTTATAGCGTTACACCGTATAACGTAATACGTATTAACGTTGTATCATATAATGTAATACGTTATGACGTTACACCATATAAAGCAATACGTATTAACGTTATGCCATATAACGTAATACGTATTAGCGTTGTATCATATAATGTAATACGTTATAATGCTATGCCATATAACGTAATACGTTATGACGTTACACCATAAAACGTAATACGATATGACTTTACACCATATAACGTAATACGTATTAACTTTGTATCATATAATGTAATACGTTATAATGCTATGCCATATAACGTAATACGTTATAACGTTACACCATATTACGCTGTACGTTATAACGTTATACCATACAACGTAATACGTTATGACGTTACACCATACAACGTAATACGATATGACTTTTGCGCCATATATCGTAATACGTATTAACGTTGCATCATATAATGTAATACGTTATAATGCTATGCCATATAACGTAATACGTTATAACGTTACACCATATAACGTGATACGTATTAACGTTGGGTAATATAATGTAATACGTTATAATGCTATGCCATATAACGTAATACGTTATAACGTTAAACCATATAACGCTATACGTTATAAAGTTATACCATACAACGTAATACGTTATGACGTTACACCATATAACGTAATACGGTATGACTTTACACCATATAACGTAATACGTATTAACGTTGTATCATATAATGTAATACATTATGACGTTACACCATATAACGTAACACGTTATGACTTTACTCCATATAACGTAATACGTATTAACGTTGTATCATATAATGTAATACGTTATAACGCTATGCCATATAACGTAATACGTTATAACGTTACACCATATATCGTAATACGTATTAACGTTGTATCATATAATGTAATACGTTATGACGTTATACCATATAACGCAATACGTATTAACGTTACACCATATAACGTAATACGTTTTAACGTTGTATCATATAATGTAATACGTTATGACGTTATACCATATAACGTAATACGTTATGACGTTACACCATATAACGTAACACGTTATGACTTTACTCCATATAACGTAATACGTATTAACGTTGTATCATATAATGTAATACGTTATAACGCTATGCCATATAACGTAATACGTTATAACGTTACACCATATATCGTAATACGTATTAACGTTGTATCATATAATGTAATACGTTATGACGTTATACCATATAACGCAATACGTATTAACGTTACACCATATAACGTAATACGTTTTAACGTTGTATCATATAATGTAATACGTTATGACGTTATACCATATAACGCAATACGTATTAACGTTACACCATATAACGTAATACGTTTTAACGTTGTATCATATAATGTAATACGTTATGACGTTATACCATATAACGCAATACGTATTAACGTTACACCATATAACGTAATACGTTTTAACGTTGTATCATATAATGTAATAGTTTATGACGTTACACCACATAACGCAATACGTATTAACGTTACACCATATAACGTAATACGTATTAACGTTGTATCATATAATGTAATACGTTAAGATGTTACTCCATATAACGCAATACGTATTAACGTTATACCATATAACATAATACGTTACGACGTTACACCATATAACGTAATACGTTATAAGTTTACACCATATAACGTAATACGTATTAACGTTGTATCATATAATGTAATACGTTATAATGCTATGCAATATAACGTAATACGTTATAACGTTACACCATATAACGTAATACGTATTAACTTTGTATCATATAATGTAATACGTTATGACGTTACACCATATAACGTAATACGTATTAACGTTGTATCAAATAATGTAATACGTTACAAAGCCATGCCATATAATGTAATATGTTATAACGTTACACCATATAACGCTATACGTTATAACGTTATAGCATACAATGTAATACGTTATGACGTTACACCATACAACGTAATACGATATTACTTTACACCATATAACGTAATACGTATTAACGTTGTATCATATAATGTAATACGTTATGACGTTATACCATATAAGGTAATACGTATTAACGTTGTACCATATAATGTAATACGTTATAATGCTATGCCATATAACGTAATACGTTATAACGTTACACCATATAACGTAGTACGTATTAACGATGTATCATATAATGTAATACGTTATGACGTTATACCATATAACGTAATACGTTATAACGTTACACCATATAACGTAATACGTATTAACGTTGTATCATATAATGTAATACGTTATGTCGTTACACCATATAACGTAATACGTTATAATGCTATGCCATATAACGTAATACGTTATGACGTTAAACCATATAACGCAATACGTATTAACGTCATACCATATCGTAATACGTTACAGCGTTATGCCATATTACGTAATACGTTATAACGTTACACCATATAACGTAATACGTATTAACGTTGTATCATATAATGTAATACGTTATGTCGTTACACCATATAACGTAATACGTTATAATGCTATGCCATATAACGTAATACGTTATGACGTTAAACCATATAAAGCAATACGTATTAACGTCATACCATATCGTAATACGTTATAGCGTTATGCCATATTACGTAATACGTTATAGCGTTATGCCATATAACGTAATACGTATTAACGTTGTATCATATAATGTAATACGATATGACGTTACACCATATAACGTAATACGTATTAACGTGGTATCATATAATGTAGTACGTTCTGACGTTACACCATATAACGTAATACGTATTAACGTTGTATCTTATAATGTAATACGTTATAATGCTATGCCATATAACGTAATACGTTATAACGTTACACCATATAACGCTATACGTTATAACGTTGTATCTTATAATGTAATACGTTATAATGAAATGCCATATAACGTAATAAGTATTAACGTTGTATCACATAATGTAATACGTTATAATGCTATGCCATATAACGTAATATGTTATAACGTTACACGATATAACATAATACGTACTAACGTTGTATCATATAATGTAATACGTTATAATGCTATGCCATATAACGCAATACGTTATAACGTTACGCCACATAACGCTGTACGTTATAACGTTGTATCATATAATGTAGTAAGTTATAATGCTATGCCATATAACGTAATACGTTATAACGTTACACCATATAACGTAATACGTATTAACGTTGTATCATATAACGTAATACGTATTAACGTTGTATTATTTAATGTAATACGTTATAATGCATTGCCATATAACGTAATATATTATAATTTTACACCATATAACGTAATACGTATTAACGTTGTATCATATAATGTAATACGTTATAATGCTATGCCATATAACGTAATACGTTATAACGTTACACCATATAACGCTATACGTTATAACGTTATACCATACAAAGTAATACGTTATGATGTTACACCATACAACGTAATACGATATGACTTTACACCATATAATGTAACACGTATTAACGTTGTATCATATAATGTATTACGTTATAACGTTACACCGTATAACGTATTACGTATTAACGTGGTATCATATAAAATAATACGTTATAATGCTATGCCATATAACGTAATACGTTATAACGTTACACCATATAACGCTATACGTTATAACGTTATGCCATACAGCGTAATACGTTATGACGTTACACCATATAACGTAATACGAATTGAAGTTACACCATATAACGTAATACGTTATAACGTTACACCATCTAACGTAATACGTTATAACGTTACAGCATATAACGTAATACGTATTAACGTTGTATCATTTAATGTAATACGTTATGACGTTATACCATACAACGTAATACGTTATGATGTTACACCGTACAACGTAATACGATATGACTTTACACCATATAACGCTATACGTTATAACGTTATACCGTACAACGTAATACGATATGACGTTACACCATATAACGTAATACGAATTGACGTTACACCATATAACGTAATACGTATTAACGTTGTATCATATAATGTAATACGTTATAATGCTATGCCATATAACGTAATACGTTATAACGTTACACCATATAATGCTATACGTTATAACGTTGTATCATATAATGTAATAAGTTATAATGCTATGCCATATAACGTAAAAGTTATAACGTTACACCATATAACGTAATACGTATTAACGTTCTACCATATAACGTAATATCATACGACGTTACACCATATAAGGTAATACGTATTAACGTTGTACCATATAATGTAATACGTTATAATGCTATGCCATATATGGCAATACGTTATAACGTTACTCCATATAACGCAATACGTATTAACGTTGTATCATATAATGTAATACGTTTAAGTGCTATGCCATATATCGTAATACGTTATAACGTTACATCATATAACGTAATACGTTATAACGTTACACCATATAACGCTATACGTTATAACGTTATACCATACAACGTAATACGTTATGACGTTACACCATATAACGTAATACGAATTGACGTTACACCATATAACGTAATACGTATTAACGTTTTATCATAAAATGTAATACGTTATAATGCTATGCCATAGAACGTAATACGTTATAACGTTACACCATATAACGCTATACGTTATTACGTTATACCATACATCGTAATACGTTATGACGTTACACCATAAAACGTAATACTTTATGACTTACAACCATATAACGTAATACGTTATCACGATACACCATATAACGTAATACGTATTAACGTTGTATCATATAATGTAATACGTTATAATTCCATGCCATATAATGTAATATGTTATAACGTTACACCATATAACGTAATACGTTATGACTTTACACCATATAGCGTAATACGTTATCATGCTACACCATATAACGTAATACGTGTTATCGTTGTATCATATAATGTAATACGTTATGACGTTACACCCTATAACGTAAACCGTTATCATGCTACACCATATAACGTAATACGTTATAACGTTACACCATATAACGTAATACGTATTAACGTTGCATCATTTAATATAATACGTTATAAGGCCATACCATATAACGTAATACGTTATGACGTTACACCATAAAACGTAATACGAACTGGCATTACACCATATAACGTAATACGTATTAACGTTGTATCATATAATGTAATACGTTATAATGCTATGCCATATAACGTAATACGTTATGACGTTACACCATACAACGTAATACGAAATGGCTTTACACCATATAACGTAATACGTTATAACGTTACACCATATAACGCTATACGTTATAAAGTTATACCATACAACGTAATAAGTTATGACGTTACACCATATAACGTAATACGATATGACTTTACACCATATAACGTAATACATATTATCGTTGTATCATATAATGTAATACATTATGACGTTACACCATATAACGTAATACGTTATCACTTTACACCATATAACGTAATACGTTATGACGTTACACCTTATAAGGTAATACGTATTAACGTTGTACCATATAATGTAATACGTTATAATGCTATGCCATATAACGTAATACGTTATAACGTTACACCATATAACGTAATACGTATTAACGTTGTATCAAATAATGTAATACGTTATAATGCCATGCCATATAATGTAATATGTTATAACGTTACACCATATAACGCTATACGTTATAACGTTATACCATACAATGTAATACGTTATGACGTTACACCATATAACGTAATACGATATGACTTTACACCATATCACGTAATACGTATTAACGTTGTATCATATAATGTAATACGTTATGACGTTACACCATATAACGCAATACGTATTAACGTTATACCATACAACGTAATACGTTATGACGTTACACCATATAACGTAATACGTATTAACGTTGTATCATATAATGTAATACGTCATAATGCTGTGCCATATAACGTAATACGTTATATCGTTACACCATAAAACGTAATACGTATTAACGTTGTATCATATAATGTAATACGCTATGTCGTTATACCATATAACGTAATACGATATGACGTTACACCATATAACGCAATACGTATTAACGTTATACCATATAACATACTGCGTTATGACGTTACTCCATATAACGCAATACGTTATAACGTTACACCATATAACGTAGTACGTATTAACGTTTTATCATATAATGTAATACGTTATGTCGTTATACCATATAACGTAATACGTTATGACGTTACACCATATCACGTAATACGTTATAACTATACACCATATAACGTAATACGTATTAATGCTGCATCATTTAATATAATACGTTATAATGCCATGCCATATAACGTAATACGTTATAGCGTTACACCGTATAACGTAATACGTATTAACGTTGTATCATATAATGTAATACGTTATGACGTTACACCATATAAAGCAATACGTATTAACGTTATGCCATATAACGTAATACGTATTAGCGTTGTATCATATAATGTAATACGTTATAATGCTATGCCATATAACGTTATACGTTATAACGTTACACCATATAACGTGATACGTATTAACGTTGGGTAATATAATGTAATACGTTATAATGCTATGCCATATAACGTAATACGTTATAACGTTAAACCATATAACGCTATACGTTATAAAGTTATACCATACAACGTAATACGTTATGACGTTACACCATATAACGTAATACGATATGACTTTACACCATATAACGTAATACGTATTAACGTTGTATCATATAATGTAATACATTATGACGTTACACCATATAACGTAACACGTTATGACTTTACTCCATATAACGTAATACGTATTAACGTTGTATCATATAATGTAATACGTTATAATGCTATGCCATATAACGTAATATGTTATAACGTTACACCATATAACATAATACGTACTAACGTTGTATCATATAATGTAATACGTTATAATGCTATGCCATATAACGTAATACGTTATAACGTTACGCCACATAACGCTGTACGTTATAACGTTGTATCATATAATGTAGTAAGTTATAATGCTATGCCATATAACGTAATACGTTATAACGTTACACCATATAACGTAATACGTATTAACGTTGTATCATATAACGTAATACGTATTAACGTTGTATTATTTAATGTAATACGTTATAATGCATTGCCATATAACGTAATATATTATAATTTTACACCATATAACGTAATACGTATTAACGTTGTATCATATAATGTAATACGTTATAATGCTATGCCATATAACGTAATACGTTATGACGTTACACCATAAAACGTAATACGAAATGGCTTTACACCATATAACGTAATACGTTATAACGTTACACCATATAACGCTATACGTTATAACGTTATACCATACAATGTAATACGTTATGACGTTACACCATATAACGTAATACGATATGACTTTACACCATATCACGTAATACGTATTAACGTTGTATCATATAATGTAATACGTTATGACGTTACACCATATAACGCAATACGTATTAACGTTATACCATACAACGTAATACGTTATGACGTTACACCATATAACGTAATACGTATTAACGTTGTATCATATAATGTAATACGTCATAATGCTGTGCCATATAACGTAATACGTTATATCGTTACACCATAAAACGTAATACGTATTAACGTTGTATCATATAACGTAATACGTATTAACGTTGTATCATATAATGTAATACGCTATGTCGTTATACCATATAACGTAATACGATATGACGTTACACCATATAACGCAATACGTATTAACGTTATACCATATAACATACTGCGTTATGACGTTACTCCATATAACGCAATACGTTATAACGTTACACCATATAACGTAGTACGTATTAACGTTTTATCATATAATGTAATACGTTATGTCGTTATACCATATAACGTAATACGTTATGACGTTACACCATATCACGTAATACGTTATAACTATACACCATATAACGTAATACGTATTAATGCTGCATCATTTAATATAATACGTTATAATGCCATGCCATATAACGTAATACGTTATAGCGTTACACCGTATAACGTAATACGTATTAACGTTGTATCATATAATGTAATACGTTATGACGTTACACCATATAAAGCAATACGTATTAACGTTATGCCATATAACGTAATACGTATTAGCGTTGTATCATATAATGTAATACGTTATAATGCTATGCCATATAACGTAATACGTTATGACGTTACACCATAAAACGTAATACGATATGACTTTACACCATATAACGTAATACGTATTAACTTTGTATCATATAATGTAATACGTTATAATGCTATGCCATATAACGTAATACGTTATAACGTTACACCATATAACGCTGTACGTTATAACGTTATACCATACAACGTAATACGTTATGACGTTACACCATACAACGTAATACGATATGACTTTTGCGCCATATATCGTAATACGTATTAACGTTGCATCATATAATGTAATACGTTATAATGCTATGCCATATAACGTAATACGTTATAACGTTACACCATATAACGTAGTACGTATTAACGATGTATCATATAATGTAATACGTTATGACGTTATACCATATAACGTAATACGTTATAACGTTACACCATATAACGTAATACATATTATCGTTGTATCATATAATGTAATACATTATGACGTTACACCATATAACGTAATACGTTATCACTTTACACCATATAACGGAATACTTTATGACGTTACACCTTATAAGGTAATACGTATTAACGTTGTACCATATAATGTAATACGTTATAATGCTATGCCATATAACGTAATACGTTATAACGTTACACCATATAACGTAATACGTATTAACGTTGTATCAAATAATGTAATACGTTATAATGCCATGCCATATAATGTAATATGTTATAACGTTACACCATATAACGCTATACGTTATAACGTTATACCATACAATGTAATACGTTATGACGTTACACCATATAACGTAATACGATATGACTTTACACCATATCACGTAATACGTACTAACGTTGTATCATATAATGTAATACGTTATGACGTTACACCATATAACGCAATACGTATTAACGTTATACCATACAACGTAATACGTTATGACGTTACACCATATAACGTAATACGTATTAACGTTGTATCATATAACATACTGCGTTATGACGTTACTCCATATAACGCAATACGTATTAACGTTACACCATATAACGTAATACGTTTTAACGTTGTATCATATAATGTAATAGTTTATGACGTTACACCACATAACGCAATACGTATTAACGTTACACCATATAACGTAATACGTATTAACGTTGTATCAAATAATGTAATACGTTACAATGCCATGCCATATAATGTAATATGTTATAACGTTACACCATATAACGCTATACGTTATAACGTTATACCATACAATGTAATACGTTATGACGTTACACCATACAACGTAATACGATATTACTTTACACCATATAACGTAATACGTATTAACGTTGTATCATATAATGTAATACGTTATGACGTTATACCATATAAGGTAATACGTATTAACGTTGTACCATATAATGTAATACGTTATAATGCTATGCCATATAACGTAATACGTTATAACGTTACACCATATAACGTAGTACGTATTAACGATGTATCATATAATGTAATACGTTATGACGTTATACCATATAACGTAATACGTTATAACGTTGCACCATATAACGTAATACGTATTAACGTTGTATCATATAATGTAATACGTTATGTCGTTACACCATATAACGTAATACGTTATAATGCTATGCCATATAACGTAATACGTTATGACGTTAAACCATATAACGCAATACGTATTAACGTCATACCATATCGTAATACGTTATAGCGTTATGCCATATTACGTAATACGTTATAGCGTTATGCCATATAACGTAATACGTATTAACGTTGTATCATATAATGTAATACGATATGACGTTACACCATATAACGTAATACGTATTAACGTGGTATCATATAATGTAGTACGTTCTGACGTTACACCATATAACGTAATACGTATTAACGTTGTATCTTATAATGTAATACGTTATAATGCTATGCCATATAACGTAATACGTTATAACGTTACACCATATAACGCTATACGTTATAACGTTGTATCTTATAATGTAATACGTTATAATGAAATGCCATATAACGTAATAAGTATTAACGTTGTATCACATAATGTAATACGTTATAATGCTATGCCATATAACGTAATATGTTATAACGTTACACCATATAACATAATACGTACTAACGTTGTATCATATAATGTAATACGTTATAATGCTATGCCATATAACGTAATACGTTATAACGTTACGCCACATAACGCTGTACGTTATAACGTTGTATCATATAATGTAGTAAGTTATAATGCTATGCCATATAACGTAATACGTTATAACGTTACACCATATAACGTAATACGTATTAACGTTGTATCATATAACGTAATACGTATTAACGTTGTATTATTTAATGTAATACGTTATAATGCATTGCCATATAACGTAATATATTATAATTTTACACCATATAACGTAATACGTATTAACGTTGTATCATATAATGTAATACGTTATAATGCTATGCCATATAACGTAATACGTTATGACGTTACACCATAAAACGTAATACGAAATGGCTTTACACCATATAACGTAATACGTTATAACGTTACACCATATAACGCTATACGTTATAAAGTTATACCATACAACGTAATAAGTTATGACGTTACACCATATAACGTAATACGATATGACTTTACACCATATAACGTAATACATATTATCGTTGTATCATATAATGTAATACATTATGACGTTACACCATATAACGTAATACGTTATCACTTTACACCATATAACGTAATACGTTATGACGTTACACCTTATAAGGTAATACGTATTAACGTTGTACCATATAATGTAATACGTTATAATGCTATGCCATATAACGTAATACGTTATAACGTTACACCATATAACGTAATACGTATTAACGTTGTATCAAATAATGTAATACGTTATAATGCCATGCCATATAATGTAATATGTTATAACGTTACACCATATAACGCTATACGTTATAACGTTATACCATACAATGTAATACGTTATGACGTTACACCATATAACGTAATACGTTATAACGTTACACCATATAACGTAATACGTATTAACGTTGCATCATTTAATATAATACGTTATAAGGCCATACCATATAACGTAATACGTTATGACGTTACACCATAAAACGTAATACGAACTGGCATTACACCATATAACGTAATACGTATTAACGTTGTATCATATAATGTAATACGTTATAATGCTATGCCATATAACGTAATACGTTATGACGTTACACCATAAAACGTAATACGAAATGGCTTTACACCATATAACGTAATACGTTATAACGTTACACCATATAACGCTATACGTTATAAAGTTATACCATACAACGTAATAAGTTATGACGTTACACCATATAACGTAATACGATATGACTTTACACCATATAACGTAATACATATTATCGTTGTATCATATAATGTAATACATTATGACGTTACACCATATAACGTAATACGTTATCACTTTACACCATATAACGTAATACGTTATGACGTTACACCTTATAAGGTAATACGTATTAACGTTGTACCATATAATGTAATACGTTATAATGCTATGCCATATAACGTAATACGTTATAACGTTACACCATATAACGTAATACGTATTAACGTTGTATCAAATAATGTAATACGTTATAATGCCATGCCATATAATGTAATATGTTATAACGTTACACCATATAACGCTATACGTTATAACGTTATACCATACAATGTAATACGTTATGACGTTACACCATATAACGTAATACGATATGACTTTACACCATATCACGTAATACGTATTAACGTTGTATCATATAATGTAATACGTTATGACGTTACACCATATAACGCAATACGTATTAACGTTATACCATACAACGTAATACGTTATGACGTTACACCATATAACGTAATACGTATTAACGTTGTATCATATAATGTAATACGTCATAATGCTGTGCCATATAACGTAATACGTTATATCGTTACACCATAAAACGTAATACGTATTAACGTTGTATCATATAACGTAATACGTATTAACGTTGTATCATATAATGTAATACGCTATGTCGTTATACCATATAACGTAATACGATATGACGTTACACCATATAACGCAATACGTATTAACGTTATACCATATAACATACTGCGTTATGACGTTACTCCATATAACGCAATACGTTATAACGTTACACCATATAACGTAGTACGTATTAACGTTTTATCATATAATGTAATACGTTATGTCGTTATACCATATAACGTAATACGTTATGACGTTACACCATATCACGTAATACGTTATAACTATACACCATATAACGTAATACGTATTAATGCTGCATCATTTAATATAATACGTTATAATGCCATGCCATATAACGTAATACGTTATAGCGTTACACCGTATAACGTAATACGTATTAACGTTGTATCATATAATGTAATACGTTATGACGTTACACCATATAAAGCAATACGTATTAACGTTATGCCATATAACGTAATACGTATTAGCGTTGTATCATATAATGTAATACGTTATAATGCTATGCCATATAACGTTATACGTTATAACGTTACACCATATAACGTGATACGTATTAACGTTGGGTAATATAATGTAATACGTTATAATGCTATGCCATATAACGTAATACGTTATAACGTTAAACCATATAACGCTATACGTTATAAAGTTATACCATACAACGTAATACGTTATGACGTTACACCATATAACGTAATACGATATGACTTTACACCATATAACGTAATACGTATTAACGTTGTATCATATAATGTAATACATTATGACGTTACACCATATAACGTAACACGTTATGACTTTACTCCATATAACGTAATACGTATTAACGTTGTATCATATAATGTAATACGTTATAATGCTATGCCATATAACGTAATATGTTATAACGTTACACCATATAACATAATACGTACTAACGTTGTATCATATAATGTAATACGTTATAATGCTATGCCATATAACGTAATACGTTATAACGTTACGCCACATAACGCTGTACGTTATAACGTTGTATCATATAATGTAGTAAGTTATAATGCTATGCCATATAACGTAATACGTTATAACGTTACACCATATAACGTAATACGTATTAACGTTGTATCATATAACGTAATACGTATTAACGTTGTATTATTTAATGTAATACGTTATAATGCATTGCCATATAACGTAATATATTATAATTTTACACCATATAACGTAATACGTATTAACGTTGTATCATATAATGTAATACGTTATAATGCTATGCCATATAACGTAATACGTTATGACGTTACACCATAAAACGTAATACGAAATGGCGTTACACCATATAACGTAATACGTTATAACGTTACACCATATAACGCTATACGTTATAACGTTATACCATACAATGTAATACGTTATGACGTTACACCATATAACGTAATACGATATGACTTTACACCATATCACGTAATACGTATTAACGTTGTATCATATAATGTAATACGTTATGACGTTACACCATATAACGCAATACGTATTAACGTTATACCATACAACGTAATACGTTATGACGTTACACCATATAACGTAATACGTATTAACGTTGTATCATATAATGTAATACGTCATAATGCTGTGCCATATAACGTAATACGTTATATCGTTACACCATAAAACGTAATACGTATTAACGTTGTATCATATAACGTAATACGTATTAACGTTGTATCATATAATGTAATACGCTATGTCGTTATACCATATAACGTAATACGATATGACGTTACACCATATAACGCAATACGTATTAACGTTATACCATATAACATACTGCGTTATGACGTTACTCCATATAACGCAATACGTTATAACGTTACACCATATAACGTAGTACGTATTAACGTTTTATCATATAATGTAATACGTTATGTCGTTATACCATATAACGTAATACGTTATGACGTTACACCATATCACGTAATACGTTATAACTATACACCATATAACGTAATACGTATTAATGCTCCATCATTTAATATAATACGTTATAATGCCATGCCATATAACGTAATACGTTATAGCGTTACACCGTATAACGTAATACGTATTAACGTTGTATCATATAATGTAATACGTTATGACGTTACACCATATAAAGCAATACGTATTAACGTTATGCCATATAACGTAATACGTATTAGCGTTGTATCATATAATGTAATACGTTATAATGCTATGCCATATAACGTAATACGTTATGACGTTACACCATAAAACGTAATACGATATGACTTTACACCATATAACGTAATACGTATTAACTTTGTATCATATAATGTAATACGTTATAATGCTATGCCATATAACGTAATACGTTATAACGTTACACCATATAACGCTGTACGTTATAACGTTATACCATACAACGTAATACGTTATGACGTTACACCATACAACGTAATACGATATGACTTTTGCGCCATATATCGTAATACGTATTAACGTTGCATCATATAATGTAATACGTTATAATGCTATGCCATATAACGTAATACGTTATAACGTTACACCATATAACGTAGTACGTATTAACGATGTATCATATAATGTAATACGTTATGACGTTATACCATATAACGTAATACGTTATAACGTTACACCATATAACGTAATACATATTATCGTTGTATCATATAATGTAATACATTATGACGTTACACCATATAACGTAATACGTTATCACTTTACACCATATAACGGAATACTTTATGACGTTACACCTTATAAGGTAATACGTATTAACGTTGTACCATATAATGTAATACGTTATAATGCTATGCCATATAACGTAATACGTTATAACGTTACACCATATAACGTAATACGTATTAACGTTGTATCAAATAATGTAATACGTTATAATGCCATGCCATATAATGTAATATGTTATAACGTTACACCATATAACGCTATACGTTATAACGTTATACCATACAATGTAATACGTTATGACGTTACACCATATAACGTAATACGATATGACTTTACACCATATCACGTAATACGTATTAACGTTGTATCATATAATGTAATACGTTATGACGTTACACCATATAACGCAATACGTATTAACGTTATACCATACAACGTAATACGTTATGACGTTACACCATATAACGTAATACGTATTAACGTTGTATCATATAACATACTGCGTTATGACGTTACTCCATATAACGCAATACGTATTAACGTTACACCATATAACGTAATACGTTTTAACGTTGTATCATATAATGTAATAGTTTATGACGTTACACCACATAACGCAATACGTATTAACGTTACACCATATAAAGTAATACGTATTAACGTTGTATCAAATAATGTAATACGTTACAATGCCATGCCATATAATGTAATATGTTATAACGTTACACCATATAACGCTATACGTTATAACGTTATACCATACAATGTAATACGTTATGACGTTACACCATACAACGTAATACGATATTACTTTACACCATATAACGTAATACGTATTAACGTTGTATCATATAATGTAATACGTTATGACGTTATACCATATAAGGTAATACGTATTAACGTTGTACCATATAATGTAATACGTTATAATGCTATGCCATATAACGTAATACGTTATAACGTTACACCATATAACGTAGTACGTATTAACGATGTATCATATAATGTAATACGTTATGACGTTATACCATATAACGTAATACGTTATAACGTTGCACCATATAACGTAATACGTATTAACGTTGTATCATATAATGTAATACGTTATGTCGTTACACCATATAACGTAATACGTTATAATGCTATGCCATATAACGTAATACGTTATGACGTTAAACCATATAACGCAATACGTATTAACGTCATACCATATCGTAATACGTTATAGCGTTATGCCATATTACGTAATACGTTATAGCGTTATGCCATATAACGTAATACGTATTAACGTTGTATCATATAATGTAATACGATATGACGTTACACCATATAACGTAATACGTATTAACGTGGTATCATATAATGTACTACGTTCTGACGTTACACCATATAACGTAATACGTATTAACGTTGTATCTTATAATGTAATACGTTATAATGCTATGCCATATAACGTAATACGTTATAACGTTACACCATATAACGCTATACGTTATAACGTTGTATCTTATAATGTAATACGTTATAATGAAATGCCATATAACGTAATAAGTATTAACGTTGTATCACATAATGTAATACGTTATAATGCTATGCCATATAACGTAATATGTTATAACGTTACACCATATAACATAATACGTACTAACGTTGTATCATATAATGTAATACGTTATAATGCTATGCCATATAACGTAATACGTTATAACGTTACGCCACATAACGCTGTACGTTATAACGTTGTATCATATAATGTAGTAAGTTATAATGCTATGCCATATAACGTAATACGTTATAACGTTACACCATATAACGTAATACGTATTAACGTTGTATCATATAACGTAATACGTATTAACGTTGTATTATTTAATGTAATACGTTATAATGCATTGCCATATAACGTAATATATTATAATTTTACACCATATAACGTAATACGTATTAACGTTGTATCATATAATGTAATACGTTATAATGCTATGCCATATAACGTAATACGTTATGACGTTACACCATAAAACGTAATACGAAATGGCTTTACACCATATAACGTAATACGTTATAACGTTACACCATATAACGCTATACGTTATAAAGTTATACCATACAACGTAATAAGTTATGACGTTACACCATATAACGTAATACGATATGACTTTACACCATATAACGTAATACATATTATCGTTGTATCATATAATGTAATACATTATGACGTTACACCATATAACGTAATACGTTATCACTTTACACCATATAACGTAATACGTTATGACGTTACACCTTATAAGGTAATACGTATTAACGTTGTACCATATAATGTAATACGTTATAATGCTATGCCATATAACGTAATACGTTATAACGTTACACCATATAACGTAATACGTATTAACGTTGTATCAAATAATGTAATACGTTATAATGCCATGCCATATAATGTAATATGTTATAACGTTACACCATATAACGCTATACGTTATAACGTTATACCATACAATGTAATACGTTATGACGTTACACCATATAACGTAATACGATATGACTTTACACCATATCACGTAATACGTATTAACGTTGTATCATATAATGTAATACGTTATGACGTTACACCATATAACGCAATACGTATTAACGTTATACCATACAACGTAATACGTTATGACGTTACACCATATAACGTAATACGTATTAACGTTGTATCATATAATGTAATACGTCATAATGCTGTGCCATATAACGTAATACGTTATATCGTTACACCATAAAACGTAATACGTATTAACGTTGTATCATATAACGTAATACGTATTAACGTTGTATCATATAATGTAATACGCTATGTCGTTATACCATATAACGTAATACGATATGACGTTACACCATATAACGCAATACGTATTAACGTTATACCATATAACATACTGCGTTATGACGTTACTCCATATAACGCAATACGTTATAACGTTACACCATATAACGTAGTACGTATTAACGTTTTATCATATAATGTAATACGTTATGTCGTTATACCATATAACGTAATACGTTATGACGTTACACCATATCACGTAATACGTTATAACTATACACCATATAACGTAATACGTATTAATGCTGCATCATTTAATATAATACGTTATAATGCCATGCCATATAACGTAATACGTTATAGCGTTACACCGTATAACGTAATACGTATTAACGTTGTATCATATAATGTAATACGTTATGACGTTACACCATATAGAGCAATACGTATTAACGTTATGCCATATAACGTAATACGTATTAGCGTTGTATCATATAATGTAATACGTTATAATGCTATGCCATATAACGTAATACGTTATGACGTTACACCATAAAACGTAATACGATATGACTTTACACCATATAACGTAATACGTATTAACTTTGTATCATATAATGTAATACGTTATAATGCTATGCCATATAACGTAATACGTTATAACGTTACACCATATAACGCTGTACGTTATAACGTTATACCATACAACGTAATACGTTATGACGTTACACCATACAACGTAATACGATATGACTTTTGCGCCATATATCGTAATACGTATTAACGTTGCATCATATAATGTAATACGTTATAATGCTATGCCATATAACGTAATACGTTATAACGTTACACCATATAACGTAGTACGTATTAACGATGTATCATATAATGTAATACGTTATGACGTTATACCATATAACGTAATACGTTATAACGTTACACCATATAACGTAATACATATTATCGTTGTATCATATAATGTAATACATTATGACGTTACACCATATAACGTAATACGTTATCACTTTACACCATATAACGGAATACTTTATGACGTTACACCTTATAAGGTAATACGTATTAACGTTGTACCATATAATGTAATACGTTATAATGCTATGCCATATAACGTAATACGTTATAACGTTACACCATATAACGTAATACGTATTAACGTTGTATCAAATAATGTAATACGTTATAATGCCATGCCATATAATGTAATATGTTATAACGTTACACCATATAACGCTATACGTTATAACGTTATACCATACAATGTAATACGTTATGACGTTACACCATATAACGTAATACGATATGACTTTACACCATATCACGTAATACGTATTAACGTTGTATCATATAATGTAATACGTTATGACGTTACACCATATAACGCAATACGTATTAACGTTATACCATACAACGTAATACGTTATGACGTTACACCATATAACGTAATACGTATTAACGTTGTATCATATAACATACTGCGTTATGACGTTACTCCATATAACGCAATACGTATTAACGTTACACCATATAACGTAATACGTTTTAACGTTGTATCATATAATGTAATAGTTTATGACGTTACACCACATAACGCAATACGTATTAACGTTACACCATATAACGTAATACGTATTAACGTTGTATCAAATAATGTAATACGTTACAATGCCATGCCATATAATGTAATATGTTATAACGTTACACCATATAACGCTATACGTTATAACGTTATACCATACAATGTAATACGTTATGACGTTACACCATACAACGTAATACGATATTACTTTACACCATATAACGTAATACGTATTAACGTTGTATCATATAATGTAATACGTTATGACGTTATACCATATAAGGTAATACGTATTAACGTTGTACCATATAATGTAATACGTTATAATGCTATGCCATATAACGTAATACGTTATAACGTTACACCATATAACGTAGTACGTATTAACGATGTATCATATAATGTAATACGTTATGACGTTATACCATATAACGTAATACGTTATAACGTTGCACCATATAACGTAATACGTATTAACGTTGTATCATATAATGTAATACGTTATGTCGTTACACCATATAACGTAATACGTTATAATGCTATGCCATATAACGTAATACGTTATGACGTTAAACCATATAACGCAATACGTATTAACGTCATACCATATCGTAATACGTTATAGCGTTATGCCATATTACGTAATACGTTATAGCGTTATGCCATATAACGTAATACGTATTAACGTTGTATCATATAATGTAATACGATATGACGTTACACCATATAACGTAATACGTATTAACGTGGTATCATATAATGTAGTACGTTCTGACGTTACACCATATAACGTAATACGTATTAACGTTGTATCTTATAATGTAATACGTTATAATGCTATGCCATATAACGTAATACGTTATAACGTTACACCATATAACGCTATACGTTATAACGTTGTATCTTATAATGTAATACGTTATAATGAAATGCCATATAACGTAATAAGTATTAACGTTGTATCACATAATGTAATACGTTATAATGCTATGCCATATAACGTAATATGTTATAACGTTACACCATATAACATAATACGTACTAACGTTGTATCATATAATGTAATACGTTATAATGCTATGCCATATAACGTAATACGTTATAACGTTACGCCACATAACGCTGTACGTTATAACGTTGTATCATATAATGTAGTAAGTTATAATGCTATGCCATATAACGTAATACGTTATAACGTTACACCATATAACGTAATACGTATTAACGTTGTATCATATAACGTAATACGTATTAACGTTGTATTATTTAATGTAATACGTTATAATGCATTGCCATATAACGTAATATATTATAATTTTACACCATATAACGTAATACGTATTAACGTTGTATCATATAATGTAATACGTTATAATGCTATGCCATATAACGTAATACGTTATGACGTTACACCATAAAACGTAATACGAAATGGCTTTACACCATATAACGTAATACGTTATAACGTTACACCATATAACGCTATACGTTATAAAGTTATACCATACAACGTAATAAGTTATGACGTTACACCATATAACGTAATACGATATGACTTTACACCATATAACGTAATACATATTATCGTTGTATCATATAATGTAATACATTATGACGTTACACCATATAACGTAATACGTTATCACTTTACACCATATAACGTAATACGTTATGACGTTACACCTTATAAGGTAATACGTATTAACGTTGTACCATATAATGTAATACGTTATAATGCTATGCCATATAACGTAATACGTTATAACGTTACACCATATAACGTAATACGTATTAACGTTGTATCAAATAATGTAATACGTTATAATGCCATGCCATATAATGTAATATGTTATAACGTTACACCATATAACGCTATACGTTATAACGTTATACCATACAATGTAATACGTTATGACGTTACACCATATAACGTAATACGATATGACTTTACACCATATCACGTAATACGTATTAACGTTGTATCATATAATGTAATACGTTATGACGTTACACCATATAACGCAATACGTATTAACGTTATACCATACAACGTAATACGTTATGACGTTACACCATATAACGTAATACGTATTAACGTTGTATCATATAATGTAATACGTCATAATGCTGTGCCATATAACGTAATACGTTATATCGTTACACCATAAAACGTAATACGTATTAACGTTGTATCATATAACGTAATACGTATTAACGTTGTATCATATAATGTAATACGCTATGTCGTTATACCATATAACGTAATACGATATGACGTTACACCATATAACGCAATACGTATTAACGTTATACCATATAACATACTGCGTTATGACGTTACTCCATATAACGCAATACGTTATAACGTTACACCATATAACGTAGTACGTATTAACGTTTTATCATATAATGTAATACGTTATGTCGTTATACCATATAACGTAATACGTTATGACGTTACACCATATCACGTAATACGTTATAACTATACACCATATAACGTAATACGTATTAATGCTGCATCATTTAATATAATACGTTATAATGCCATGCCATATAACGTAATACGTTATAGCGTTACACCGTATAACGTAATACGTATTAACGTTGTATCATATAATGTAATACGTTATGACGTTACACCATATAGAGCAATACGTATTAACGTTATGCCATATAACGTAATACGTATTAGCGTTGTATCATATAATGTAATACGTTATAATGCTATGCCATATAACGTAATACGTTATGACGTTACACCATAAAACGTAATACGATATGACTTTACACCATATAACGTAATACGTATTAACTTTGTATCATATAATGTAATACGTTATAATGCTATGCCATATAACGTAATACGTTATAACGTTACACCATATAACGCTGTACGTTATAACGTTATACCATACAACGTAATACGTTATGACGTTACACCATACAACGTAATACGATATGACTTTTGCGCCATATATCGTAATACGTATTAACGTTGCATCATATAATGTAATACGTTATAATGCTATGCCATATAACGTAATACGTTATAACGTTACACCATATAACGTAGTACGTATTAACGATGTATCATATAATGTAATACGTTATGACGTTATACCATATAACGTAATACGTTATAACGTTACACCATATAACGTAATACATATTATCGTTGTATCATATAATGTAATACATTATGACGTTACACCATATAACGTAATACGTTATCACTTTACACCATATAACGTAATACTTTATGACGTTACACCTTATAAGGTAATACGTATTAACGTTGTACCATATAATGTAATACGTTATAATGCTATGCCATATAACGTAATACGTTATAACGTTACACCATATAACGTAATACGTATTAACGTTGTATCAAATAATGTAATACGTTATAATGCCATGCCATATAATGTAATATGTTATAACGTTACACCATATAACGCTATACGTTATAACGTTATACCATACAATGTAATACGTTATGACGTTACACCATATAACGTAATACGATATGACTTTACACCATATCACGTAATACGTATTAACGTTGTATCATATAATGTAATACGTTATGACGTTACACCATATAACGCAATACGTATTAACGTTATACCATACAACGTAATACGTTATGACGTTACACCATATAACGTAATACGTATTAACGTTGTATCATATAACATACTGCGTTATGACGTTACTCCATATAACGCAATACGTATTAACGTTACACCATATAACGTAATACGTTTTAACGTTGTATCATATAATGTAATAGTTTATGACGTTACACCACATAACGCAATACGTATTAACGTTACACCATATAACGTAATACGTATTAACGTTGTATCATATAATGTAATACGTTAAGATGTTACACCATATAACGCAATACGTATTAACGTTATACCATATAACATAATACGTTACGACGTTACACCATATAACGTAATACGTTATAAGGTTACACCATATAACGTAATACGTATTAACGTTGTATCATATAATGTAATACGTTATAATGCTATGCAATATAACGTAATACGTTATAACGTTACACCATATAACGTAATACGTATTAACTTTGTATCATATAATGTAATACGTTATGACGTTACACCATATAACGTAATACGTATTAACGTTGTATCAAATAATGTAATACGTTACAATGCCATGCCATATAATGTAATATGTTATAACGTTACACCATATAACGCTATACGTTATAACGTTATACCATACAATGTAATACGTTATGACGTTACACCATACAACGTAATACGATATTACTTTACACCATATAACGTAATACGTATTAACGTTGTATCATATAATGTAATACGTTATGACGTTATACCATATAAGGTAATACGTATTAACGTTGTACCATATAATGTAATACGTTATAATGCTATGCCATATAACGTAATACGTTATAACGTTACACCATATAACGTAGTACGTATTAACGATGTATCATATAATGTAATACGTTATGACGTTATACCATATAACGTAATACGTTATAACGTTGCACCATATAACGTAATACGTATTAACGTTGTATCATATAATGTAATACGTTATGTCGTTACACCATATAAGGTAATACGTTATAATGCTATGCCATATAACGTAATACGTTATGACGTTAAACCATATAACGCAATACGTATTAACGTCATACCATATCGTAATACGTTATAGCGTTATGCCATATTACGTAATACGTTATAGCGTTATGCCATATAACGCTGTACGTTATAACGTTGTATCATATAATGTAGTAAGTTATAATGCTATGCCATATAACGTAATACGTTATAACGTTACACCATATAACGTAATACGTATTAACGTTGTATCATATAACGTAATACGTATTAACGTTGTATTATTTAATGTAATACGTTATAATGCATTGCCATATAACGTAATATATTATAATTTTACACCATATAACGTAATACGTATTAACGTTGTATCATATAATGTAATACGTTATAATGCTATGCCATATAACGTAATACGTTATAACGTTACACCATATAACGCTATACGTTATAACGTTATACCATACAAAGTAATACGTTATGATGTTACACCATACAACGTAATACGATATGACTTTACACCATATAATGTAACACGTATTAACGTTGTATCATATAATGTATTACGTTATAACGTTACACCGTATAACGTAATACGTATTAACGTTGTATCTTATAATGTAATACGTTATAATGCTATGCCATATAACGTAATACGTTATAACGTTACACCATATAACGCTATACGTTATAACGTTGTATCTTATAATGTAATACGTTATAATGAAATGCCATATAACGTAATAAGTATTAACGTTGTATCACATAATGTAATACGTTATAATGCTATGCCATATAACGTAATATGTTATAACGTTACACCATATAACATAATACGTACTAACGTTGTATCATATAATGTAATACGTTATAATGCTATGCCATATAACGTAATACGTTATAACGTTACGCCACATAACGCTGTACGTTATAACGTTGTATCATATAATGTAGTAAGTTATAATGCTATGCCATATAACGTAATACGTTATAACGTTACACCATATAACGTAATACGTTTTAACGTTGTATCATATAACGTAATACGTATTAACGTTGTATTATTTAATGTAATACGTTATAATGCTATGCCATATAACGTAATATGTTATAACGTTACACCATATAACATAATACGTACTAACGTTGTATCATATAATGTAATACGTTATAATGCTATGCCATATAACGTAATACGTTATAACGTTACGCCACATAACGCTGTACGTTATAACGTTGTACCATATAATGTAATACGTTATAATGCCATGCCATATAATGTAATATGTTATAACGTTACACCATATAACGCTATACGTTATAACGTTATACCATACAATGTAATACGTTATGACGTTACACCATATAACGTAATACGATATGACTTTACACCATATCACGTAATACGTATTAACGTTGTATCATATAATGTAATACGTTATGACGTTACACCATATAACGCAATACGTATTAACGTTATACCATACAACGTAATACGTTATGACGTTACACCATATAACGTAATACGTATTAACGTTGTATCATATAATGTAATACGTCATAATGCTGTGCCATATAACGTAATACGTTATATCGTTACACCATAAAACGTAATACGTATTAACGTTGTATCATATAACGTAATACGTATTAACGTTGTATCATATAATGTAATACGCTATGTCGTTATACCATATAACGTAATACGATATGACGTTACACCATATAACGCAATACGTATTAACGTTATACCATATAACATACTGCGTTATGACGTTACTCCATATAACGCAATACGTTGTAACGTTACACCATATAACGTAGTACGTATTAACGTTTTATCATATAATGTAATACGTTATGTCGTTATACCATATAACGTAATACGTTATGACGTTACACCATATCACGTAATACGTTATAACTATACACCATATAACGTAATACGTATTAATGCTGCATCATTTAATATAATACGTTATAATGCCATGCCATATAACGTAATACGTTATAGCGTTACACCGTATAACGTAATACGTATTAACGTTGTATCATATAATGTAATACGTTATGACGTTACACCATATAAAGCAATACGTATTAACGTTATGCCATATAACGTAATACGTATTAGCGTTGTATCATATAATGTAATACGTTATAATGCTATGCCATATAACGTAATACGTTATGACGTTACACCATAAAACGTAATACGATATGACTTTACACCATATAACGTAATACGTATTAACTTTGTATCATATAATGTAATACGTTATAATGCTATGCCATATAACGTAATACGTTATAACGTTACACCATATAACGCTGTACGTTATAACGTTATACCATACAACGTAATACGTTATGACGTTACACCATACAACGTAATACGATATGACTTTTGCGCCATATATCGTAATACGTATTAACGTTGCATCATATAATGTAATACGTTATAATGCTATGCCATATAACGTAATACGTTATAACGTTACACCATATAACGTGATACGTATTAACGTTGGGTAATATAATGTAATACGTTATAATGCTATGCCATATAACGTAATACGTTATAACGTTAAACCATATAACGCTATACGTTATAAAGTTATACCATACAACGTAATACGTTATGACGTTACACCATATAACGTAATACGATATGACTTTACACCATATAACGTAATACGTATTAACGTTGTATCATATAATGTAATACATTATGACGTTACACCATATAACGTAACACGTTATGACTTTACTCCATATAACGTAATACGTATTAACGTTGTATCATATAATGTAATACGTTATAATGCTATGCCATATAACGTAATATGTTATAACGTTACACCATATAACATAATACGTACTAACGTTGTATCATATAATGTAATACGTTATAATGCTATGCCATATAACGTAATACGTTATAACGTTACGCCACATAACGCTGTACGTTATAACGTTGTATCCTATAATGTAGTAAGTTATAATGCTATGCCATATAACGTAATACGTTATAACGTTACACCATATAACGTAATACGTATTAACGTTGTATCATATAACGTAATACGTATTAACGTTGTATTATTTAATGTAATACGTTATAATGCATTGCCATATAACGTAATATATTATAATTTTACACCATATAACGTAATACGTATTAACGTTGTATCATATAATGTAATACGTTATAATGCTATGCCATATAACGTAATACGTTATGACGTTACACCATAAAACGTAATACGAAATGGCTTTACACCATATAACGTAATACGTTATAACGTTACACCATATAACGCTATACGTTATAAAGTTATACCATACAACGTAATAAGTTATGACGTTACACCATATAACGTAATACGATATGACTTTACACCATATAACGTAATACGATATGACTTTACACCATATAACGTAATACGTATTAACGTTGTATCATATAATGTAATACATTATGACGTTACACCATATAACGTAACACGTTATGACTTTACTCCATATAACGTAATACGTATTAACGTTGTATCATATAATGTAATACGTTATAATGCTATGCCATATAACGTAATATGTTATAACGTTACACCATATAACATAATACGTACTAACGTTGTATCATATAATGTAATACGTTATAATGCTATGCCATATAACGTAATACGTTATAACGTTACGCCACATAACGCTGTACGTTATAACGTTGTATCATATAATGTAGTAAGTTATAATGCTATGCCATATAACGTAATACGTTATAACGTTACACCATATAACGTAATACGTATTAACGTTGTATCATATAACGTAATACGTATTAACGTTGTATTATTTAATGTAATACGTTATAATGCATTGCCATATAACGTAATATATTATAATTTTACACCATATAACGTAATACGTATTAACGTTGTATCATATAATGTAATACGTTATAATGCTATGCCATATAACGTAATACGTTATGACGTTACACCATAAAACGTAATACGAAATGGCTTTACACCATATAACGTAATACGTTATAACGTTACACCATATAACGCTATACGTTATAAAGTTATACCATACAACGTAATAAGTTATGACGTTACACCATATAACGTAATACGATATGACTTTACACCATATAACGTAATACATATTATCGTTGTATCATATAATGTAATACATTATGACGTTACACCATATAACGTAATACGTTATCACTTTACACCATATAACGTAATACGTTATGACGTTACACCTTATAAGGTAATACGTATTAACGTTGTACCATATAATGTAATACGTTATAATGCTATGCCATATAACGTAATACGTTATAACGTTACACCATATAACGTAATACGTATTAACGTTGTATCAAATAATGTAATACGTTATAATGCCATGCCATATAATGTAATATGTTATAACGTTACACCATATAACGCTATACGTTATAACGTTATACCATACAATGTAATACGTTATGACGTTACACCATATAACGTAATACGATATGACTTTACACCATATCACGTAATACGTATTAACGTTGTATCATATAATGTAATACGTTATGACGTTACACCATATAACGCAATACGTATTAACGTTATACCATACAACGTAATACGTTATGACGTTACACCATATAACGTAATACGTATTAACGTTGTATCATATAATGTAATACGTCATAATGCTGTGCCATATAACGTAATACGTTATATCGTTACACCATAAAACGTAATACGTATTAACGTTGTATCATATAACGTAATACGTATTAACGTTGTATCATATAATGTAATACGCTATGTCGTTATACCATATAACGTAATACGATATGACGTTACACCATATAACGCAATACGTATTAACGTTATACCATATAACATACTGCGTTATGACGTTACTCCATATAACGCAATACGTTATAACGTTACACCATATAACGTAGTACGTATTAACGTTTTATCATATAATGTAATACGTTATGTCGTTATACCATATAACGTAATACGTTATGACGTTACACCATATCACGTAATACGTTATAACTATACACCATATAACGTAATACGTATTAATGCTGCATCATTTAATATAATACGTTATAATGCCATGCCATATAACGTAATACGTTATATCGTTACACCGTATAACGTAATACGTATTAACGTTGTATCATATAATGTAATACGTTATGACGTTACACCATATAAAGCAATACGTATTAACGTTATGCCATATAACGTAATACGTATTAGCGTTGTATCATATAATGTAATACGTTATAATGCTATGCCATATAACGTAATACGTTATGACGTTACACCATAAAACGTAATACGATATGACTTTACACCATATAACGTAATACGTATTAACTTTGTATCATATAATGTAATACGTTATAATGCTATGCCATATAACGTAATACGTTATAACGTTACACCTTATAACGCTGTACGTTATAACGTTATACCATACAACGTAATACGTTATGACGTTACACCATACAACGTAATACGATATGACTTTTGCGCCATATATCGTAATACGTATTAACGTTGCATCATATAATGTAATACGTTATAATGCTATGCCATATAACGTAATACGTTATAACGTTACACCATATAACGTGATACGAATTAACGTTGGGTAATATAATGTAATACGTTATAATGCTATGCCATATAACGTAATACGTTATAACGTTAAACCATATAACGCTATACGTTATAAAGTTATACCATACAACGTAATACGTTATGACGTTACACCATATAACGTAATACGATATGACTTTACACCATATAACGTAATACGTATTAACGTTGTATCATATAATGTAATACATTATGACGTTACACCATATAACGTAACACGTTATGACTTTACTCCATATAACGTAATACGTATTAACGTTGTATCATATAATGTAATACGTTATGACGTTATACCATATAACGCAATACGTATTAACGTTACACCATATAACGTAATACGTTTTAACGTTGTATCATATAATGTAATACGTTATGACGTTATACCATATAACGTAATACGTTATGACGCTACACCATATAACGTAATACGTATTAACGTTGTATCATATTATGTAATACGTTATGACGTTACACCTTACAACGTAATACGATATGACTTTACACCTTATAACGTAATACGAAATGACGTTACACCATATAATGTAATACGTTATAACGTTACACCATCTAACGTAATACGTATTAACATTGTGTCATTTAATGTAATACGTTATAATGATATGCCATATAACGTAATACGTATTATCGTTGTATCGTATAATGTAATACGTTATAATGAAATGCCATATATCGTAATACGTTATAGCGTTATGCCATATTACGTAATACGTTATAGCGTTATGCCATATAACGTAATGCGTATTAACGTTGTATCATATAATGTAATACGATATGACGTTACACCATATAACGTAATACGTATTAACGTTGTATCATATAATGTAATACGTTATGACGTTATACCATATAACGCAATACGTATTAACGTTACACCATATAACGTAATACGTTTTAACGTTGTATCATATAATGTAATAGTTTATGACGTTACACCACATAACGCAATACGTATTAACGTTACACCATATAACGTAATACGTATTAACGTTGTATCATATAATGTAATACGTTAAGATGTTACACCATATAACGCAATACGTATTAACGTTATACCATATAACATAATACGTTACGACGTTACACCATATAACGTAATACGTTATAAGGTTACACCATATAACGTAATACGTATTAACGTTGTATCATATAATGTAATACGTTATAATGCTATGCAATATAACGTAATACGTTATAACGTTACACCATATAACGTAATACGTATTAACTTTGTATCATATAATGTAATACGTTATGACGTTACACCATATAACGTAATACGTATTAACGTTGTATCAAATAATGTAATACGTTACAATGCCATGCCATATAATGTAATATGTTATAACGTTACACCATATAACGCTATACGTTATAACGTTATACCATACAATGTAATACGTTATGACGTTACACCATACAACGTAATACGATATTACTTTACACCATATAACGTAATACGTATTAACGTTGTATCATATAATGTAATACGTTATGACGTTATACCATATAAGGTAATACGTATTAACGTTGTACCATATAATGTAATACGTTATAATGCTATGCCATATAACGTAATACGTTATAACGTTACACCATATAACGTAGTACGTATTAACGATGTATCATATAATGTAATACGTTATGACGTTATACCATATAACGTAATACGTTATAACGTTACACCATATAACGTAATACGTATTAACGTTGTATCATATAATGTAATACGTTATGTCGTTACACCATATAACGTAATACGTTATAATCCTATGCCATATAACGTAATACGTTATGACGTTAAACCATATAACGCAATACGTATTAACGTCATACCATATCGTAATACGTTATAGCGTTATGCCATATTACGTAATACGTTATAGCGTTATGCCATATAACGTAATACGTATTAACGTTGTATCATATAATGTAATACGATATGACGTTACACCATATAACGTAATACGTATTAACGTGGTATCATATAATGTAGTACGTTCTGACGTTACACCATATAACGTAATACGTATTAACGTTTTATCATATAATGTAATACGTTATAATGCTATGCCATATAACGTAATACGTTATAACGTTACACCATATAACGCTATACGTTATAACGTTGTATCTTATAATGTAATACGTTATAATGAAATGCCATATAACGTAATAAGTATTAACGTTGTATCACATAATGTAATACGTTATAATGCTATGCCATATAACGTAATATGTTATAACGTTACACCATATAACATAATACGTACTAACGTTGTATCATATAATGTAATACGTTATAATGCTATGCCATATAACGTAATACGTTATAACGTTACGCCACATAACGCTGTACGTTATAACGTTGTATCATATAATGTAGTAAGTTATAATGCTATGCCATATAACGTAATACGTTATAACGTTACACCATATAACGTAATACGTATTAACGTTGTATCATATAACGTAATACGTATTAACGTTGTATTATTTAATGTAATACGTTATAATGCATTGCCATATAACGTAATATATTATAATTTTACACCATATAACGTAATACGTATTAACGTTGTATCATATAATGTAATACGTTATAATGCTATGCCATATAACGTAATACGTTATAACGTTACACCATATAACGCTATACGTTATAACGTTATACCATACAAAGTAATACGTTATGATGTTACACCATACAACGTAATACGATATGACTTTACACCATATAATGTAACACGTATTAACGTTGTATCATATAATGTAATACGTTATAACGTTACACCGTATAACGTATTACGTATTAACGTGGTATCATATAAAATAATACGTTATAATGCTATGCCATATAACGTAATACGTTATAACGTTACACCATATAACGCCATACGTTATAACGTTATGCCATACAGCGTAATACGTTATGACGTTACACCATATAACGTAATACGAATTGACGTTACACCATATAACGTAATACGTTATAACTTTACACCATCTAACGTAATAAGTTATAACGTTACAGCATATAACGTAATACGTATTAACGTTGTATCATTTAATGTAATACGTTATGACGTTATACCATACAACGTAATACGTTATGATGTTACACCGTACAACGTAATACGATATGATTTTACACCATATAACGTAATACGTATTAACGTTGTATCATATAATGTAATACGTTATGACGTTACACCATATAACGTAATACGTATTAACGTTGTATCGTATCATGTAATACGTTATAATGAAATGCCACATAACGTAATACGATATACCGTTACACCATATAACGTAATACGTATTAACGTTGTATCATATAATGTAATACGATATGACGTTACACCATATAACGTAATACGTATTAACGTGGTATCATATAATGTAATACGATATGACGTTACACCATATAACGTAATACGTATTAACGTGGTATCATATAATGTAGTACGTTCTGACGTTACACCATATAACGTAGTACGTATTAACGTTTTATCATATAATGTAATACGTTATGTCGTTATACCATATAACGTAATACGTTATGACGTTACACCACATCACGTAATACGTTATAACTATACACCATATAACGTAATACGTATTAATGCTGCATCATTTAATATAATACGTTATAATGCCATGCCATATAACGTAATACGTTATAGCGTTACACCGTATAACGTAATACGTATTAACGTTGTATCATATAATGTAATACGTTATGACGTTACACCATATAAAGCAATACGTATTAACGTTATGCCATATAACGTAATACGTATTAGCGTTGTATCATATAATGTAATACGTTATAATGCTATGCCATATAACGTAATACGTTATGACGTTACACCATAAAACGTAATACGATATGACTTTACACCATATAACGTAATACGTATTAACTTTGTATCATATAATGTAATACGTTATAATGCAATGCCATATAACGTAATACGTTATAACGTTACACCATATAACGCTGTACGTTATAACGTTATACCATACAACGTAATACGTTATGACGTTACACCATACAACGTAATACGATATGACTTTTGCGCCATACAACGTGATACGTATTAACGTTGGGTAATATAATGTAATACGTTATAATGCTATGCCATATAACGTAATACGTTATAACGTTAAACCATATAACGCTATACGTTATAAAGTTATACCATACAACGTAATACGTTATGACGTTACACCATATAACGTAATACGATATGTCTTTACACCATATAACGTAATACGTATTAACGTTGTATCATATAATGTAATACATTATGACGTTACACCATATAACGTAACACGTTATGACTTTACTCCATATAACGTAATACGTATTAACGTTGTATCATATAATGTAATACGTTATAACGCTATGCCACATAACGTAATACGTTATGACGTTACACCATATAACGTAATACGTATTAACGTTGTATCATATAATGTAATACGTTATGACGTTATACCATATAACGCAATACGTATCAACGTTACACCATATAACGTAATACGTTTTAACGTTGTATCATATAATGTAATACGTTATGACGTTATACCATATAACGTAATACGTTATGACGTTACACCATATAACGTAATACGTATTAACGTTGTATCATATAATGTAATACGTTATGACGTTACACCTTACAACGTAATACGATATGACTTTACACCTTATAACGTAATACGAAATGACGTTACACCATATAATGTAATACGTTATAACGTTACACCATCTAACGTAATACGTATTAACATTGTGTCATTTAATGTAATACGTTATAATGATATGCCATATAACGTAATACGTATTATCGTTGTATCGTATAATGTAATACGTTATAATGAAATGCCATATATCGTAATACGTTATAGCGTTATGCCATATTACGTAATACGTTATAGCGTTATGCCATAAAACGTAATGCGTATTAACGTTGTATCATATAATGTAATACGATATGTCGTTACACCTTATAACATAATACGTATTAACGTTGTATCATATAATGTAATACGTTATGACGTTATACCATATAACGCAATACGTATTAACGTTACACCATATAACGTAATACGTTTTAACGTTGTATCATATAATGTAATAGTTTATGACGTTACACCACATAACGCAATACGTATTAACGTTACACCATATAACGTAATACGTATTAACGTTGTATCATATAATGTAATACGTTATAATGCTATGCAATATAACGTAATACGTTATAACGTTACACCATATAACGTAATACGTATTAACTTTGTATCATATAATGTAATACGTTATGACGTTACACCATATAACGTAATACGTATTAACGTTGTATCAAATAATGTAATACGTTACAATGCCATGCCATATAATGTAATATGTTATAACGTTACACCATATAACGCTATACGTTGTAACGTTATACCATACAATGTAATACGTTATGACGTTACACCATACAACGTAACACGATATTACTTTACACCATATAACGTAATACGTATTAACGTTGTATCATATAATGTAATACGTTATGACGTTTTACCATATAAGGTAATACGTATTAACGTTGTACCATATAATGTAATACGTTATAATGCTATGCCATATAACGTAATACGTTATAACGTTACACCATATAACGTAGTACGTATTAACGATGTATCATATAATGTAATACGTTATGACGTTATACCATATAACGTAATACGTTATAACGTTACACCATATAACGTAATACGTATTAACGTTGTATCATATAATGTAATACGTTATGTCGTTACACCATATAACGTAATACGTTATAATGCTATGCCATATAACGTAATACGTTATGACGTTAAACCATATAACGCAATACGTATTAACGTCATACCATATCGTAATACGTTATAGCGTTATGCCATATTACGTAATACGTTATAGCGTTATGCCATATAACGTAATACGTATTAACGTTGTATCATATAATGTAATACGATATGACGTTACACCATATAACGTAATACGTATTAACGTGGTATCATATAATGTAGTACGTTCTGACGTTACACCATATAACGTAATACGTATTAACGTTGTATCTTATAATGTAATACGTTATAATGCTATGCCAAATAACGTAATACGTTATAACGTTACACCATATAACGCTATACGTTATAACGTTGTATCTTATAATGTAATACGTTATAATGAAATGCCATATAACGTAATAAGTATTAACGTTGTATCACATAATGTAATACGTTATAATGCTATGCCATATAACGTAATATGTTATAACGTTACACCATATAACATAATACGTACTAACGTTGTATCATATAATGTAATACGTTATAATGCTATGCCATATAACGTAATACGTTATAACGTTACGCCACATAACGCTGTACGTTATAACGTTGTATCATATAATGTAGTAAGTTATAATGCTATGCCATATAACGTAATACGTTATAACGTTACACCATATAACGTAATACGTATTAACGTTGTATCATATAACGTAATACGTATTAACGTTGTATTATTTAATGTAATACGTTATAATGCATTGCCATATAACGTAATATATTATAATTTTACACCATATAATGTAATACGTATTAACGTTGTATCATATAATGTAATACGTTATAATGCTATGCCATATAACGTAATACGTTATAACGCTACACCATATAACGCTATACGTTATAACGTTATACCATACAAAGTAATACGTTATGATGTTACACCATACAACGTAATACGATATGACTTTACACCATATAATGTAACACGTATTAACGTTGTATCATATAATGTAATACGTTATAACGTTACACCGTATAACGTATTACGTATTAACGTGGTATCATATAAAATAATACGTTATAATGCTATGCCATATAACGTAATACGTTATAACGTTACACCATATAACGCTATACGTTATAACGTTATGCCATACAGCGTAATACGTTATGACGTTACACCATATAACGTAATACGAATTGACGTTACACCATATAACGTAATACGTTATAACGTTACACCATCTAACGTAATACGTTATAACGTTACAGCATATAACATAATACGTATTAACGTTGTATCATTTAATGTAATACGTTATGACGTTATACCATACAACGTAATACGTTATGATGTTACACCGTACAACGTAATACGATATGATTTTACACCATATAACGTAATACGTATTAACGTTGTATCATATAATGTAATACGTTATGACGTTACACCATATAACGTAATACGTATTAACGTTGTATCGTATCATGTAATACGTTATAATGAAATGCCACATAACGTAATACGATATACCGCTACACCATATAACGTAATACGTTATAACGTTACACCATATAACGCTATACGTTATAACGTTATACCATACAACGTAATACGATATGACGTTACACCATATAACGTAATACGAATTGACGTTACACCATATAACGTAATACGTATTAACGTTGTATCATATAATGTAATACGTTATAATGCTATGCCATATAACGTAATACGTTATAACGTTACACCATATAATGCTATACGTTATAACGTTGTATCATATAATGTAATAAGTTATAATGCTATGCCATATAACGTAAAAGTTATAACGTTACACCATATAACGTAATACGTATTAACGTTCTACCATATAACGTAATATCATATGACGTTACACCATATAAGGTAATACGTATTAACGTTGTACCATACAATGTAATACGTTATAATGCTATGCCATATATGGCAATACGTTATAACGTTACTCCATATAACGCAATACGTATTAACGTTGTATCATATAATGTAATACGTTATAATGCTATGCCATATATCGTAATACGTTATAACGTTACATCATATAACGTAATACGTTATAACGTTACACCATATAACGCTATACGTTATAACGTTATACCATACAACGTAATACGTTATGACGTTACACCATATAACGTAATACGAATTGACGTTACACCATATAACGTAATACGTATTAACGTTTTATCATAAAATGTAATACGTTATAATGCTATGCCATAGAACGTAATACGTTATAAAGTTACACCATATAACGCTATACGTTATTACGTTATACCATACAACGTAATACGTTATGACGTTACACCATATAACGTAATACTTTATGACTTACAACCATATAACGTAATACGTTATCACGATACACCATATAACGTAATACGTATTAACGTTGTATCATATAATGTAATACGTTATAACGTTATACCATACAACGTAATACGTTATGACGTTACACCGTACAACGTAATACGATATTACTTTACACCATATAACGTAATACGTATTAACGTTGTATCAAATAATGTAACACGTTATGACGTTACACCATATAAGGTAATACGTACTAACGTTATACCATATAACGTAATACCATATGACGTTACACCATATAAGGTAATACGTATTAACGTTGTATCATATAATGTAATACGTTATAATGCTATGCCATATAACGTAATACGTTATAACGTTACACCATCTAACGCTATACGTTATAACGTTATACCATACAACGTAATACGTTATGACGTTACACCATATAACGTAATACGATATGACTTTACACCATATAACGTAATACGTATTAACGTTGTATCATATAATGTAAACGTTATGACGTTACACCATATAACGTAATACGTCATGACTTTACACCATATAACGTAATACGTTATAACGTTACACCATACAACGCTATACGTTATAACGTTATACCATACAACGTAATACGTTATGGCTTTACACCATCTAACGTAATACGTATTAACATTGTGTCATTTAATGTAATACGTTATAATGCTATGCCATATAACGTAATACGTATTATCGTTGTATCGTATAATGTAATACGTTATAATGAAATGCCATATATCGTAATACGTTATAGCGTTATGCCATATTACGTAATACGTTATAGCGTTATGCCATATAACGTAATACGTATTAACGTTGTATCATATAATGTAATACGATATGACGTTACACCATATAACGTAATACGTATTAACGTTGTATCATATAATGTAATACGTTATGACGTTATACCATATAGCGCAATACGTATTAACGTTACACCATATAACGTAATACGTTTTAACGTTGTATCATATAATGTAATAGTTTATGACGTTACACCACATAACGCAATACGTATTAACGTTACACCATATAACGTAATACGTATTAACGTTGTATCATATAATGTAATACGTTAAGATGTTACACCATATAACGCAATACGTATTAACGTTATACCATATAACATAATACGTTACGACGTTACACCATATAACGTAATACGTTAAGATGTTACACCATATAACGTAATACGTATTAACGTTGTATCATATAATGTAATACGTTATAATGCTATGCAATATAACGTAATACGTTATAACGTTATGCCATATAACGTAATACGTATTAACGTTGTATCATATAATGTAATACGATATGACGTTACACCATATAAGGTAATACGTATTAACGTTGTATCATATAATGTAATACGTTATGTCGTTACACCATATAACGTAATACGTTATAATGCTATGCCATATAACGTAATACGTTATGACGTTAAACCATATAACGCAATACGTATTAACGTCATACCATTTCGTAATATGTTATAGCGTTATGCCATATTACGTAATACGTTATAGCGTTACACCATATAACGTAATACGTATTAACGTTGTATCATATAACGTAATACGTATTAACGTTGTATTATTTAATGTAATACGTTATAATGCATTGCCATATAACGTAATATATTATAATTTTACACCATATAACGTAATACCTATTAACGTTGTATCATATAATGTAATACGTTATAATGCTATGCCATATAACGTAATACGTTATAACGTTACACCATATAACGCTATACGTTATAACGTTATACCGTACAAAGTAATACGTTATGATGTTACACCATACAACGTAATACGATATGACTTTACACCATATAATGTATTACGTATTAACGTTGTATCATATAATGTAATACGTTATAACGTTACACCGTATAACGTAATACGTATTAACGTGGTATCATATAAAATAATACGTTATAATGCTATGCCATATAACGTAATACGTTATAACGTTACACCATATAACGCTATACGTTATAACGTTATGCCATACAGCGTAATACGTTATGACGTTACACCATATAACGTAATACGAATTGACGTTACACCATATAACGTAATACGTTATAACGTTACACCATCTAACGAAATACGTTATAACGTTACAGCATATAACGTAATACCTATTAACGTTGTATCATATAATGTAATACGATATGACGTTACACCATATAACGCAATACGTATTAACGTTATACCATACAACGTAATACGTTATGACTTTACACCATATAACGTAATATGTTATAACGTTACACCATATAACGCTATACGTTATAACGTTATGCCATACAGCGTAATACGTTATGACGTTACACCATATAACGTAATACGAATTGACGTTACACCATATAACGTAATACGTTATAACGTTACACCATCTAACGAAATACGTTATAACGTTACAGCATATAACGTAATACGTATTAACGTTGTATCATTTAATGTAATACGTTATGACGTTATACCATACAACGTAATACGTTATGATGTTACACCGTACAACGTAATACGATATGACTTTACACCATATAACGTAATACGTATTAACGTTGTATCATATAATGTAATACGTTATGACGTTACACCATATAACGTAATACGTTATGACGTTACACTATATAACGTAATACGTATTAACGTTGTATCGTATCATGTAATACGTTATAATGAAATGCCACATAACGTAATACGATATACCGTTACACCATATAACGTAATACGTTTTAACGTTTTACCATATAACGTAATACGTATTAACGTTGTATCATATAATGTAATATGTTATAATGCAATGCCATATAACGCTATACGTTATAACGTTGTATCATATAATGTAATAAGTTATAATGCTTTGCCATATAACGTAAAAGTTATAACGTTACTCCATATAACGCAATACGTATTAACGTTGTATCATATAATGTAATACGTTATAATGCTATGCCATATAACGTAATACGTTATAACGATACACCATAAAACGTAATACGTTATAACGTTACACCATATAACGCTATACGTTATAACGTTGTATCATATAATGTAATAAGTTATAACGATACACCATATAACGTAATACGTTATAACGTTACACCATATAACGCTATACGTTATAACGTTATACCATACAACGTATTACGTTATGACGTTACACCATACAACGTAATACGTTATAACGTTACACCATATAACGTAATACGTATTAACGTTGTATCATATAATGTAATACGTTATAACGTTACACCGTATAACGTAATACGTATTAACTTTGTATCATATAATGTAATACGTTATAATGTTATGCCATATAACGTAATACGTTATAACGTTACACCGTATAACGTAATACGTATTAACTTTGTATCATATAATGTAATACGTTATAATGCTATGCCATATAACGTAATACGTTATAACGTTACACCATATAACGCTATACGTTATAACGTTGTATCTTATAATGTAATACGTTATAATGAAATGCCATATAACGTAATAAGTATTAACGTTGTATCACATAATGTAATACGTTATAATGCTATGCCATATAACGTAATATGTTATAACGTAACACCATATAACATAATACGTACTAACGTTGTATCATATAATGTAATACGTTATAATGCTATGCCATATAACGTAATACGTTATAACGTTACGCCACATAACGCTGTACGTTATAACGTTGTATCATATAATGTAGTAAGTAATAATGCTATGCCATATAACGTAATACGTTATGACGTTACACCATATAAGGTAATACGTATTAACGTTGTACCATATAATGTAATACGTTATAATGCTATGCCATATAACGTAATACGTTATAACGTTACACCATATAACGTAGTACGTATTAACGATGTATCATATAATGTAATACGTTATGACGTTATACCATATAACGTAATACGTTATAACGTTACACCATATAACGTAATACGTATTAACGTTGTATCATATAATGTAATACGATATGACGTTACACCATATAACGTAATACGTATTAACGTGGTATCATATAATGTAGTACGTTCTGACGTTACACCATATAACGTAATACGTATTAACGTTGTATTATTTAATGTAATACGTTATAATGCATTGCCATATAACGTAATATATTATAATTTTACACCATATAACGTAATACGTATTAACGTTGTATCATATAATGTAATACGTTATAATGCTATGCCATATAACGTAATACGTTATAACGTTACACCATATAACGCTATACGTTATAACGTTATACCGTACAAAGTAATACGTTATGATGTTACACCATACAACGTAATACGATATGACTTTACACCATATAATGTATTACGTATTAACGTTGTATCATATAATGTAATACGTTATAACGTTACACCGTATAACGTAATACGTATTAACGTGGTATCATATAAAATAATACGTTATAATGCTATGCCATATAACGTAATACGTTATAACGTTACACCATATAACGCTATACGTTATAACGTTATGCCATACAGCGTAATACGATATGACGTTACACCATATAACGTAATACGAATTGACGTTACACCATATAACGTAATACGTTATAACGTCACACCATCTAACGAAATACGTTATAACGTTACAGCATATAACGTAATACGTATTAACGTTGTATCATATAATGTAATACGTTATAATGCTATGCCATATAACGTAATACGTTATAACGTTACACCACATAACGCTATACGTTATAACGTTATACCATACAATGTAATACGTTATGACGTTACACCATATAACGTAATACGATATGACTTTACACCATATAACGTAATACGTATTAACGTTGTAACATATAATGTAATACGTTATGACGTTACACCATATAACGTAATACGTCATGACTATACACCATATAACGTAATACGTTATAACGTTACACCATACAACGCTATACGTTATAACGTTATACCATACAACGCAATACGTTATGACTTTACACCATATAACGTAATACGTTATGACGTTACACCATATAACGTAATACGTATTAACGTTGTATCGTATCATGTAATACGTTATAATGAAATGCCACATAACGTAATACGATATACCGTTACACCATATAACGTAATACGTTATAACGTTACACCATATAACGCTATACGTTATAACGTTATACCATACAACGTAATAAGATATGACGTTACACCATATAACGTAATACGAATTGACGTTACACCATATAACGTAATACGTATTAACGTTGTATCATATAATGTAATACGTTATAATGCTATGCCATATAACGTAATACGTTATAACGTTACACCATATAATGCTATACGTTGTAACGTTGTATCATATAATGTAATAAGTTATAATGCTATGCCATATAACGTAAAAGTTATAACGTTACACCATATAACGTAATACGTATTAACGTTATACCATATAACGTAATATCTTATGACGTTACACCATATAAGGTAATACGTATTAACGTTGTACCATATAATGTAATACGTTATAATGCTATGCCATATATGGCAATACGTTATAACGTTACTCCATATAACGCAATACGTGTTAACGTTGTATCATATAATGTAATACGTTATAACGTTATACCATACAACGTAATACGTTATGACGTTACACCATATAACGTAATAATTTATGACTTTACACCATATAACGTAATACGAATTGACGTTACACCATATAACGTAATACGTTATGACTTTACACCATATAACGTAATACGTTATCACGGTACACCATATAACGTAATACGTATTAACGTTGTATCATATAATGTAATACGTTATGACGTTACACCATATAACGTAATACGTATTAACGTTGTATCATATAATGTAATACGTTATAATGCTATGCCATATAACGTAATACGTTATAACGTTACACCATATAACGTAATACGTATTAACGTTGTATCATATAATGTAATACGTTATAATGCTATGCCATATAACGTAATACGTTATAACGTTACACCATATAACGTAATACGTATTAACGTTGTATCATATAACGTAATACGTTATAACGTTACACCATATAACGTAATACGTATTAACGTTGTATCATATAACGTAATACGTTATAACGTTACACCATATAACGTAATACGTATTAACGTTGTGTCATATAATGTAATACGTTATGACGTTACACCATATAACGCAATACGTATTAACGATATACCATACAACGTAATACGTTATGACGTTACACCATATAAGGTAATACGTATTAACGTTATACCATATAACGTAATACCATATGACGTTACACCATATAAGGTAATACGTATTAACGTTGTACCATATAATGTAATACGTTATAATGCTATGCCATATATCGCAATACGTTTATAACGTTACTCCATATAACGCAATACGTATTAACGTTGTATCATATAATGTAATACGTTATAATGCTATGCCATATAACGTAATACGTTATAACGTTACACCATATAACGCTATACGTTTTAACGTTATACCATACAACGTAATACGTTATGACGTTACACCATATAACGTAATACGTATTAACGTTGTATCATATAATGTAATACGTTATAATGCTATGCCATATAACGTAATACGTTATAACGTTACACCATATAACGTAATACATATTAACGTTGTATCATATAATGTAATACGTTATAATGCTATGCCATATAACGTAATACGTTATAACGTTACACCATATAACGCTATACGTTATAACGTTATACCATACAACGTAATACGTTATGACGTTACACCATATAACGTAATACGATATGACTTTACACCATATATCGTAATACGTATTAACGTTGTATCATATAATGTAATACGTTATAATGCTATGCCATATAACGTAATACGTTATAACGTTACACCATATAACGCTATACGTTATAACGTTATACCAAACAACGTAATACGTTATGACGTAACACCATACAACGTAATACGATATGACTTTACACCATATAACGTAATACGTATTAACGTTGTATCATATAACGTAATACGTTATAACGTTACACCATATAACGTAATACGTATTAACGTTGTGTCATATAATGTAATGCGTTATGACGTTACACCATATAACGTAATACGTTATCACGGTACACCATATAACGTAATACGTATTAACGTTGTATCATTTAATGTAATACGTTATAACGTTATAACATACAACGTAATACGTTATGACGTTACACCATACAACGTAATACGATATGACTTTACACCATATAACGTAATACGTATTAACGTTGTATCATACAACGTAATACGTTATGACGTTACACAATATAACGTAATACGAATTGACGTTACACCATATAACGTAAAACGTTATGACTTTACACCATATAACGTAATACGTTATCACGGTACACCATATAACGTAATACGTATTAACGTTGTATCATATAATGTAATACGTTATGACGTTACACCATATAACGTAATACGTATTAATGTTGTATCATATAATGTAATACGTTATAATGCTATGCCATATAACGTAATACGTTATAACGTTACACCATATAACGTAATACGTATTAACGTTGTATCATATAATGTAATACGTTATAATGCTATGCCATATAACGTAATACGTTATAACGTTACACCATATAACGTAATACGTATTAACGTTGTATCATATAACGTAATACGTTATAACGTTACACCATATAACGTAATACGTATTAACGTTGTATCATATAACGTAATACGTTATAACGTTACACCATATAACGTAATACGTATTAACGTTGTGTCATATAATGTAATACGTTATGACGTTACACCATATAACGCAATACGTATTAACGATATACCATACAACGTAATACGTTATGACGTTACACCATATAAGGTAATACGTATTAACGTTATACCATATAACGTAATACCATATGACGTTACACCATATAAGGTAATACGTATTAACGTTGTACCATATAATGTAATACGTTATAATGCTATGCCATATATCGCAATACGTTTATAACGTTACTCCATATAACGCAATACGTATTAACGTTGTATCATATAATGTAATACGTTATAATGCTATGCCATATAACGTAATACGTTATAACGTTACACCATATAACGCTATACGTTATAACGTTATACCATACAACGTAATACGTTATGACGTTACACCATATAACGTAATACGTATTGACGTTGTATCATATAATGTAATACGTTATAATGTTATGCCATATAACGTAATACGTTATAACGTTACACCATATAACGTAATACATATTAACGTTGTATCATATAATGTAATACGTTATAATGCTATGCCATATAACGTAATACGTTATAACGTTACACCATATAACGCTATACGTTATAACGTTATACCATACAACGTAATACGTTATGACGTTACACCATATAACGTAATACGATATGACTTTACACCATATAACGTAATACGTATTAACGTTGTATCATATAATGTAATACGTTATAATGCTATGCCATATAACGTAATACGTTATAACGTTACACCATATAACGCTATACGTTATAACGTTATACCAAACAACGTAATACGTTATGACGTTACACCATACAACGTAATACGTTATAACGTTACACCATATAACGTAATACGTATTAACGTTGTATCATATAATGTAATACGTTATAACGTTACACCCTATAACCTAATACGTATTAACGTTGTGTCATATAATGTAATACGTTATGACGTTACACCATATAAAGCAATACGTATTAACGTTATAGCATACAACGTAATACGTTATGACGTTACACCATTTAACGTAATACTTTATGACTTTACACCATATAACGTAATACGTTATCACGACACACCATATAACGTAATGCGTATTAACGTTGTATCATATAGTGTAATACGTTATGACGTTACACCATATAACGTAATACGTTATAACGTTACACCATATAACGTAATACGTATTAACGTTGTGTCATATAATGTAATACGTTATGACGTTACACCATATAACGCAATACGTATTAACGTTATACCATACAACGTAATACGTTATAACGTTACACCATATAAGGTAATACGTATTAACGTTGTACCATATAATGTAATACGTTATAATGCTATGCCATAAATCGCAATACGTTATAACGTTACTCCATATAACGCAATACGTATTAACGTTGTATCATATAATGTAATACGTAATAATGCTATGCCATATAACGTAATACGTTATAACGTTACACCATATAACGTAATACGTTATAACGTTACACCATATAACGCTATACGTTATAACGTTATACCATACAACGTAATACGTTATGACGTTACACCATTTACCGTAATACCTTATGACTTTACACCATATAACGTAATACGTTATCACGACACACCATATAACGTAATGCGTATTAACGTTGTATCATATAGTGTAATACGTTATGACGTTACACCATATAACGTAATACGTTATAACGTTACACCATATAACGCAATACGTTATAACGTTATACCATACAACGTAATACGTTATGACGTTACACCATATAAGGTAATACGTATTAACGTTATACCATACAACGTAATACGTTATGACGTTACACCATATAAGGTAATACGTATTAACGTTGTACCATATAATGTAATACGTTATAATGCTATGCCATAAATCGCAATACGTTATAACGTTACTCCATATAACGCAATACGTATTAACGTTGTAACATATAATGTAATACGTAATAATGCTATGCCATATAACGTAATACGTTATAACGTACCTCCATATAACGCAATACGTATTAACGTTGTATCATATAATGTAATACGTTATAATGCTATGCCATATAACGTAATACGTTATAACGTTACACCATATAACGTAATTCTTTATAACGTTACACCATACAACGCTATACGTTATAACGTTATACCATACAACGTAATACGTTATGACGTTACACCATATAACGTAATAATTTATGACTTTACACCATATAACGTAATACGTTATCACGATACACCATATAACGTAATGCGTATTAACTTTGTATCATATAATGTAATACGTTATGACGTTACACCATGTAAGGTAATACGTATTAACCTTATACCATATAACGTAATAAGATATGACGTTACACCATATAAGGTAATACGTTATAACGTTGCACCATATAACGTAATACGTATTAACGTTGTATTATATAACGTAATACGTTATCACGATACACCATATAACGTAATGCGTATTAACGTTGTATCATATAATGTAATACGTTATGACGTTACACCATGTAAGGTAATACGTATTAACCTTATACCATATAACGTAATAAGATGTGACGTTACACCATATAAGGTAATACGTTATAACGTTGCACCATATAACGTAATACGTATTAACGTTGTATTATATAACGTAATACGTCATAACGTTACACCATATAACGTAATACGTATTAACGTTGTGTCATATAATGTAATACGTTATGACGTTACACCATATAAAGCAATACGTATTAACGTTATAGCATACAACGTAATACGTTATGACGTTACACCATATAAGGTAATACGTATTAACGTTATACCATATAACGTAATACCATATGACGTTACACCATATAAGGTAATACTTATTAACGTTGTACCATATAATGTAATACGTTATAATGCTATGCCATATAACGTAATACGTTATAACGTTACACCATATAACGCTATACGTTATAACGTTATACCTTACAACGTAACACGCTATGACGTTACACCATATAACGTAAGACGATATGACCTTACACCATATAACGTAATACGTATTAACGTTGTATCATATAATGTAATACGTTATAATGCTATGCCATATAACGTAATACGTTATAACGTTACACCATATAACGTAATACTTTATAACGTTACACCATACAACGCTATACGTTATAACGTTATACCATACAACGTAATACGTTATGACGTTACACCATATAACGTAATAATTTATGACTTTACACCATATAACGTAATACGTTATCACGATACACCATATAACGTAATGCGTATTAACGTTGTATCATATAATGTAATGCGTTATGACGTTACACCATATAACGTAATACGTTATCACGGTACACCATATAACGTAATACGTATTAACGTTGTATCATATAATGTAATACGTTATAATGCTATGCCATATAACGTAATACGTTATAACGTTACACCATATAACGTAATACTTTATAACGTTACACCATACAACGCTATACGTTATAACGTTATACCATACAACGTAATACGTTTTGACGTTACACCATATAACGTAATAATTTATGACTTTACACCATATAACGTAATACGTTATCACGATACACCATATAACGTAATGCGTATTAACGTTGTATCATATAATGTAATGCGTTATGACGTTACACCATATAACGTAATACGTTATCACGGTACACCATATAACGTAATACGTGTTAACGTTGTATCATATAATGTAATACGTTATGACGTTACACCATATAACGTAATACGTATTAACGTTGTATCATTTAATGTAATACGTTATAACGTTATACCATACAACGTAATACGTTATGACGTTACACCATACAACGTAATACGATATGACTTTACGCCATATAACGTAATACGTATTAACGTTGTATCATATAACATAATACGTTATAACGTTACACCATATAACGTAATACGTATTAACGTTGTGTCATATAATGTAATGCGTTATGACGTTACACCATATAACGTAATACGTTATCACGGTACACCATATAACGTAATACGTATTAACGTTGTATCATTTAATGTAATACGTTATAACGTTATAACATACAACGTAATACGTTATGACGTTACACCATACAACGTAATACGATATGACTTTACACCATATAACGTAATACGTATTAACGTTGTATCATACAACGTAATACGTTATGACGTTACACAATATAACGTAATACGAATTGACGTTACACCATATAACGTAATACGTTATGACTTTACACCATATAACGTAATACGTTATCACGGTACACCATATAACGTAATACGTATTAACGTTGTATCATATAATGTAATACGTTATGACGTTACACCATATAACGTAATACGTATTAACGTTGTATCATATAATGTAATACGTTATAATGCTATGCCATATAACGTAATACGTTATAACGTTACACCATATAACGTAATACGTATTAACGTTGTATCATATAACGTAATACGTTATAACGTTACACCATATAACGTAATACGTATTAACGTTGTATCATATAACGTAATACGTTATAACGTTACACCATATAACGTAATACGTATTAACGTTGTGTCATATAATGTAATACGTTATGACGTTACACCATATAACGCAATACGTATTAACGATATACCATACAACGTAATACGTTATGACGTTACACCATATAAGGTAATACGTATTAACGTTATACCATATAACGTAATACCATATGACGTTACACCATATAAGGTAATACGTATTAACGTTGTACCATATAATGTAATACGTTATAATGCTATGCCATATATCGCAATACGTTTATAACGTTACTCCATATAACGCAATACGTATTAACGTTGTATCATATAATGTAATACGTTATAATGCTATGCCATATAACGTAATACGTTATAACGTTACACCATATAACGCTATACGTTATAACGTTATACCATACAACGTAATACGTTATGACGTTACACCATATAACGTAATACGTATTAACGTTGTATCATATAATGTAATACGTTATAATGCTATGCCATATAACGTAATACGTTATAACGTTACACCATATAACGTAATACATATTAACGTTGTATCATATAATGTAATACGTTATAATGCTATGCCATATAACGTAATACGTTATAACGTTACACCATATAACGCTATACGTTATAACGTTATACCATACAACGTAATACGTTATGACGTTACACCATATAACGTAATACGATATGACTTTACACCATATAACGTAATACGTATTAACGTTGTATCATATAATGTAATACGTTATAATGCTATGCCATATAACGTAATACGTTATAACGTTACACCATATAACGCTATACGTTATAACGTTATACCAAACAACGTAATACGTTATGACGTTACACCATACAACGTAATACGTTATAATGTTACACCATATAACGTAATACGTATTAACGTTGTATCATATAATGTAATACGTTATAACGTTACACCCTATAACGTAATACGTATTAACGTTGTGTCATATAATGTAATACGTTATGACGTTACACCATATAAAGCAATACGTATTAACGTTATAGCATACAACGTAATACGTTATGACGTTACACCATATAAGGTAATACGTATTAACGTTATACCATATAACGTAATACCATATGACGTTACACCATATAAGGTAATACTTATTAACGTTGTACCATATAATGTAATACGTTATGACGTTACACCATATAACGCAATACGTATTAACGTTATACCATACAACGTAATACGTTATGACGTTACACCATATAAGGTAATACGTATTAACGTTGTACCATATAATGTAATACGTTATAATGCTATGCCATAAATCGCAATACGTTATAACGTTACTCCATATAACGCAATACGTATTAACGTTGTATCATATAATGTAATACGTAATAATGCTATGCCATATAACGTAATACATTATAACGTTACACCATATAACGTAATACGTTATAACGTTACACCATATAACGCTATACGTTATAACGTTATACCATACAACGTAATACGTTATGACGTTACACCATTTAACGTAATACTTTATGACTTTACACCATATAACGTAATACGTTATCACGACACACCATATAACGTAATGCGTATTAACGTTGTATCATATAGTGTAATACGTTATGACGTTACACCATATAACGTAATACGTTATAACGTTACACCATATAACGTAATACGTATTAACGTTGTGTCATATAATGTAATACGTTATGACGTTACACCATATAACGCAATACGTATTAACGTTATACCATACAACGTAATACGTTATGACGTTACACCATATAAGGTAATACGTATTAACGTTGTACCATATAATGTAATACGTTATAATGCAATGCCATAAATCGCAATACGTTATAACGTTACTCCATATAACGCAATACGTATTAACGTTGTATCATATAATGTAATACGTAATAATGCTATGCCATATAACGTAATACGTTATAACGTTACACCATATAACGTAATACGTTATAACGTTACACCATATAACGCTATACGTTATAACGTTATACCATACAACGTAATACGTTATGACGTTACACCATTTACCGTAATACTTTATGACTTTACACCATATAACGTAATACGTTATCACGACACACCATATAACGTAATGCGTATTAACGTTGTATCATATAGTGTAATACGTTATGACGTTACACCATATAACGTAATACGTTATAACGTTACACCATATAACGCAATACGTTATAACGTTATACCATACAACGTAATACGTTATGACGTTACACCATATAAGGTAATACGTATTAACGTTATACCATACAACGTAATACGTTATGACGTTACACCATATAAGGTAATACGTATTAACGTTGTACCATATAATGTAATACGTTATAATGCTGTGCCATAAATCGCAATACGTTATAACGTTACTCCATATAACGCAATACGTATTAACGTTGTATCATATAATGTAATACGTTATAATGCTATGCCATATAACGTAATACGTTATAACGTTACACCATATAACGTAATTCTTTATAACGTTACACCATACAACGCTATACGTTATAACGTTATACCATATAACGTAATACGTTATCACGATACACCATATAACGTAATGCGTATTAACTTTGTATCATATAATGTAATACGTTATGACGTTACGCCATGTAAGGTAATACGTATTAACCTTATACCATATAACGTAATAAGATATGACGTTACACCATATAAGGTAATACGTTATAACGTTGCACCATATAACGTAATACGTATTAACGTTGTATTATATAACGTAATACGTTATCACGATACACCATATAACGTAATGCGTATTAACGTTGTATCATATAATGTAATACGTTATGACGTTACACCATGTAAGGTAATACGTATTAACCTTATACCATATAACGTAATAAGATGTGACGTTACACCATATAAGGTAATACGTTATAACGTTGCACCATATAACGTAATACGTATTAACGTTGTATTATATAACGTAATACGTCATAACTTTACACCATATAACGTAATACGTATTAACGTTGTGTCATATAATGTAATACGTTATGACGTTACACCATATAAAGCAATACGTATTAACGTTATAGCATACAACGTAATACGCTATGACGTTACACCATATAACGTAAGACGATATGACCTTACACCATATAACGTAATACGTATTAACGTTGTATCATATAATGTAATACGTTATAATGCTATGCCATATAACGTAATACGTTATAACGTTACACCATATAACGTAATACTTTATAACGTTACACCATACAACGCTATACGTTATAACGTTATACCATACAACGTAATACGTTATGACGTTACACCATATAACGTAATAATTTATGACTTTACACCATATAACGTAATACGTTATCACGATACACCATATAACGTAATGCGTATTAACGTTGTATCATATAATGTAATGCGTTATGACGTTACACCATATAACGTAATACGTTATCACGGTACACCATATAACGTAATACGTATTAACGTTGTATCATATAATGTAATACGTTATAATGCTATGCCATATAACGTAATACGTTATAACGTTACACCATATAACGTAATACTTTTTAACGTTACACCATACAACGCTATACGTTATAACGTTATACCATACAACGTAATACGTTTTGACGTTACACCATATAACGTAATAATTTATGACTTTACACCATATAACGTAATACGTTATCACGATACACCATATAACGTAATACGATATGACTTTACACCATATAACGTAATACGATATGACTTTACACCATATAACGTAATACGATATGACTTTACACCATATAACGTAATACGTATTAACGTTGTATCATACAACGTAATACGTTATGACGTTACACAATATAACGTAATACGAATTGACGTTACACCATATAACCTAATACGTTATGACTTTACACCATATAACGTAATACGTTATCACGATACACCATATAACGTAATGCGTATTAACGTTGTATCATATAATGTAATGCGTTATGACGTTACACCATATAACGTAATACGTTATCACGGTACACCATATAACGTAATACGTATTAACGTTGTATCATTTAATGTAATACGTTATAACGTTATAACATACAACGTAATACGTTATGACGTTACACCATACAACGTAATACGATATGACTTTACACCATATAACGTAATACGATATGACTTTACACCATATAACGTAATACGTATTAACGTTGTATCATACAACGTAATACGTTATGACGTTACACAATATAACGTAATACGAATTGACGTTACACCATATAACGTAATACGTTATGACTTTACACCATATAACGTAATACGTTATCACGGTACACCATATAACGTAATACGTATTAACGTTGTATCATATAATGTAATACGTTATGACGTTACACCATATAACGTAATACGTATTAACGTTGTATCATATAATGTAATACGTTATAATGCTATGCCATATAACGTAATACGTTATAACGTTACACCATATAACGTAATACGTATTAACGTTGTATCATATAACGTAATACGTTATAACGTTACACCATATAACGTAATACGTATTAACGTTGTGTCATATAATGTAATACGTTATGACGTTACACCATATAACGCAATACGTATTAACGATATACCATACAACGTAATACGTTATGACGTTACACCATATAAGGTAATACGTATTAACGTTATACCATATAACGTAATACCATATGACGTTACACCATATAAGGTAATACTTATTAACGTTGTACCATATAATGTAATACGTTATAATGCTATGCCATATAACGTAATACGTTATAACGATACACCATATAACGCTATACGTTATAACGTTATACCTTACAACGTAATACGCTATGACGTTACACCATATAACGTAAGACGATATGACCTTACACCATATAACGTAATACGTATTAACGTTGTATCATATAATGTAATACGTTATAATGCTATGCCATATAACGTAATACGTTATAACGTTACACCATATAACGTAATACGTAATAACGTTACACCATATAACGCAATACGTTATAACGTTATACCATACAACGTAATACGTTATGACGTTACACCATATAAGGTAATACGTATTAACGTTATACCATACAATGTAATACGTTATGACGTTACACCATATAACGTAAGAATTTATGACTTTACACCATATAACGTAATACGTTATCACGATACACCATATAACGTAATGCGTATTAACGTTGTATCATATAATGTAATACGTTATGACGTTACACCATGTAAGGTAATACGTATTAACGTTATACCATATAACGTAATAAGATATGACGTTACACCATATAAGGTAATACGTTATAACGTTGCACCATATAACGTAATACGTATTAACGTTGTATCATATAATGTAATACGTTATAATGCTATGCCATATAACGTAATACGTTATAACGTTACACCATATAACGCTATACGTTATAACGTTATACCATACAACGTAATACGTTATAACGTTACACCATACAACGTAATACGTTAGAACGTTACACCATATAACGTAATACGTATTAACGTTGTGTCATATAATGTAATACGTTATGACGTTACACCATATAACGCAATACGTATTAACGTTATACCATACAACGTAATACGTTGTGACGTTACACCATATAAGGTAATACGTATTAACGTTGTACCATATAATGTAATACGTTATAATGCTATGCCATAAATCGCAATACGTTATAACGTTACTCCATATAACGCAATACGTATTAACGTTGTATCATATAATGTAATACGTAATAATGCTATGCCATATAACGTAATACGTTATAACGTTACACCATATAACGTAATACGTTATAACGTTACACCATATAACGCTATACGTTATAACGTTATACCATACAACGTAATACGTTATGACGTTACACCATATAACGTAATACGATATGACTTTACACCATATAACGTAATACGTATTAACGTTGTATCATATAATGTAATACGTTATAATGCTATGCCATATAACGTAATACGTTATAACGTTACACCATATAACGCTATACGTTATAACGTTATACCAAACAACGTAATACGTTATGACGTTACACCATACAACGTAATACGTTATAACGTTACACCATATAACGTAATACGTATTAACGTTGTATCATATAATGTAATACGTTATAACGTTACACCCTATAACGTAATACGTATTAACGTTGTGTCATATAATGTGATACGTCATGACGTTACACCATATAAAGCAATACGTATTAACGTTATAGCATACAACGTAATACGTTATGACGTTACACCATATAAGGTAATACGTATTAACGTTATACCATATAACGTAATACCATATGACGTTACACCATATAAGGTAATACTTATTAACGTTGTACCATATAATGTAATACGTTATAATGCTATGCCATATAACGTAATACGTTATAACGTTACACCATATAACGCTATACGTTATAACGTTATACCTTACAACGTAATACGCTATGACGTTACACCATATAACGTAATACGATATGACCTTACACCATATAACGTAATACGTATTAACGTTGTATCATATAATGTAATACGTTATAATGCTATGCCATATAACGTAATACGTTATAACGTTACACCATATAACGTAATTCTTTATAACGTTACACCATACAACGCTATACGTTATAACGTTATACCATACAACGTAATACGTTATGACGTTACACCATATAACGTAATAATTTATGACTTTACACCATATAACGTAATACGTTATCACGATACACCATATAACGTAATGCGTATTAACGTTGTATAATATAATGTAATACGTTATGACGTTACACCATGTAAGGTAATACGTATTAACCTTATACCATATAACGTAATAAGATATGACGTTACACCATATAAGGTAATACGTTATAACGTTGCACCATATAACGTAATACGTATTAACGTTGTATTATATAACGTAATACGTCATAACGTTACACCATATAACGTAATACGTATTAACGTTGTGTCATATAATGTAATACGTTATGACGTTACACCATATAAAGCAATACGTATTAACGTTATAGCATACAACGTAATAGGTTATGACGTTACACCATATAAGGTAATACGTATTAACGTTATACCATATAACGTAATACCATATGACGTTACACCATATAAGGTAATACTTATTAACGTTGTACCATATAATGTAATACGTTATAATGCTATGCCATATAACGTAATACGTTATAACGATACACCATATAACGCTATACGTTATAACGTTATACCTTACAACGTAATACGCTATGACGTTACACCATATAACGTAAGACGATATGACCTTACACCATATAACGTAATACGTATTAACGTTGTATCATATAATGTAATACGTTATAATGCTATGCCATATAACGTAATACGTTATAACGTTACACCATATAACGTAATACGTTATAACGTTACACCATATAACGCAATACGTTATAACGTTATACCATACAACGTAATACGTTATGACGTTACACCATATAAGGTAATACGTATTAACGTTATACCATACAATGTAATACGTTATGACGTTACACCATATAACGTAAGAATTTATGACTTTACACCATATAACGTAATACGTTATCACGATACACCATATAACGTAATGCGTATTAACGTTGTATCATATAATGTAATACGTTATGACGTTACACCATGTAAGGTAATACGTATTAACGTTATACCATATAACGTAATAAGATATGACGTTACACCATATAAGGTAATACGTTATAACGTTGCACCATATAACGTAATACGTATTAACGTTGTATCATATAATGTAATACGTTATAATGCTATGCCATATAACGTAATACGTTATAACGTTACACCATATAACGCTATACGTTATAACGTTATACCATACAACGTAATACGTTATAACGTTACACCATACAACGTAATACGTTAGAACGTTACACCATATAACGTAATACGTATTAACGTTGTGTCATATAATGTAATACGTTATGACGTTACACCATATAACGCAATACGTATTAACGTTATACCATACAACGTAATACGTTATGACGTTACACCATATAAGGTAATACGTATTAACGTTGTACCATATAATGTAATACGTTATAATGCTATGCCATAAATCGCAATACGTTATAACGTTACTCCATATAACGCAATACGTATTAACGTTGTATCATATAATGTAATACGTAATAATGCTATGCCATATAACGCAATACGTTATAACGTTACACCATATAACGTAATACGTTATAACGTTACACCATATAACGCTATACGTTATAACGTTATACCATACAACGTAATACGTTATGACGTTACACCATATAACGTAATACGATATGACTTTACACCATATAACGTAATACGTATTAACGTTGTATCATATAATGTAATACGTTATAATGCTATGCCATATAACGTAATACGTTATAACGTTACACCATATAACGCTATACGTTATAACGTTATACCAAACAACGTAATACGTTATGACGTTACACCATACAACGTAATACGTTATAACGTTACACCATATAACGTAATACGTATTAACGTTGTATCATATAATGTAATACGTTATAACGTTACACCCTATAACGTAATACGTATTAACGTTGTGTCATATAATGTGATACGTCATGACGTTACACCATATAAAGCAATACGTATTAACGTTATAGCATACAACGTAATACGTTATGACGTTACACCATATAAGGTAATACGTATTAACGTTATACCATATAACGTAATACCATATGACGTTACACCATATAAGGTAATACTTATTAACGTTGTACCATATAATGTAATACGTTATAATGCTATGCCATATAACGTAATACGTTATAACGTTACACCATATAACGCTATACGTTATAACGTTATACCATACAACGTAATACGTTATGACGTTACACCATTTAACGTAATACTTTATGACTTTACACCATATAACGTAATACGTTATCACGACACACCATATAACGTAATGCGTATTAACGTTGTATCATATAGTGTAATACGTTATGACGTTACACCATATAACGTAATACGTTATAACGTTACACCATATAACGCAATACGTTATAACGTTATACCATACAACGTAATACGTTATGACGTTACACCATATAAGGTAATACGTATTAACGTTATACCATACAACGTAATACGTTATGACGTTACACCATATAAGGTAATACGTATTAACGTTGTACCATATAATGTAATACGTTATAATGCTATGCCATAAATCGCAATACGTTATAACGTTACTCCATATAACGCAATACGTATTAACGTTGTATCATATAATGTAATACGTAATAATGCTATGCCATATAACGTAATACGTTATAACGTACCTCCATATAACGCAATACGTATTAACGTTGTATCATATAATGTAATACGTTATAATGCTATGCCATATAACGTAATACGTTATAACGTTACACCATATAACGTAATTCTTTATAACGTTACACCATACAACGCTATACGTTATAACGTTATACCATACAACGTAATACGTTATGACGTTACACCATATAACGTAATAATTTATGACTTTACACCATATAACGTAATACGTTATCACGATACACCATATAACGTAATGCGTATTAACGTTGTATCATATAATGTAATACGTTATGACGTTACACCATGTAAGGTAATACGTATTAACCTTATACCATATAACGTAATAAGATATGACGTTACACCATATAAGGTAATACGTTATAACGTTGCACCATATAACGTAATACGTATTAACGTTGTATTATATAACGTAATACGTGATAACGTTACACCATATAACGTAATACGTATTAACGTTGTGTCATATAATGTAATACGTTATGACGTTACACCATATAAAGCAATACGTATTAACGTTATAGCATACAACGTTATACGTTATGACGTTACACCATATAAGGTAATACGTATTAACGTTATACCATATAACGTAATACCATATGACGTTACACCATATATGGTAATACTTATTAACGTTGTACCATATAATGTAATACGTTATAATGCTATGCCATATAACGTAATACGTTATAACGTTACACCATATAACGCTATACGTTATAACGTTATACCTTACAACGTAATACGCTATGACGTTACACCATATAACGTAAGACGATATGACCTTACACCATATAACGTAATACGTATTAACGTTGTATCATATAATGTAATACGTTATAATGCTATGCCATATAACGTAATACGTTATAACGTTACACCATATAACGTAATACGTTATAACGTTACACCATATAACGCAATACGTTATAACGTTATACCATACAACGTAATACGTTATGACGTTACACCATATAAGGTAATACGTATTAACGTTATACCATACAATGTAATACGTTATGACGTTACACCATATAACGTAATAATTTATGACTTTACAACATATAACGTAATACGTTATCACGATACACCATATAACGTAATGCGTATTAACGTTGTATCATATAATGTAATACGTTATGACGTTACACCATGTAAGGTAATACGTATTAACGTTATACCATATAACGTAATAAGATATGACGTTACACCATATAAGGTAATACGTTATAACGTTGCACCATATAACGTAATACGTATTAACGTTGTATCATATAATGTAATACGTTATAATGCTATGCCATATAACGTAATACGTTATAACGTTACACCATATAACGCTATACGTTATAACGTTATACCATACAACGTAATACGTTATAACGTTACACCATACATCGTAATACGTTAGAACGTTACACCATATAACGTAATACGTATTAACGTTGTATCATATAATGTAATACGTTATAATGCTATGCCATATAACGTAATACGTTATAACGTTACACCATACAACGCTATACGTTATAACGTTATACCATACAACGTAATACGTTATGACGTTACACCATATAACGTAATACGATATGACTTTACACCATATAACGTAATACTTATTAACGTTGTATCACATAATGTAATACGTCATAACTTTATACCATACAACGTAATACATTATAACGTTACACCATATAAGGTAATACGTATTAACGTTATACCATATAACGTAATACCATATGACGTTACACCATATAAGGTAATACGTATTAACGTTGTACCATATAATGTAATACGTTATAATGCTATGCCATATATCGCAATACGTTTATAACGTTACTCCATATAACGCAATACGTATTAACGTTGTATCATATAATGTAATACGTTATAATGCTATGCCATATAACGTAATACGTTATAACGTTACACCATATAACGCTATACGTTATAACGTTATACCATACAACGTAATACGTTATGACGTTACACCATATAACGTAATACGTATTAACGTTGTATCATATAATGTAATACGTTATAATGCTATGCCATATAACGTAATACGTTATAACGTTACACCATATAACGTAATACATATTAACGTTGTATCATATAATGTAATACGTTATAATGCTATGCCATATAACGTAATACGTTATAACGTTACACCATATAACGCTATACGTTATAACGTTATACCATACAACGTAATACGTTATGACGTTACACCATATAAAGCAATACGTATTAACGTTATACCATACAACGTAATACGTTATAACGTTACACCATATAACGCTATACGTTATAACGTTATACCATACAACGTAATACGTTATGACGTTACACCATATAACGTAATACGTATTAACGTTGTATCATATAATGTAATACGTTATAATGCTATGCCATATAACGTAATACGTTATAACGTTACACCATATAACGTAATTCTTTATAACGTTACACCATACAACGTAATACGATATGACCTTACACCATATAACGTAATACGTATTAACGTTGTATCATATAATGTAATACGTTATAATGCTATGCCATATAACGTAATACGTTATAACGTTACACCATATAACGCTGTACGTTATAACGTTATACCATACAACGTAATACGTTATAACGTTACACCATACAACGTAATACGTTAGAACGTTACACCATATAACGTAATACGTATTAACGTTGTGTCATATAATGTAATACGTTATGACGTTACACCATATAACGCAATACGTATTAACGTTATACCATACAACGTAATACGTTATAATGCTATGCCATATAACGTAATACGTTATAACGTTACACCATATAACGTAATTCTTTATAACGTTACACCATACAACGTAATACGATATGACCTTACACCATATAACGTAATACGTATTAACGTTGTATCATATAACGTAATACGTTATAACGTTACACCATATAACGCAATACGTTATAACGTTATACCATACAACGTAATACGTTATGACGTTACACCATATAAGGTAATACGTATTAACGTTATACCATACAACGTAATACGTTATGACGTTACACCATATAAGGTAATACGTATTAACGTTGTACCATAAAATGTAATACGTTATAATGCTATGCCATAAATCGCAATACGTTATAACGTTACTCCATATAACGCAATACGTATTAACGTTGTATCATATAATGTAATACGTAATAATGCTATGCCATATAACGTAATACGTTATAACGTACCTCCATATAACGCAATACGTATTAACGTTGTATCATATAATGTAATACGTTATAATGCTATTCCATATAACGTAATACGTTATAACGTTACACCATATAACGTAATTCTTTATAACGTTACACCACACAACGCTATACGTTATAACGTTATACCATACAACGTAATACGTTATGACGTTACACCATATAACGTAATAATTTATGACTTTACACCATATAACGTAATACGTTATCACGATACACCATATAACGTAATGCGTATTAACGTTGTATCATATAATGTAATACGTTATGACGTTACACCATGTAAGGTAATACGTATTAACCTTATACCATATAACGTAATAAGATATGACGTTACACCATATAAGGTAATACGTTATAACGTTGCACCATATAACGTAATACGTATTAACGTTGTATTATATAACGTAATACGTCATAACGTTACACCATATAACGTAATACGTATTAACGTTGTGTCATATAATGTAATACGTTATGACGTTACACCATATAAAGCAATACGTATTAACGTTATAGCATACAACGTAATACGTTATGACGTTACACCATATAAGGTAATACGTATTAACGTTATACCATATAACGTAATACCATATGACGTTACACCATATAAGGTAATACTTATTAACGTTGTACCATATAATGTAATACGTTATAATGCTATGCCATATAACGTAATACGTTATAACGTTACACCATATAACGCTATACGTTATAACGTTATACCTTACAACGTAATACGCTATGACGTTACACCATATAACGTAAGACGATATGACCTTACACCATATAACGTAATACGTATTAACGTTGTATCATATAATGTAATACGTTATAATGCTATGCCATATAACGTAATACGTTATAACCTTACACCATATAACGTACTACGTTATAACGTTACACCATATAACGCAATACGTTATAACGTTATACCATACAACGTAATACGTTATGACGTTACACCATATAAGGTAATACGTATTGACGTTATACCATACAATGTAATACGTTATGACGTTACACCATATAACGTAATAATTTATGACTTTACACCATATAACGTAATACGTTATCACGATACACCATATAACGTAATGCGTATTAACGTTGTATCATATAATGTAATACGTTATGACGTTACACCATGTAAGGTAATACGTATTAACGTTATACCATATAACGTAATAAGATATGACGTTACACCATATAAGGTAATACGTTATAACGTTGCACCATATAACGTAATACGTATTAACGTTGTATCATATAATGTAATACGTTATAATGCTATGCCATATAACGTAATACGTTATAACGTTACACCATATAACGCCATACGTTATAACGTTATACCATACAACGTAATACGTTATAACGTTACACCATACTACGTAATACGTTAGAACGTTACACCATATAACGTAATACGTATTAACGTTGTGTCATATAATGTAATACGTTATGACGTTACACCATATAACGCAATACGTATTAACGTTATACCATACAACGTAATACGTTATGACGTTACACCATATAAGGTAATACGTATTAACGTTGTACCATATAATGTAATACGTTATAATGCTATGCCATAAATCGCAATACGTTATAACGTTACTCCATATAACGCAATACGTATTAACGTTGTATCATATAATGTAATACGTAATAATGCTATGCCATATAACGTAATACGTTATAACGTTACACCATATAACGTAATACGTTATAACGTTACACCATATAACGCTATACGTTATAACGTTATACCATACAACGTAATACGTTATGACGTTACACCATTTAACGTAATACTTTATGACTTTACACCATATAACGTAATACGTTATCACGACACACCATATAACGTAATGCGTATTAACGTTGTATCATATAGTGTAATACGTTATGACGTTACACCATATAACGTAATACGTTATAACGTTACACCATATAACGCAATACGTTATAACGTTATACCATACAACGTAATACGTTATGACGTTACACCATATAAGGTAATACGTATTAACGTTATACCATACAACGTAATACGTTATGACGTTACACCATATAAGGTAATACGTATTAACGTTGTACCATATAATGTAATACGTTATAATGCTATGCCATAAATCGCAATACGTTATAACGTTACACCATATAACGCAATGCGTATTAACGTTGTAACATATAATGTAATACGTAATAATGCTATGCCATATAACGTAATACGTTATAACGTACCTCCATATAACGCAATACGTATTAACGTTGTATCATATAATGTAATACGTTATAATGCTATGCCATATAACGTAATACGTTATAACGTTACACCATATAACGTAATTCTTTATAACGTTACACCATACAACGCTATACGTTATAACGTTATACCATACAACGTAATACGTTATGACGTTACACCATATAACGTAATAATTTATGACTTTACACCATATAACGTAATACGTTATCACGATACACCATATAACGTAATGCGTATTAACTTTGTATCATATAATGTAATACGTTATGACGTTACACCATGTAAGGTAATACGTATTAACCTTATACCATATAACGTAATAAGATATGACGTTACATCATATAAGGTAATACGTTATAACGTTGCACCATATAACTTAATACGTATTAACGTTGTATTATATAACGTAATACGTCATAACGTTACACCATATAACGTAATACGTATTAACGTTGTGTCATATAATGTAATACGTTATGACGTTACACCATATAAAGCAATACGTATTAACGTTATAGCATACAACGTAATACGTTATGACGTTACACCATATAAGGTAATACGTATTAACGTTATACCATATAACGTAATACCATATGACGTTACACCATATAAGGTAATACTTATTAACGTTGTACCATATAATGTAATACGTTATAATGCTATGCCATATAACGTAATACGTTATAACGTTACACCATATAACGCTATACGTTATAACGTTATACCTTACAACGTAATACGCTATGACGTTACACCATATAACGCAATACGTTATAACGTTATACCATACAACGTAATACGTTATGACGTTACACCATATAAGGTAATACGTATTAACGTTATACCATACAATGTAATACGTTATGACGTTACACCATATAACGTAATAATTTATGACTTTACACCATATAACGTAATACGTTATAACGTTACACCATATAACGCTATACGTTATAACGTTATACCTTACAACGTAATACGCTATGACGTTACACCATATAACGCAATACGTTATAACGTTATACCATACAACGTAATACGTTATGACGTTACACCATATAAGGTAATACGTTATAACGTTGCACCATATAACGTAATACGTATTAACGTTGTATCATATAATGTAATACGTTATAATGCTATGCCATATAACGTAATACGTTATAACGTTACACCATATAACGTAATACGTATTAACGTTGTATCATATAATGTAATACGTTATAATGCTATGCCATATAACGTAATACGTTATAACGTTACACCATATAACGCTATACGTTATAACGTTATACCATACAACGTAATACGTTATGACGTTACACCATACAACGTAATACGTATTAACGTTGTGTCATATAATGTAATACGTTATGACGTTACACCATATAAAGCAATACGTATTAACGTTATAGCATACAACGTAATACGTTATGACGTTACACCATATAAGGTAATACGTATTAACGTTATACCATATAACGTAATACCATATGACGTTACACCATATAAGGTAATACTTATTAACGTTGTATCATATAATGTAATACGTTATAATGCTATGCCATATAACGTAATACGTTATAACGTTACACCATATAACGCTATACGTTATAACGTTATACCTTACAACGTAATACGTTATGACGTTACACCATATAAAGTAATACGATATGACTTTACACCATATAACGTAATACGTATTAACGTTGTATCATATAATGTAATACGTTATAATGCTATGCCATATAACGTAATACGTTATAACGTTACACCATATAACGCTATACGTTATAACGTTATACCTTACAACGTAATACGCTATGACGTTACACCATATAACGCAATACGTTATAACGTTATACCATACAACGTAATACGTTATGACGTTACACCATATAAGGTAATACGTATTAACGTTATACCATACAATGTAATACGTTATGACGTTACACCATATAACGTAATAATTTATGACTTTACACCATATAACGTAATACGTTATCACGATACACCATATAACGTAATGCGTATTAACGTTGTATCATATAATGTAATGCGTTATGACGTTACACCATGTAAGGTAATACGTATTAACGTTATACCATATAACGTAATAAGATATGACGTTACACCATATAAGGTAATACGTTATAACGTTGCACCATATAACGTAATACGTATTAACGTTGTATCATATAATGTAATACGTTATAATGCTATGCCATATAACGTAATACGTTATAACGTTACACCATATAACGTAATACGTATTAACGTTGTATCATATAATGTAATACGTTATAATGCTATGCCATATAACGTAATACGTTATAACGTTACACCATATAACGCTATACGTTATAACGTTATACCATACAACGTAATACGTTATGACGTTACACCATACAACGTAATACGTATTAACGTTGTGTCATATAATGTAATACGTTATGACGTTACACCATATAAAGCAATACGTATTAACGTTATAGCATACAACGTAATACGTTATGACGTTACACCATATAAGGTAATACGTATTAACGTTATACCATATAACGTAATACCATATGACGTTACACCATATAAGGTAATACTTATTAACGTTGTATCATATAATGTAATACGTTATAATGCTATGCCATATAACGTAATACGTTATAACGTTACACCATATAACGCTATACGTTATAACGTTATACCTTACAACGTAATACGTTATGACGTTACACCATATAAAGTAATACGATATGACTTTACACCATATAACGTAATACGTATTAACGTTGTATCATATAATGTAATACGTTATAATGCTATGCCATATAACGTAATACGTTATAACGTTACACCAGATAACGCTATACGTTATAACGTTATACCATACAACGTAATACGTTATAACGTTACACCATACAACGTAATACGTTAGAACGTTACACCATATAACGTAATACGTATTAACGTTGTATCATATAATGTAATACGTATTAACGTTGTATCATATAATGTAATACGTTATGACGTTAAACCATATAACGTAATACGTCATGACTTTACACCATATAACGTAATACGTTATAACGTTACACCATATAACGCTATACGTTATAACGTTATACCATACAACGTAATACGTTATGACTTTACACCATATAACGTAACACGTTATGACGTCACACCATATAACGTAATACGTATTAACGTTGTATCGTATCATGTAATACGTTATAATGAAATGCCACATAACGTTATACGATATACCGTTACACCATATAACGTAATACGTTTTAACGTTACACCATATAACGTAATACTTATTAACGTTGTATCATATAATGTAATATGTTATAATGCAATGCCATATAACGTAATACGTTATAACGTTACACCATATGTCGCTATACGTTATAACGTTGTATCATATAATGTAATAAGTTATAATGCTATGCCATTTAACGTAAAAGTTATAACGTTACACCATATAACGTAATACGTATTAACGTTGTATCATATAATGTAATACGTCATAACGTTATACCATACAACGTAATACGTTATAACGTTACACCATGTAAGGTAATACGTATTAACGTTATACCATATAACGTAATACCATATAACGTTACACCATATAAAGTAATACGTATTAACGTTGTACCATATAATGTAATACGTTATAATGCTATGCCATAAATCGCAATACGTTATAACGTTACTCCATATAACGCAATACGTATTAACCTTGTATCATATAATGTAATACGTTATAATGCTATGGCATATAACGTAATACGTATTAACGTTGTGTCATATAATGTAATACGTTATGACGTTACACCATATAACGCAATACGTATTAACGTTATACCATACAACGTAATACGTTATGACGTTACACCATATAAGGTAATACGTATTAACGTTGTATCATATAATGTAATACGATATAATGCTATGCCATATAACGTAATACGTTATAACGTTACACCATATAACGTAATACGTATTAACGTTGTATCATATAACGTAATACGTTATAACGTTACACCATATAACGTAATACGTATTAACGTTGTGTCATATAATGTAATACGTTATGACGTTACACCATATAACGCAATACGTATTAACGTTATACCATACAATGTAATACGTTATGACGTTACACCATATAACGTAATAATTTATGACTTTACACCATATAACGTAATACGTTATCACGATACACCATATAACGTAATGCGTATTAACGTTGTATCATATAATGTAATGCGTTATGACGTTACACCATGTAAGGTAATACGTATTAACGTTATACCATATAACGTAATAAGATATGACGTTACACCATATAAGGTAATACGTTATAACGTTGCACCATATAACGTAATACGTATTAACGTTGTATCATATAATGTAATACGTTATAATGCTATGCCATATAACGTAATACGTTATAACGTTACACCATATAACGTAATACGTATTAACGTTGTATCATATAATGTAATACGTTATAATGCTATGCCATATAACGTAATACGTTATAACGTTACACCATATAACGCTATACGTTATAACGTTATACCATACAACGTAATACGTTATGACGTTACACCATACAACGTAATACGTATTAACGTTGTGTCATATAATGTAATACGTTATGACGTTACACCATATAAAGCAATACGTATTAACGTTATAGCATACAACGTAATACGTTATGACGTTACACCATATAAGGTAATACGTATTAACGTTATACCATATAACGTAATACCATATGACGTTACACCATATAAGGTAATACTTATTAACGTTGTATCATATAATGTAATACGTTATAATGCTATGCCATATAACGTAATACGTTATAACGTTACACCATATAACGCTATACGTTATAACGTTATACCTTACAACGTAATACGTTATGACGTTACACCATATAAAGTAATACGATATGACTTTACACCATATAACGTAATACGTATTAACGTTGTATCATATAATGTAATACGTTATAATGCTATGCCATATAACGTAATACGTTATAACGTTACACCATATAACGCTATACGTTATAACGTTATACCATACAACGTAATACGTTATAACGTTACACCATACAACGTAATACGTTAGAACGTTACACCATATAACGTAATACGTATTAACGTTGTATCATATAATGTAATACGTATTAACGTTGTATCATATAATGTAATACGTTATGACGTTAAACCATATAACGTAATACGTCATGACTTTACACCATATAACGTAATACGTTATAACGTTACACCATATAACGCTATACGTTATAACGTTATACCATACAACGTAATACGTTATGACTTTACACCATATAACGTAACACGTTATGACGTCACACCATATAACGTAATACGTATTAACGTTGTATCGTATCATGTAATACGTTATAATGAAATGCCACATAACGTTATACGATATACCGTTACACCATATAACGTAATACGTTTTAACGTTACACCATATAACGTAATACGTATTAACGTTGTATCATATAATGTAATATGTTATAATGCAATGCCATATAACGTAATACGTTATAACGTTACACCATATGTCGCTATACGTTATAACGTTGTATCATATAATGTAATAAGTTATAATGCTATGCCATTTAACGTAAAAGTTATAACGTTACACCATATAACGTAATACGTATTAACGTTGTGTCATATAATGTAATACGTTATGACGTTACACCATATAACGCAATACGTATTAACGTTATACCATACAACGTAATACGTTATGACGTTACACCATATAAGGTAATACGTATTAACGTTGTATCATATAATGTAATACGATATAATGCTATGCCATATAACGTAATACGTTATAACGTTACACCATATAACGTAATACGTATTAACGTTGTATCATATAACGTAATACGTTATAACGTTACACCATATAACGTAATACGTATTAACGTTGTGTCATATAATGTAATACGTTATGACGTTACACCATATAACGCAATACGTATTAACGTTATACCATACAACGTAATACGTTATGACGTTACACCATATAAGGTAATACGTATTAACGTTGTAACATATAATGTAATACGTTATAATGCTATGCCATATAACGTAATACGTTATAACGTTACACCATATAACGTAATACGATATGACTTTACACCATATAACGTAATACGCATTAACGTTGTATCATTTAATGTAATACGTTATAACGTTATACCATACAACGTAATACGTTATGACATTACACCATTTAACGTAATACTTTATGACTTTACACCATATAACGTAATACGTTATCACGATACACCATATAACGTAATGCGTATTAACGTTGTATCATATAGTGTAATACGTTATGACGTTACACCATATAACGTAATACGTATTAACGTTGTATCATATAATGTAATACGTTATAATGCTATGCCATATAACGTAATACGTTATAACGTTACACCATATAACGTAATACGTATTAACGTTGTATCATATAATGTAATACGTAATAATGCTATGCCATATAACGTAATACGTTATAACGTTACACCATATAACGTAATACGTCATGACTTTACACCATATAACGTAATACGTTATAACGTTACACCATATAACGCTATACGTTATAACGTTATACCATACAACGTAATACGTTATGACTTTACACCATATAACGTAACACGTTATGACGTCACACCATATAACGTAATACGTATTAACGTTGTATCATATAATGTAATACGTCATAACGTTATACCATACAACGTAATACGTTATAACGTTACACCATGTAAGGTAATACGTATTAACGTTATACCATATAACGTAATACCATATAACGTTACACCATATAAAGTAATACGTATTAACGTTGTACCATATAATGTAATACGTTATAATGCTATGCCATAAATCGCAATACGTTATAACGTTACTCCATATAACGCAATACGTATTAACCTTGTATCATATAATGTAATACGTTATAATGCTATGGCATATAACGTAATACGTATTAACGTTGTGTCATATAATGTAATACGTTATGACGTTACACCATATAACGCAATACGTATTAACGTTATACCATACAACGTAATACGTTATGACGTTACACCATATAAGGTAATACGTATTAACGTTGTATCATATAATGTAATACGATATAATGCTATGCCATATAACGTAATACGTTATAACGTTACACCATATAACGTAATACGTATTAACGTTGTATCATATAACGTAATACGTTATAACGTTACACCATATAACGTAATACGTATTAACGTTGTGTCATATAATGTAATACGTTATGACGTTACACCATATAACACAATACGTATTAACGTTATACCATACAACGTAATACGTTATGACGTTACACCATATAAGGTAATACGTATTAACGTTGTACCATATAATGTAATACGTTATAATGCTATGCCATATAACGTAATACGTTATAACGTTACACCATATAACGTAATACGATATGACTTTACACCATATAACGTAATACGCATTAACGTTGTATCATTTAATGTAATACGTTATAACGTTATACCATACAACGTAATACGTTATGACATTACACCATTTAACGTAATACTTTATGACTTTACACCATATAACGTAATACGTTATCACGATACACCATATAACGTAATGCGTATTAACGTTGTATCATATAGTGTAATACGTTATGACGTTACACCATATAACGTAATACGTGATAACGTTACACCATATAACGCAATACGTTATAACGTTATACCATATAACGTAATAAGATATGACGTTACACCATATAAGGTAATACGTTATAACGTTGCACCATATAACGTAATACGTATTAACGTTGTATCATATAATGTAATACGTTATAATGCTATGCCATATAACGTAATACGTTATAGCGTTACACCATATAACGTAATACAATATGACTTTACACCATATAACGTAATACGCATTAACGTTGTATCATTTAATGTAATACGTTTTAACGTTATACCATACAACGTAATACGTTATGACGTTACACCATACAACGTAATACGATATGACATTACACCATATAACGTAATACGTATTAACGTTGTATCATATAACGTAATACGTTATAACGTTACACCATATAACGTAATACGTATTAACGTTGTGTCATATAATGTAATGCGTTATGACGTCACACCATATAACGCAATACGTATTAACGTTATACCATACAACGTAATACGTTATGACGTTACACAATATAACGTAATACGAATTGACGTTACACCATATAACGTAATACGTTATGACTTTACACCATATAACGTAATACGTTATCACGGTACACCATATAACGTAATACGTATTAACGTTGTATCATATAATGTAATACGTTATGACGTTACACCATATACCGTAATACGTATTAACGTTGTATCATATAATGTAATACGTTATAATGCTATGCCATATAACGTAATACGTTATAACGTTACACCATATAACGTAATACGTATTAACGTTGTATCATATAATGTAATACGTTATAATGCTATGCCATATAACGTAATACGTTATAACGTTACACCATATAACGTAATTCGTATTAACGTTGTATCATATAACGTAATACGTTATAACGTTACACCATATAACGTAATACGTATTAACGTTGTATCATATAACGTAATACGTATTAACGTTGTGTCATGTAATGTAATACGTTATGACGTTACACCATATAACGCAATACGTATTAACGTTATACCATACAACGTAATACGTTATGACGTTACACCATATAAGGTAATACGTATTAACGTTATACCATATAACGTAATACCATATGACGTTACACCATATAAGGTAATACGTATTAACGTTGTACCATATAATGTAATACGTTATAATGCTATGCCATATATCGCAATACGTTTATAACGTTACTCCATATAACGCAATACGTATTAACGTTGTATCATATAATGTAATACGTTATAATGCTATGCCATATAACGTAATACGTTATAACGTTACACCATATAACGCTATACGTTATAACGTTATACCATACAACGTAATACGTTATGACGTTACACCATATAACGTAATACGATATGACTTTACACCATATAACGTAATACGTATTAACGTTGTATCATATAATGTAATACGTTATAATGCTATGCCATATAACGTAATACGTTATAACGTTACACCATATAACGCTATACGTTATAACGTTATACCATACAACGTAATACGTTATGACGTTACACCGTACAACGTAATACGTTATAACGTTGCACCATATAACGTAATACGTATTAACGTTGTATCATATAATGTAATACGTTATAACGTTACACCGTATAACGTAATACGTATTAACTTTGTATCATATAATGTAATACGTTATAACGTTACACCATATAACGTAATACGTTATGACTTTACACCATATAACGTAATACGTTATCACGGTACACCATATAACGTAATACGTATTAACGTTGTATCATATAATGTATTACGTTATGACGTTACACCATATAACGTAATACGTATTAACGTTGTATCATATAATGTAATACGTTATAATGCTATGCCATATAACGTAATACGTTATAACGTTACACCATATAACGTAATACGTATTAACGTTGTATCATATAATGTAATACGTTATAATGCTATGCCATAAATCGCAGTACGTTATAACGTTACTCCATATAACGCAATACGTATGAACGTTGTATCATATAATGTAATACGTAATAATGCTATGCCATATAACGTAATACGTTATAACGTTACACCATATAACGTAATACGTTATAACGTTACACCATATAACGCTATACGTTATAACGTTATACCATACAACGTAATACGTTATGACGTTACACCATATAAGGTAATACGTATTAACGTTATACCATATAACGTAATAAGATATGACGTTACACCACATAAGGTAATACGTTATAACGTTGCACCATATAACGTAATACGTATTAACGTTGTATCATATAATGTAATACGTTATAATGCTATGCCATATAACGTAATACGTTATAACGTTACACCATATAACGTAATACAATATGACTTTACACCATATAACGTAATACGCATTAACGTTGTATCATTTAATGTAATACGTTATAACGTTATACCATACAACGTAATACGTTATGACGTTACACCATACAACGTAATACGATATGACATTACACCATATAACGTAATACGTATTAACGTTGTATCATATAACGTAATACGTTATAACGTTACACCATATATCGTAATACGTATTAACGTTGTGTCATATAATGTAATGCGTTATGACGTCACACCATATAACGCAATACGTATTAACGTTATACCATACAGCGTAATACGTTATGACGTTACACAATATAACGTAATACGAATTGACGTTACACCATATAACGTAATACGTTATGACTTTACACCATATAACGTAATACGTTATCACGGTACACCATATAACGTAATACGTATTAACGTTGTATCATATAATGTAATACGTTATGACGTTACACCATATAACGTAATACGTATTAACGTTGTATCATATAATGTAATACGTTATAATGCTATGCCATATAACGTAATACGTTATAACGTTACACCATATAACGTAATACGTATTAACGTTGTATCACATAATGTAATACGTTATAATGCTATGCCATATAACGTAATACGTTATAACGTTACACCATATAACGTAATTCGTATTAACGTTGTATCATATAACGTAATACGTTATAACGTTACACCATATAACGTAATACGTATTAACGTTGTATCATATAACGTAATACGTTATAACGTTACACCATATAACGTAATACGTATTAACGTTGTGTCATGTAATGTAATACGTTATGACGTTACACCACATAAGGTAATACGTATTAACGTTATACCATATAGCGTAATACCATATGACGTTACACCATATAAGGTAATACGTATTAACGTTGTATCATATAATGTAATACGTTATAATGCTATGCCATATAACGTAATACGTTATAACGTTACACCATATAACGCTATACGTTATAACGTTATACCATACAACGTAATACGTTATGACGTTACACCATATAACGTAATACGATATGACTTTACACCATATAACGTAATACGTATTAACGTTGTATCATATAATGTAATACGTTATAAGGCTATGCCATATAACGTAATACGTTATAACGTTACACCATATAACGCTATACGTTATAACGTTATACCATACAACGTAATACGTTATGACGTTACACCGTACAACGTAATACGTTATAACGTTGCACCATATAACGTAATACGTATTAACGTTGTATCATATAATGTAATACGTTATAACGTTACACCGTATAACGTAATACGTATTAACTTTGTATCATATAATGTAATACGTTATAACGTTACACCATATAACGTAATACGTTATGACTTTACACCATATTACGTAATACGTTATCACGGTACACCATATAACGTAATACGTTATCACGGTACACCATATAACGTAATACGTATTAACGTTGTATCATATAATGTATTACGTTATGACGTTACACCATATAACGTAATACGTATTAACGTTGTATCATATAATGTAATACGTTATAATGCTATGCCATATAACGTAATACGTTATAACGTTTCACCATATAACGTAATACGTATTAACGTTGTATCATATAATGTAATACGTTATAATGCTATGCCATAAATCGCAATACGTTATAACGTTACTCCATATAACGCAATACGTATTAACGTTGTATCATATAATGTAATACGTAATAATGCTATGCCATATAACGTAATACGTTATAACGTTACACCATATAACGTAATACGTTATAACGTTACACCATATAACGCTATACGTTATAACGTTATACCATACAACGTAATACGTTATGACGTTACACCATTTATCGTAATACTTTATGACTTTACACCATATAACGTAATACGTTATCACGATACACCATATAACGTAATGCGTATTAACGTTGTATCATATAGTGTAATACGTTATGACGTTACACCATATAACGTAATACGTTATAACGATACACCATATAACGCAATACGTTATAACGTTATACCATACAACGTAATACGTTATGACGTTACACCATATAAGGTAATACGTATTAACGTTATACCATATAACGTAATAAGATATGACGTTACACCATATAAGGTAATACGTTATAACGTTGCACCATATAACGTAATACGTATTAACGTTGTATCATATGATGTAATACGTTATAATGCTATGCCATATAACGTAATACGTTATAACGTTACACCATATAACGTAATACGATATGACTTTACACCATATAACGTAATACGTATTAACGTTGTATCATTTAATGTAATACGTTATAACGTTATCCCATACAACGTAATACGTTATGACGTTACACCATACAACGTAATACGATATGACTTTGCACCATATAACGTAATACGTATTAACGTTGTATCATATAACGTAATACGTTATAACGTTACACCATATAACGTAATACGTATTAACGTTGTGTCATATAATGTAATGCGTTATGACGTTACACCATATAACGCAATACGTATTAACGTTATACCATACAACGTAATACGTTATGACGTTACACAATATAACGTAATACGAATTGACGTTACACCATATAACGTAATACGTTATGACGTTACACCATATAACGTAATACGTATTAACGTTGTATCATATAATGTAATACGTTATAATGCTATGCCATATAACGTAATACGTTATAACGTTACACCATATAACGTAATACGTATTAACGTTGTATCATATAATGTAATACGTTATAATGCTATGCCATATAACGTAATACGTTATAACGTTACACCATATAACGTAATTCGTATTAACGTTGTATCATATAACGTAATACGTTATAACGTTACATCATATAACGTAATACGTATTAACGTTGTATCATATAACGTAATACGTTATAACGTTACACCATATATCGTAATACGTATTAACGTTGTGTCATATAATGTAATGCGTTATGACGTCACACCATATAACGCAATACGTATTAACGTTATACCATACAACGTAATACGTTATGACGTTACACAATATAACGTAATACGAATTGACGTTACACCATATAACGTAATACGTTATGACTTTACACCATATAACGTAATACGTTATCACGGTACACCATATAACGTAATACGTATTAACGTTGTATCATATAATGTAATACGTTATGACGTTACACCATATAACGTAATACGTATTAACGTTGTATCATATAATGTAATACGTTATAATGCTATGCCATATAACGTAATACGCTATAACGTTACACCATATAACGTAATACGTATTAACGTTGTATCACATAATGTAATACGTTATAATGCTATGCCATATAACGTAATACGTTATAACGTTACACCATATAACGTAATTCGTATTAACGTTGTATCATATAACGTAATACGTTATAACGTTACACCATATAACGTAATACGTATTAACGTTGTATCATATAACGTAATACGTTATAACGTTACACCATATAACGTAATACGTATTAACGTTGTGTCATGCAATGTAATACGTTATGACGTTACACCATATAACGCAATACGTATTAACGTTATACCATACAACGTAATACGTTATGACGTTACACCACATAAGGTAATACGTATTAACGTTATACCATATAATGTAATACGTTATAACGTTACACCGTATAACGTAATACGTATTAACTTTGTATCATATAATGTAATACGTTATAACGTTACACCATATAACGCTATACGTTATAACGTTATACCATACAACGTAATACGTTATGACGTTACACCGTACAACGTAATACGTTATAACGTTGCACCATATAACGTAATACGTATTAACGTTGTATCATATAATGTAATACGTTATAACGTTACACCGTATAACGTAATACGTATTAACTTTGTATCATATAATGTAATACGTTATAACGTTACACCATATAACGTAATACGTTATGACTTTACACCATATAACGTAATACGTTATCACGGTACACCATATAACGTAATACGTTATCACGGTACACCATATAACGTAATACGTATTAACGTTGTATCATATAATGTATTACGTTATGACGTTACACCATATAACGTAATACGTATTAACGTTGTATCATATAATGTAATACGTTATAATGCTATGCCATATAACGTAATACGTTATAACGTTTCACCATATAACGTAATACGTATTAACGTTGTATCATATAATGTAATACGTTATAATGCTATGCCATAAATCGCAATACGTTATAACGTTACTCCATATAACGCAATACGTATTAACGTTGTATCATATAATGTAATACGTAATAATGCTATGCCATATAACGTAATACGTTATAACGTTACACCATATAACGTAATACGTTATAACGTTACACCATATAACGCTATACGTTATAACGTTATACCATACAACGTAATACGTTATGACGTTACACCATTTATCGTAATACTTTATGACTTTACACCATATAACGTAATACGTTATCACGATACACCATATAACGTAATGCGTATTAACGTTGTATCATATAGTGTAATACGTTATGACGTTACACCATATAACGTAATACGTTATAACGATACACCATATAACGCAATACGTTATAACGTTATACCATACAACGTAATACGTTATGACGTTACACCATATAAGGTAATACGTATTAACGTTATACCATATAACGTAATAAGATATGACGTTACACCATATAAGGTAATACGTTATAACGTTGCACCATATAACGTAATACGTATTAACGTTGTATCATATAATGTAATACGTTATAATGCTATGCCATATAACGTAATACGTTATAACGTTACACCATATAACGTAATACGATATGACTTTACACCATATAACGTAATACGTATTAACGTTGTATCATTTAATGTAATACGTTATAACGTTATCCCATACAACGTAATACGTTATGACGTTACACCATACAACGTAATACGATATGACTTTGCACCATATAACGTAATACGTATTAACGTTGTATCATATAACGTAATACGTTATAACGTTACACCATAGAACGTAATACGTATTAACGTTGTGTCATATAATGTAATGCGTTATGACGTTACACCATATAACGCAATACGTATTAACGTTATACCATACAACGTAATACGTTATGACGTTACACAATATAACGTAATACGAATTGACGTTACACCATATAACGTAATACGTTATGACGTTACACCATATAACGTAATACGTATTAACGTTGTATCATATAATGTAATACGTTATAATGCTATGCCATATAACGTAATACGTTATAACGTTACACCATATAACGTAATACGTATTAACGTTGTATCATATAATGTAATACGTTATAATGCTATGCCATATAACGTAATACGTTATAACGTTACACCATATAACGTAATTCGTATTAACGTTGTATCATATAACGTAATACGTTATAACGTTACATCATATAACGTAATACGTATTAACGTTGTATCATATAACGTAATACGTTATAACGTTACACCATATAACGTAATACGTATTAACGTTGTGTCATGTAATGTAATACGTTATGACGTTACACCATATAACGCAATACGTATTAACGTTATACCATACAACGTAATACGTTATGACGTTACACCATATAAGGTAATACGTATTAACGTAATACCATATAACGTAATACCATATGACGTTACACCATATAAGGTAATACGTTATAACGTTGCTCCATATAACGTAATACGTATTAACGTTGTATCATATAATGTAATACGTTATAATGCTATGCCATATAACGTAATACGTTATAACGTTACACCATATAACGTAATACGATATGACTTTACACCATATAACGTAATACGCATTAACGTTGTATCATTTAATGTAATACGTTATAACGTTATACCATACAACGTAATACGTTATGACGTTACACCATACAACGTAATACGATATGACTTTACACCATATAACGTAATACGTATTAACGTTGTATCATATAACGTAATACGTTATAACGTTACACCATATGACGTAATACGTATTAACGTTGTGTCATATAATGTAATGCGTTATGACGTCACACCATATAACGCAATACGTATTAACGTTATACCATACAACGTAATACGTTATGACGTTACACAATATAACGTAATACGAATTGCCGTTACACCATATAACGTAATACGTTATGACTTTACACCATATAACGTAATACGTTATCACGGTACACCATATAACGTAATACGTATTAACGTTGTATCATATAATGTAATACGTTATGACGTTACACCATATAACGTAATACGTATTAACGTTGTATCATATAATGTAATACGTTATAATGCTATGCCATATAACGTAATACGTTATAACGTTACACCATATAACGTAATACGTATTAACGTTGTATCATATAATGTAATACGTTATAATGCTATGCCATATAACGTAATACGTTATAACGTTACACCATATAACGTAATTCGTATTAACGTTGTATCATATAACGTAATACGTTATAACGTTACATCATATAACGTAATACGTATTAACGTTGTATCATATAACGTAATACGTTATAACGTTACACCATATAACGTAATACGTATTAACGTTGTGTCATATAATGTAATGCGTTATGACGTTACACCATATAACGCAATACGTATTAACGTTATACCATACAACGTAATACGTTATGACGTTACACCATATAACGTAATACGATATGACTTTACACCATATAACGTAATGCGTATTAACGTTGTATCATTTAATGTAATACGTTATAACGTTATACCATACAACGTAATACGTTATGACGTTACACCGTACAACGTAATACGATATGACTTTACACCATATAACGTAATACGTATTAACGTTGTATCATATAACGTAATACGTTATAACGTTACACCATATAACGTAATACGTATTAACGTTGTGTCATATAATGTAATGCGTTATGACGTTACACCATATAACGCAATACGTATTAACGTTATACCATACAACGTAATACGTTATGACGTTACACAATATAACGTAATACGAATTGACGTTACACCATATAACGTAATACGTTATGACTTTACACCATATAACGTAATACGTTATCACGGTACACCATATAACGTAATACGTATTAACGTTGTATCATATAATATAATACGTTATGACGTTACACCATATAACGTAATACGTATTAACGTTGTATCATATAATGTAATACGTTATAATGCTATGCCATATAACGTAATACGTTATAACGTTACACCATATAACGTAATACGATATGACTTTACACCATATAACGTAATACGCATTAACGTTGTATCATTTAATGTAATACGTTATAACGTTATACCATACAACGTAATACGTTATGACGTTACACCATACAACGTAATACGATATGACTTTACACCATATAACGTAATACGTATTAACGTTGTATCATATAACGTAATACGTTATAACGTTACACCATATAACGTAATACGTATTAACGTTGTGTCATATAATGTAATGCGTTATGACGTCACACCATATAACGCAATACGTATTAACGTTATACCATACAACGTAATACGTTATGACGTTACACAATATAACGTAATACGAATTGCCGTTACACCTTATAACGTAATACGTTATGACTTTACACCATATAACGTAATACGTTATCACGGGACACCATATAACGTAATACGTATTAACGTTGTATCATATAATGTAATACGTTATGACGTTACACCATATAACGTAATACGTATTAACGTTGTATCATATAATGTAATACGTTATAATGCTATGCCATATAACGTAATACGTTATAACGTTACACCATATAACGTAATACGTATTAACGTTGTATCATATAATGTAATACGTTATAATGCTATGCCATATAACGTAATACGTTATAACGTTACACCATATAACGTAATTCGTATTAACGTTGTATCATATAACGTAATACGTTATAACGTTACATCATATAACGTAATACGTATTAACGTTGTATCATATAACGTAATACGTTATAACGTTACACCATATAACGTAATACGTATTAACGTTGTGTCATATAATGTAATGCGTTATGACGTTACACCATATAACGCAATACGTATTAACGTTATACCATACAACGTAATACGTTATGACGTTACACCATATAACGTAATACGATATGACTTTACACCATATAACGTAATACGTATTAACGTTGTATCATTTAATGTAATACGTTATAACGTTATACCATACAACGTAATACGTTATGACGTTACACCGTACAACGTAATACGATATGACTTTACACCATATAACGTAATACGTATTAACGTTGTATCATATAACGTAATACGTTATAACGTTACACCATATAACGTAATACGTATTAACGTTGTGTCATATAATGTAATTCGTTATGACGTTACACCATATAACGCAATACGTATTAACGTTATACCATACAACGTAATACGTTATGACGTTACACAATATAACGTAATACGAATTGACGTTACACCATATAACGTAATACGTTATGACTTTACACCATATAACGTAATACGTTATCACGGTACACCATATAACGTAATACGTATTAACGTTGTATCATATAATGTAATACGTTATGACGTTACACCATATAACGTAATACGTATTAACGTTGTATCATATAATGTAATACGTTATAATGCTATGCCATATAACGTAATACGTTATAACGTTACACCATATAACGTAATTCGTATTAATGTTGTATCATATAACGTAATACGTTATAACGTTACACCATATAACGTAATACGTATTAACGTTGTATCATATAACGTAATACGTTATAACGTTACACCATATAACGTAATACGTTTTAACGTTGTGTCATATAATGTAATACGTTATGACGTTACACCATATAACGCAATACGTATTAACGTTATACCATACAACGTAATACGTTATGACGTTACACCATATAAGGTAATACGTATTAACGTTATACCATATAACGTAATAAGATATGACGTTACACCATATAAGGTAATACGTTATAACGTTGCACCATATAACGTAATACGTATTAACGTTGTATCATATAATGTAATACGTTATAATGCTATGCCATATAACATAATACGTTATAACGTTACACCATATAACGTAATACGATATGACTTTACACCATATAACGTAATACGCATTAACGTTGTATCATTTAATGTAATACGTTATAACGTTATACCATACAACGTAATACGTTATGACTTTACACCATATAACGTAATACGTTATCACGGTACACCATATAACGTAATACGTATTAACGTTGTATCATATAATGTAATACGTTATGACGTTACACCATATAACGTAATACGTATTAACGTTGTATCATATAATGTAATACGTTATAATGCTATGCCATATAACGTAATACGTTATAACGTTACACCATATAACGTAATACGTATTAACGTTGTATCATATAATGTAATACGTTATAATGCTATGCCATATAACGTAATACGTTATAACGTTACACCATATAACGTAATTCGTATTAACGTTGTATCATATAACGTAATACGTTATAACGTTAAATCATATAACGTAATACGTATTAACGTTGTATCATATAACGTAATACGTTATAACGTTACACCATATAACGTAATACGTATTAACGTTGTGTCATATAATGTAATGCGTTATGACGTTACACCATATAACGCAATACGTATTAACGTTATACCATACAACGTAATACGTTATGACGTTACACCATATAACGTAATACGATATGACTTTACACCATATAACGTAATACGTATTAACGTTGTATCATTTAATGTAATACGTTATAACGTTATACCATACAACGTAATACGTTATGACGTTACACCGTACAACGTAATACGATATGACTTTACACCATATAACGTAATACGTATTAACGTTGTATCATATAACGTAATACGTTATAACGTTACACCATATAACGTAATACGTATTAACGTTGTGTCATATAATGTAATGCGTTATGACGTTACACCATATAACGCAATACGTATTAACGTTATACCATACAACGTAATACGTTATGACGTTACACAATATAACGTAATACGAATTGACGTTACACCATATAACGTAATACGTTATGACTTTACACCATATAACGTAATACGTTATCACGGTACACCATATAACGTAATACGTATTAACGTTGTATCATATAATGTAATACGTTATGACGTTACACCATATAACGTAATACGTATTAACGTTGTATCATATAATGTAATACGTTATAATGCTATGCCATATAACGTAATACGTTATAACGTTACACCATATAACGTAATACGTATTAACGTTGTATCATATAATGTAATACGTTATAATGCTATGCCATATAACGTAATACGTTATAACGTTACACCATATAACGTAATTCGTATTAATGTTGTATCATATAACGTAATACGTTATAACGTTACACCATATAACGTAATACGTATTAACGTTGTATCATATAACGTAATACGTTATAACGTTACACCATATAACGTAATACGTTTTAACGTTGTGTCATATAATGTAATACGTTATGACGTTACACCATATAACGCAATACGTATTAACGTTATACCATACAACGTAATACGTTATGACGTTACACCATATAAGGTAATACGTATTAACGTTATACCATATAACGTAATAAGATATGACGTTACACCATATAAGGTAATACGTTATAACGTTGCACCATATAACGTAATACGTTATAACGTTACACCATATAACGCTATACGTTATAACGTTATACCATACAACGTAATACGTTATGACGTTACACCATATAACGTAATACGATATGACTTTACACCATATAACGTAATACGTATTAACGTTGTATCATATAATGTAATACGTTATAATGCTATGCCATATAACGTAATACGTTATAACGTTACACCATATAACGCTATACGTTATAACGTTATACCATACAACGTAATACGTTATGACGTTACACCGTACAACGTAATACGTTATAACGTTGCACCATATAACGTAATACGTATTAACGTTGTATCATATAATGTAATACGTTATAACGTTACACCGTATAACGTAATACGTATTAACTTTGTATCATATAATGTAATACGTTATAACGTTACACCATATAACGTAATACGTTATGACTTTACACCATATAACGTAATACGTTATCACGGTACACCATATAACGTAATACGTATTAACGTTGTGTCATATAATGTAATGCGTTATGACGTTACACCATATAACGCAATACGTATTAACATTATACCATACAACGTAATACGTTATGACGTTACACAATATAACGTAATACGAATTGACGTTACACCATATAACGTAATACGTTATGACTTTACACCATATAACGTAATACGTTATCACGGTACACCATATAACGTAATACGTATTAACGTTGTATCATATAATGTAATACGTTATGACGTTACACCATATAACGTAATACGTATTAACGTTGTATCATATAATGTAATACGATATAATGCTATGCCATATAACGTAATACGTTATAACGTTACACCATATAACGTAATACGTATTAACGTTGTATCATATAATGTAATACGTTATAATGCTATGCCATATAACGTAATACGTTATAACGTTACACCATATAACGTAATTCGTATTAATGTTGTATCATATAACGTAATACGTTATAACGTTACACCATATAACGTAATACGTATTAACGTTGTATCATATAACGTAATACGTTATAACGTTACACCATATAACGTAATACGTTTTAACGTTGTGTCATATAATGTAATACGTTATGACGTTACACCATATAACGCAATACGTATTAACGTTATACCATACAACGTAATACGTTATGACGTTACACCATATAAGGTAATACGTATTAACGTTATACCATATAACGTAATAAGATATGACGTTACACCATATAAGGTAATACGTTATAACGTTGCACCATATAACGTAATACGTATTAACGTTGTATCATATAATGTAATACGTTATAATGCTATGCCATATAACATAATACGTTATAACGTTACACCATATAACGTAATACGATATGACTTTACACCATATAACGTAATACGCATTAACGTTGTATCATTTAATGTAATACGTTATAACGTTATACCATACAACGTAATACGTTATGACTTTACACCATATAACGTAATACGTTATCACGGTACACCATATAACGTAATACGTATTAACGTTGTATCATATAATGTAATACGTTATGACGTTACACCATATAACGTAATACGTATTAACGTTGTATCATATAATGTAATACGTTATAATGCTATGCCATATAACGTAATACGTTATAACGTTACACCATATAACGTAATACGTATTAACGTTGTATCATATAATGTAATACGTTATAATGCTATGCCATATAACGTAATACGTTATAACGTTACACCATATAACGTAATTCGTATTAACGTTGTATCATATAACGTAATACGTTATGACGTTACACCATATAACGCAATACGTATTAACGTTATACCATACAACGTAATACGTTATGACGTTACACCATATAACGTAATACGATATGACTTTACACCATATAACGTAATACGTATTAACGTTGTATCATTTAATGTAATACGTTATAACGTTATACCATACAACGTAATACGTTATGACGTTACACCGTACAACGTAATACGATATGACTTTACACCATATAACGTAATACGTATTAACGTTGTATCATATAACGTAATACGTTATAACGTTACACCATATAACGTAATACGTATTAACGTTGTGTCATATAATGTAATGCGTTATGACGTTACACCATATAACGCAATACGTATTAACGTTATACCATACAACGTAATACGTTATGACGTTACACAATATAACGTAATACGAATTGACGTTACACCATATAACGTAATACGTTATGACTTTACACCATATAACGTAATACGTTATCACGGTACACCATATAACGTAATACGTATTAACGTTGTATCATATAATGTAATACGTTATGACGTTACACCATATAACGTAATACGTATTAACGTTGTATCATATAATGTAATACGTTATAATGCTATGCCATATAACGTAATACGTTATAACGTTACACCATATAACGTAATACGTATTAACGTTGTATCATATAATGTAATACGTTATAATGCTATGCCATATAACGTAATACGTTATAACGTTACACCATATAACGTAATTCGTATTAATGTTGTATCATATAACGTAATACGTTATAACGTTACACCATATAACGTAATACGTATTAACGTTGTATCATATAACGTAATACGTTATAACGTTACACCATATAACGTAATACGTTTTAACGTTGTGTCATATAATGTAATACGTTATGACGTTACACCATATAACGCAATACGTATTAACGTTATACCATACAACGTAATACGTTATGACGTTACACCATATAAGGTAATACGTATTAACGTTATACCATATAACGTAATAAGATATGACGTTACACCATATAAGGTAATACGTTATAACGTTGCACCATATAACGTAATACGTATTAACGTTGTATCATATAATGTAATACGTTATAATGCTATGCCATATAACATAATACGTTATAACGTTACACCATATAACGTAATACGATATGACTTTACACCATATAACGTAATACGCATTAACGTTGTATCATTTAATGTAATACGTTATAACGTTATACCATACAACGTAATACGTTATGACTTTACACCATATAACGTAATACGTTATCACGGTACACCATATAACGTAATACGTATTAACGTTGTATCATATAATGTAATACGTTATGACGTTACACCATATAACGTAATACGTATTAACGTTGTATCATATAATGTAATACGTTATAATGCTATGCCATATAACGTAATACGTTATAACGTTACACCATATAACGCTATACGTTATAACGTTATACCATACAACGTAATACGTTATGACGTTACACCATATAACGTAATACGATATGACTTTACACCATATAACGTAATACGTATTAACGTTGTATCATATAATGTAATACGTTATAATGCTATGCCATATAACGTAATACGTTATAACGTTACACCATATAACGCTATACGTTATAACGTTATACCATACAACGTAATACGTTATGACGTTACACCGTACAACGTAATACGTTATAACGTTGCACCATATAACGTAATACGTATTAACGTTGTATCATATAATGTAATACGTTATAACGTTACACCGTATAACGTAATACGTATTAACTTTGTATCATATAATGTAATACGTTATAACGTTACACCATATAACGTAATACGTTATGACTTTACACCATATAACGTAATACGTTATCACGGTACACCATATAACGTAATACGTATTAACGTTGTATCATATAATGTAATACGTTATGACGTTACACCATATAACGTAATACGTATTAACGTTGTATCATATAATGTAATACGTTATAATGCTATGCCATATAACGTAATACGTTATAACGCTACACCATATAACGTAATACGTATTAACGTTGTATCATATAATGTAATACGTTATAATGCTATGCCATAAATCGCAATACGTTATAACGTTACTCCATATAACGCAATACGTATTAACGTTGTATCATATAATGTAATACGTAATAATGCTATGCCATATAACGTAATACGTTATAACGTTACACCATATAACGTAATACGTTATAACGTTACACCATATAACGCTATACGTTATAACGTTATACCATACAACGTAATACGTTATGACGTTACACCATTTATCGTAATACTTTATGACTTTACACCATATAACGTAATACGTTATCACGATACACCATATAACGTAATGCGTATTAACGTTGTATCATATAGTGTAATACGTTATGACGTTACACCATATAACGTAATACGTTATAACGATACACCATATAACGCAATACGTTATAACGTTATACCATACAACGTAATACGTTATGACGTTACACCATATAAGGTAATACGTATTAACGTTATACCATATAACGTAATAAGATATGACGTTACACCATATAAGGTAATACGTTATAACGTTGCACCATATAACGTAATACGTATTAACGTTGTATCATATAATGTAATACGTTATAATGCTATGCCATATAACGTAATACGTTATAACGTTGCACCATATAACGTAATACGATATGACTTTACACCATATAACGTAATACGTATTAACGTTGTATCATTTAATGTAATACGTTATAACGTTATACCATACAACGTAATACGTTATGACGTTACACAATATAACGTAATACGAATTGACGTTACACCATATAACGTAATACGTTATGACTTTACACCATATAACGTAATACGTTATCACGGTACACCATATAACGTAATACGTATTAACGTTGTATCATATAATGTAATACGTTATGACGTTACACCATATAACGTAATACGTATTAACGTTGTATCATATAATGTAATACGTTATAATGCTATGCCATATAACGTAATACGTTATAACGTTACACCATATAACGTAATACGTATTAACGTTGTATCATATAATGTAATACGTTATAATGCTATGCCATATAACGTAATACGTTATAACGTTACACCATATAACGTAATACGATATGACTTTACACCATATAACGTAATACGTATTAACGTTGTATCATTTAATGTAATACGTTATAACGTTATACCATACAACGTAATACGTTATGACGTTACACCATACAACGTAATACGTTATGACGTTACACCATATGAGGTAATACGTATTAACGTTATACCATATAACGTAATACCATATGACGATACACCATATAAGGTAATACGTATTAACGTTGTACCATATAATGTAATACGTTATAATGCTATGCCATATATCGCAATACGTTTATAACGTTACTCCATATAACGCAATACGTATTAACGTTGTATCATATAATGTAATACGTTATAATGCTATGCCATATAACGTAATACGTTATAACGTTACACCATATAACGCTATACGTTATAACGTTATACCATACAACGTAATACGTTATGACGTTACACCATACAACGTAATACGATATGACTTTGCACCATATAACGTAATACGTATTAACGTTGTATCATATAATGTAATACGTTATAATGCTATGCCATATAACGTAATACGTTATAACGTTACACCATATAACGCTATACGTTATAACGTTATACCATACAACGTAATACGTTATGACGTTACACCGTACAACGTAATACGTTATAACGTTGCACCATATAACGTAATACGTATTAACGTTGTATCATATAATGTAATACGTTATAACGTTACACCGTATAACGTAATACGTATTAACTTTGTATCATATAATGTAATACGTTATAACGTTACACCATATAACGTAATACGTATTTTTTTTTTTTTTTTTTTTTGCGTGAGAAGGGGAAAATGCTGTTACGCATGCCCAGTGACCCACATCACTGGGTTATGTGGGACTCGGACGGATGTTGTTGCCATACCCACTAAAAACCCCTCCACCTTCTTTTCCTTCTTCGAGGGCAGACAACCCTGGTAATACCGGTCGGCATTCATCAGGGTTGTCCTTTCTTGCCCCATTGTTTCTCCTTCTCTTCGGGCAGTTACTGCCCTCGTACTCTTCTCAGCCCGTGCAATACTAGGCTGATCTCCTTCTGAAAAACACCAACACCACACGGAGTTCCCAAGCGGTCACCCATCTTAGTACTATCCGTGCCCAACGTTGCTTAACTTTCGTGATCGAACGGGAACGAGTGCACTCAACGTGGCTAGGGCGTTGGCTAACCCCAGTAATACCTGTCGGCATTCATCAGGGTTGTCCTTTCATGCCCCGATGTATCTTCTCCTTCGGGCAGTTACTGCTCTCGTCATCCTCTCAGCCAGTTCAAAATACTGGGCTGATTTCCTTCTTTGATTGTTTGCTGTCCTGTATCTCTGCAATCACTGCTCCGCGTAGTTGTTGTTGCTCTCGTTCTCCTGCTTGCCTCCTCCGTGCACTTCTCTGTGGCCCTCCTGTGAGACATGACGGTCCAGCAGAATTGCCTGAACTTATCCCAGCTCTCGTTCTTGGCGGTCACCGTGGCGATCAGATTGTCCACGTCTATCTTCTCGCCAAGGGCATTCTCCAGCTCAATCCTTCTGTCCGTCCACTTCGGGCACGCGAAGAGGGCGTGCTCTGCATCGTCGTTAGGATCTCCACAGTCGAGACAGTTGCTGTCGCTGTTCTTGCCAATCCTCTTCCTATAAACACCGAAACTTCCATGCCCGGTTAACAGCTGCATGGTATGATGATCGATGTCCATCTTCTTTTTGGTAAATAGCAGCGCATTCGGGATTAACTTTCTGGTGACATTTTCCTTTTTGTAGTTGTCCCATTCCTTCTGCCACTCTTCTTGGGCCTTCTTGCGTATCGCCTCCAGATCCTCCTTCAGCTCGCTGCCGTTATCCGCGCCGATCCTGGTCTTGTGGATCTTGTTTCTCTCGAAAGTCTCACCGAGCATCTTTATCTTTATGTAGATCGGGAGGTTCCCGGTCAACACGCAAAGTGCCGCGTGGGAGACGGTACGGTATGCCGTCGTTGTTATGCACAGGGCCGTTCGTTGTGCCCGTCGCAGCTTCTTCTTGTTCTTATCGGTGTTCGCTGCTCTGGCCCACACCAGAGCTCCGTAAGTCACGATGGACTCCCAGACATTATAGTAGAGCCTACGAGCCAAGCTGGGCGGCCCGTTGATATTAGGTAATATTACCTTAAGGGCTCCTATTAACTTGTCGGCTCTATTACACACCGTCTCGATATGCGCACCGAACCTCCGACTGGTGTCGATGATGACCCCAAGATACTTGATGCGGTCGGCTGTTTCGATGTCCGAAGAGCCAAACTTTAGTTTCACCACTCTTGGCACTTGCAACCTAGTGACGAGCATGACTTCCGTCTTCTCTCTCGCCAGCGTGAGACCGACACTCGTGCACCAATCGTTGGCGATCCTTAGCATCTTGTTGACCTTAGCGGAGGCCTCTTCGTTCTTCCCGACGGAACACGTGATGGCCAGAACGTCTGCGAAGGCTGTTGCTCTGACCATTGGCATGTTGTCGAATCTCTCGAGCAATCGGTCGTATACCAAGTTCCACAGTAATGGTCCAAGGATGGATCCCTGCGGAACTCCCGACGCCACCTCGTACTCCACTGTGCCGTGCTGGTTGCTCACGATGATCTTTCTTCAACGTAATACGTATTAACGTTGTATCATATAATGTAATACGTTATAATACTATGCCATATAACGTAATACGTTATAACGTTACACCATATAACGTAATACGTATTAACGTTGTATCATATAACGTAATACGTTATAACGTTACACCATATAACGTAATACGTATTAACGTTGTGTCATATAATGTAATACGTTATGACGTTACACCATATAAATCAATACGTATTAACGTTATAGCATACAACGTAATACGTTATGACGTTACACCATATAATGTAATACGTTATAATGCTAAGCCATATAACGTAATACGTTATAACGGTACACCGTATAACTTTATACGTTATAACGTTATACCATACAACGTAATACGTTATGACGTTACACCATATAACGTAATACGTTATAACGTTACAACATATAACGTAATACGTATTAACGTTGTATCATATAATGTAATACGTTATAATGCTATGCCATATAACGTAATACGTTATAACGTTACACCATATAACGCTATACGTTATAACGTTATACCATACAACGTAATACGTTATGACGTTACACCATATAACGCAACACGTGTTAACGTTATACCATATAACATAATACGTTATGACGTTACACCTTATAACGTAATACGTTATAACGTTACACCATATAACGTTATACGTTATAACTTTGCGCTATAACGTTACACCATATAACGTAATACGTATTAACGTTGTATCATATAATGTAATAATTTATGACGTTACACCATATAACGCAATACGTATTAACGTTATACCATATAACATAATACGTTATGACGTTACACCATATAACGTAATACGTTATAGCGTTATGCCATATTACGTAATACGCTATAACGTTACACCATATAACGTAATACGAATTAACGTTGTATCATATAATGTAATACGTTATGACGTTACACCATATAACGCAATACGTATTAACGTTACACCATATAACGTAATACGTATTAACGTTGTATCATATAATGTAATACGTTATAATGCTATGCCATATAACGTAATACGTTATAACGTTACACCTTATAACGTAATACGTATTAACGTTGTATCATATAATGTAATACGTTATGACGTTACAACATATAACGCAATACGTTATAACGTTACAAAATATAACGTAATACGTATTAACGCTGTATCATATAATGTAATACTTTATGACGTTATACCATATAACGCAATACGTATTAACGTTATACCATATAACATAATACGTTATGACGTTACACCATATAACATAATACGCTATCACGTTACACCATATAACGTAATACGTATTAACGTTGTATCATATAATGTAATACGTTATAATGCTATGCCATATAACGTAATACGTTATAACGTTACACCTTATAACGTAATACGTATTAACGTTGTATCATATAATGTAATACGTTATGACGTTACACCATATAACGCAACACGTGTTAACGTTATACCATATAACATAATACGTTATGACGTTACACCTTATAACGTAATACGTTATAACGTTACACCATATAACGTTATACGTTATAACTTTGCGCTATAACGTTACACCATATAACGTTATACGTATTAACGTCGTATCATATAATGTAATACCGTTTATCGTTATAGCATATAACGTAATACGCAGCAACGATGTATCATATAATGTAATACGTTATAACGTTACACCATATAACGTAATACGTTTGAACGTTACACCATATAACGTAATAGGTATTAACGTTGTATCATATAATGTAATACGTTATGACGTTACACCATATAACGCAACACGTGTTAACGTTATACCATATAACATAATACGTTATGACGTTACACCTTATAACGTAATAAGTTATAACGTTACACCATATAACGTTATACGTTATAACTTTGCGCTATAACGTTACACCATATAACGTTATACGTATTAACGTCGTATCATATAATGTAATACCGTTTATCGTTATAGCATATAACGTAATACGCAGCAACGTTGTATCATATAACGTAATACGTTATAACGTTACACAATCTGACATAATACGTTATGACGTTACACCATATAACATAATACGTTATGACGTTACACCATATAACGTAATACGTTATCACGTTCCACCATATAACGTAATACGTTATAACGTTACACCGTATAACGTAATACGTATTAACTTTGTATCATATAATGTAATACGTTATAATGCTATGCCATATAACGTAATACGTTATAACGTTACACCATATAACGCTATACGTTATAACGTTATACCATACAGCGTAATACGTTATGACGTTACACCATACAACGTAATACGATATGACTTTACACCATATAACGTAATACGTATTAACGTTGTATCATATAATGTAATACGTTATAATGCTATGCCATATATCGTAATACGTTATAACGTTACACCACATAACGCTATACGTTATAACGTTGTATCATATAATGTAATACGTTACAATGCTATGCCATATAACGTAATACGTTATAACGTTACACCATATAACGTAATACGTTATAACGTTACACCATATAACGCTATACGTTATAACGTTATACCATACAACGTAATACGTTATGACGTTACACAATATAACGTAATACTTTATGACTTTACACCATATAACGTAATACGTATTAATGTTGTACCATATAATGTAATACGTTATAATGCTATGCCATATTTCGCAATACGTTATAACGTTACTCCATATAACGCAATACGTATTAACGTTGTATCATATAATGTAATACGTTATAATGCTATGCCATATAACGTATAACGTTATAACGTTACACCATATAACGCTATAAGTTATAACGTTATACCATACAGCGTAATACGTTATGACGTTACACCATACAACGTAATACGTTATAACGTTACACCATATAACGTAATACGTATTAACGTTGTATCATATAATGTAATACGTTATGACGTTACACCATATAACGTAATACGTATTAACATTGTATCATATAATGTAATACGTTATAATGCTATGCCATATAACGTAATACGTTATAACGTTACACCATATAAGGTAATACGTTTTAACGTTATACCATATAACGTAATACCATATGACGTTACACCATATAAGGTAATACGTATTAACATTGTATCATATAATGTAATACGTTATAATGCTATGCCATATAACGTAATACGTTATCACGATACACCACATAACGTAATACGTATTAACGTTGTATCATATAATGTAATACGTTATGACGTTACACCATATAACGTAATACGTATTAACATTGTATCATATAATGTAATACGTTATAATGCTATGCCATATAACGTAATACGTTATAACGTTACACCATATAAGGTAATACGTTTTAACGTTATACCATATAACGTAATACCATATGACGTTACACCATATAAGGTAAGACGTATTATCGTTGTACCATATAATGTAATACGTTATAATGCTATGCCATATTTCGCAATACGTTATAACGTTACTCCATATAACGCAATACGTATTAACGTTGTATCATATAATGTAATACGTCATAACGTTATACCATACAACGTAATACGTTATAACGTTACACCATATAAGGTAATACGTTTTAACGTTATACCATATAACGTAATACCATATGACATTACACCATATAAGGTAATACGTATTAATGTTGTACCATATAATGTAATACGTTATAATGCTATGCCATATTTCGCAATACGTTATAACGTTACTCCATATAACGCAATACGTATTAACGTTGTATCATATAATGTAATACGTTATAATGCTATGCCATATAACGTATAACGTTATAACGTTACACCATATAACGCTATAAGTTATAACGTTATACCATACAGCGTAATACGTTATGACGTTACACCATACAACGTAATACGTTATAACGTTACACCATATAACGTAATACGTATTAACGTTGTATCATATAATGTAATACGTTATAACGTTACTCCATATAACGCAATACGTATTAACGTTGTATCATATAATGTAATACGTTATAATGCTATGCCATATAACGTAATACGTTATAACGTTACACCATATAACGCTATACGTTATAACGTTATACCATACAACGTAATACGTTATGACGTTACACCATACAACGTAATACGTTATAACGTTACACCATATAACGTAATACGTATTAACGTTGTATCATATAATGTAATACGTTATAACGTTACACCGTATAACGTAATACGTATTAACGTTGTGTCATATAATGTAATGCGTTATGACGTTACACCATATAACGCAATACGTATTAACGTTATACTATACAACGTAATACGTTATGACGTTACACCATATAACGTAATACGAATTGACATTACACCATATAACGTAATACGTTATGACTTTACACCATATAACGTAATACGTTATCACGATACACCATATAACGTAATACGTATTAACGTTGTATCATATAATGTAATACGTTATGACGTTACACCATATAACGTAATACGTATTAACGTTGTATCATATAATGTAATACGTTATAATGCTATGCCATATAACGTAATACGTTATAACGTTACACCATATAACGTAATACGTATTAACGTTGTGTCATATAATGTAATGCGTTATGACGTTACACCATATAACGCAATACGTATTAATGTTATACCATACAACGTAATACGATATGACGTTACACCATATAACGTAATACGAATTGACGTTACACCATATAACGTAATACGTTATGACTTTACACCATATAACGTAATACGTCATCACGATACACCACATAACGTAATACGTATTAACGTCGTATCATATAATGTAATACGTTATAACGTTACTCTATATAACGCAATACGTATTAACGTTGTATCATATAATGTATTACGTTATAATGCTATGCCATATAATGTAATACGTTATAACGTTACACCGTATAACGTAATACATATTAACTTTGTATCATATAATGTAATACGTTGTAATGCTATGCTATATAACGTAATACGTTATAACGTTACACCATATAACGCTAAACGTTATAACGTTATACCATACAGCGTAATACGTTATGACGTTACACCATACAACGTAATACGATATGACTTTACACCATATAACGTAATACGTATTAACGTTGTATCATATAATGTAATACGTTATAACGTTACTCCATATAACGCAATACGTATTAACGTTGTATCATATAATGTAATACGTTATAATGCTATGCCATATAACGTAATACGTTATAACGTTACACCAAATAACACTATACGTTATAACGTTATACCATACAACGTAATACGTTATGACGTTACACCATACAACGTAATACGTTATAACGTTACACCATATAACTTAATACGTATTAACGTTGTATCATATAATGTAATACGATATAATGCTATGCCATATAACGTAATACGTTATAACGTTACACCATATAACGCTATACGTTATAACGTTATACCTTACAACGTAATACGTTATGACGTTACACCATATAACGTAATACGATATGACTTTACACCATATAACGTAATACGTATTAACGTTGTATCATATAATGTAATACGTTATAATGCTATGCCATATAACGTAATACGTTATAACGTTACACCATATAACGTTATACGTTATAACGTTATACCGTACAACGTAATACGTTATAACGTTACACAATCTGACATAATACGTTATGACGTTACACCATATAACGTAATACGTTATGACGTTACACCATATAATGTTATACGTTATAACGTTACACCATATAACGTAATAGGTATTAACGTTGTATCATATAATGTAATACTTATTAACGTTCTATCATATAATGTAATACGTTATAATGCTATGCCATATAACGTAATACGTTATAACGTTACACAATCTGACATAATACGTTATGACGTTACACCATATAACATAATACGTTATGACGTTACACCATATAATGTTATACGTTATAACGTTACACCATATAACGTAATACGTTATAACGTTACAAAATATAACGTAATACGTATTAACGCTGTATCATATAATGTAATACTTTATGACGTTATACCATATAACGCAATACGTATTAACGTTATACCATATAACATAATACGTTATGACGTTACACCATATAACGTAATACGTTATCACGTTCCACCATATAACGTAATACGTTATAACGTTACACCGTATAACGTAATACGTATTAACATTGTATCATATAATGTAATATGTTATAATGCTATGCCATATAACGTAATACGTTATAACGTTACACCATATTAACGCTATACGTTATAACGTTATACCATACAACGTAATACGTTATAACGTTACACAATCTGACATAATACGTTATGACGTTACACCATATAACGTAATACGTTATGACGTTACACCATATAATGTTATACGTTATAACGTTACACCATATAACGTAATAGGTATTAACGTTGTATCATATAATGTAATACGTATTAACGTTCTATCATATAATGTAATACGCTATAATGCTATGCCATATAACGTAATACATTATAACGTTACACAATCTGACATAATACGTTATGACGTTACACCATATAACGTAATACGTTATGACGTTACACCATATAATGTTATACGTTATAACGTTACACCATATAACGTAATACGTTATAACGTTACAAAATATAACGTAATACGTATTAACGCTGTATCATATAATGTAATACTTTATGACGTTATACCATATAACGCAATACGTATTAACGTTATACCATATAACATAATACGTTATGACGTTACACCATATAACGTAATACGTTATCACGTTCCACCATATAACGTAATACGTTATAACGTTACACCGTATAACGTAATACGTATTAACTTTGTATCATATAATGTAATACGATATAATGCTATGCCATATAACGTAATACGTTATAACGTTACACCATATAACGCAATACGTTATAACGTTATACCATACAGCGTAATACGTTATGACGTTACACCATACAACGTAATACGATATGACTTTACACCATAAAACGTAATACGTATTAACGTTGTATCATATAATGTAATACGTTATGATGCTATGCCTTATAACGTAATCCGTTATAACGTTACACAATATAACGCTATACGTTATAACGTTATACCATACAACGTAATACGTATTAACGTTGTATCATATAATGTAATACGTTATAACGTTACTCCATATAACGCAATACGTATTAACGTTGTATCATATAATGTAATACGTTATAATGCTATGCCATATAACGTAATACGTTATAACGTTACACCATATAACGCTATACGTTATAACGTTATACCATACAACGTAATACGTTATGACGTTACACCATACAACGTAATACGTATTAACGTTGTATCATATAATGTAATACGTTATAATGCTATGCCATATAACGTAATACGTTATGACGTTACACCATACAACGTAATACGATTTGACTTTACACCATATAACGTAATACGTATTAACGTTGTATCATATAATGTAATACGTTATAACGTTACACCATGTAACGTAATACGTATTAACGTTGTATCATATAAGGTAATACGTTGTGACGTTACACCATATAACGTAATACGTTATAACGTTACACCATATAACGCTATACGTTATAACGTTATACCATATAACGTAATACGTTATCACGATACACCATATAACGTAATACGTATTAACGTTGTATCATATAATGTAATACTTTATGTCGTTACACCATATAACGTAATACGTATTAACGTTGTATCATATAATGTAATACGTTATAATGCTATGCCATATAACGTAATACGTTATAACGTTACACCATATAACGCTATACGTTACAACGTTGTACCATACAACGTAATACGTTATGACGTTACACCATATACCGTAATACGTTATGACTTTACACCATATAACGTATTACGTTATCACGCTACACCATATAACGTAAAACGTATTAACGTTGTATCATATAATGTAATACGTTATGACGTTACACCATATAACGTAATACGTTATAACGTTGTACCATATAACGTAATACGTATTAACGTTGTGTCATATAATGTAATACGTTATGACGTTACACCATATAACGTAATACGTATTAACGTTGTATCATATAATGTAATACGTTATAATGCTATGGCATATAACGTAATACGTTATAACGTTACACCATATAACGTAATACGTTATAACGTTGTACCATATAACGTAATACGTATTAACGTTGTGTCATATAATGTAATACGTTATGACGTTACACCATATAACGTAATACGTTATAACGTTGTACCATATAACGTAATACGTATTAACGTTGTGTCATATAATGTAATACGTTATGACGTTACACCATATAACGCAATACGTATTAACGTTATACCACACAACGTAATACGTTATGACGTTACACCATATAACGTAATAGGAATTGACGTTACAAAATATAACGTAATACGATATGACTTTACACCATATAACGAAATACGTTATCACGATACACCATATAACGTAATACGTATTAACGTTGTATCATATAATGTAATTCGTTATGACGTTACACCATATAACGTAATACGTATTAACGTTGTATCATATAATGTACTACGTTATAATGCTATGGCATATAACGTAATACGTTATAACGTTACACCATATAACGTAATACGTATTAACGTTGTATCATATAATGTAATACGTTATAAAGCTATGCCATATAACGTAATACGTTATAACGTTGCACCATATAACGCTATACGTTACAACGTTGTACCATACAACGTAATACGTTATGACGTTACACCATATACCGTAATACGTTATGACTTTACACCATATAACGTATTACGTTATCACGCTGCACCATATAACGTAAAACGTATTAACGTTGTATCATATAATGTAACACGTTATGACGTTACACCATATAACGTAATACCATATGACGTTAAACCATATAAGGTAATACGTATTAACGTTGTATCATATAATGTAATACGTTATGACGTTACACCATATAACGTAATACGTATTAACGTTGTATCATATAATGTAATACGTTATAATGCTATGGCATATAACGCAATACGTTATAACGTTACACCATATAACGTAATACGTTATAACGTTGTACCATATAACGTAATACGCATTAACGTTGTGTCATATAATGTAATACGTTATGACGTTACACCATATAACGTAATACGTTATAACGTTGTACCATATAACGTAATACGTATTAACGTTGTGTCATATAATGTAATACGTTATGACGTTACACCATATAACGCAATACGTATTAACGTTATACCACACAACGTAATACGTTATGACGTTACACCGTATAACGTAATAGGAATTGACGTTACAAAATATAACGTAATACGATATGACTTTACACCATATAACGAAATACGTTATCACGATACACCATATAACGTAATACGTATTAACGTTGTATCATATAATGTAATTCGTTATGACGTTACACCATATAACGTAATACGTATTAACGTTGTATCATATAATGTACTACGTTATAATGCTATGGCATATAACGTTATACGTTATAACGTTACACCATATAACGTAATACGTATTAACGTTGTATCATATAATGTAATACGTTATAAAGCTATGCCATATAACGTAATACGATATAACGTTGCACCATATAACGCTATACGTTACAACGTTGTACCATACAACGTAATACGTTATGACGTTACACCATATACCGTAATACGTTATGACTTTACACCATATAACGTATTACGTTATCACGCTGCACCATATAACGTAAAACGTATTAACGTTGTATCATATAATGTAACACGTTATGACGTTACACCATATAACGTAATACCATATGACGTTAAACCATATAAGGTAATACGTATTAACGTTGTATCATATAATGTAATACGTTATGACGTTACACCATATAACGTAATACGTATTAACGTTGTATCATATAATGTAATACGTTATAATGCTATGGCATATAACACAATACGTTATAACGTTACACCATATAACGCTATACGTTATAACGTTATACCATACAACGTAATACATTATGACGTTACACCATATAACGTAATAGGAAATGACTTTACATCATGTAACGTAATACGTATTAACGTTGTATCATATAAGATAATACGTTGTGACGTTACACCATATAATGTAATACGTTATGACGTTACACCATATAACGCAATACGTATTAACGTTATACCATACAACGTAATACGTTTTGACGTTACACCATATAACGTAATACGAATTGACGTTACACCATATAACGTAATACGTTATAACGTTACACCATCTAACGTAATACGTTATAATGTTGCACCATATAACGTAATACGAATTAACGTTGTGTCATATAATGTAATACTTTATAACGTTACACCATATAAAGCAATACGTATTAACGTTATACCATACAACGTAATACGTTATGACGTTACACCATATAACGTAATACGAATTGACGTTACACCATATAACGTAATACGTTATAACGTTACACCATCTAACGTAATACGTTATAATGTTGCACCATATAACGTAATACGAATTAACGTTGTATCATATAATGTAATACGTTATAATGCTATGGCATATAACACAATACGTTATAACGTTACACCATATAACGTAATACGTTATAACGTTACTCCATATAACGCTATACGTCACAACGTTGTACCATACAACGTAATACGTTATGACGTTACACCATATACCGTAATACGTTATGACTTTACACCATATAACGTATTACGTTATCACGCTACACCATATAACGTAAAACGTATTAACGTTGTATCATATAATGTAATACGTTATGACGTTACACTATATAACGTAATACGTTATAACGTTGTACCATATAACGTAATACGTATTAACGTTGTGTCATATAATGTAATACGTTATGACGTTACACCATATAACGCAATACGTATTAACGTTATACCACACAACGTAATACGTTATGACGTTATACCATATAACGTAATAGGAATTGACGTTACAAAATATAACGTAATACGTTATGACTTTACACCATATAACGAAATACGTTATCACGATACACCATATAAAGTAATACGTATTAACGTTGTATCATATAATGTAATACGTTATGACGTTACACCATATAACGTAATAAGTATTAACGTTGTATCATATAATGTAATACGTTATAATGCTATGGCATATAACGTAATACGTTATAACGTTACACCATATAACGTAATACGTATTAACGTTGTATCATGTAATACGTTATAAAGCTATGCCATATAACGTAATACGTTATAACGTTACACCATATAACGCTATACGTTACAACGTTGTACCATACAACGTAATACGTTATGACGTTACACCATATACCGTAATACGTTATGACTTTACACCATATAACGTATTACGTTATCACGCTGCACCATATAACGTAAAACGTATTAACGTTGTATCATATAATGTAACACGTTATGACGTTACACCATATAACGTAATACCATATGACGTTAAACCATATAAGGTAATACGTATTAACGTTGTATCATATAATGTAATACGTTATGACGTTACACCATATAACGCTATACGTTATAATGCTATGCCATATAACGTAATACGTTATGACTTTACACCATATAACGCTGTACGTTATAACGTTATACCTTACAACGTAATACGATATGACTTTACACCTTATAACGTAATTCGTATTATCGTTGCATCATTTAATATAATACGTTATAATGCGATGCCATATAACGTAACACGTTATAACGTTACACCATATAACGCTATACGTTATAAAGTTATACCATACAACGTAATACGTTATGACGTTACACCATATAACGTAATACGATATGACTTTACACCATATAACGTAATGCGTATTAACGTTGTATCATATAATGTAATACGTTATGACGTTACACCATACAACGTAATACGATATGACTTTACACCATGTAACGTAATACGTATTAACGTTGTATCATATAATGTAATACGTTATGACGTTACACCATATAACGTAATACGTTATGACTTTACACCATATAACGTAATACGTTATCACGCTACACCATATAACGTAATACGTATTAACGTTGTATCATATAATGTAATACGTTATGACGTTACACCGTATAACGTAATACGTATTAACGTTGTATCATATAATGTAATACGTTATAATGCTATGCCATATAACGTAATACGTTATAACGTTACGCCATATCACGCTATACGTTATAACGTTATACCATGCAACGTAATACGATATGACTTTACACCATATAACGTAATACGTATTAACGTTGTATCATATAATGTAATACGTTATAAAGTTCCACCGTATAACGTAATACGTATTAACGTTGTATCATATAATGTAATACATTATAATGCTATGCCATATAACGTATTACGTTATAACGTTACACCATATAGCGTAATACGAAATGACTTTACACCATGTAACGCTGTACGTTATAACGTTATACCTTACAACGTAATACGATATGAGCTTACACCTTGTAACGTAATACGAAATGGCTTTACACCATATAACGTAATACGTATTAACGTTATACCACATAACATAATACGTTATGACGTTACACCATACAACGTAATACGAAATGGCGTTACACCATATAACGCCATACGTTATAACGTTATACCATGTAACGTAATACGTTATGACGTTTCACCATATAAGGTAATACGTATTAACGTTGTAGCATATATTGTAATACGTATTAACGTTATACCATACAACGTAATACGTTATGACGTTACACCATATAACGTAATACGAATTGACGTTACACCATATAACGTAATACGTTATAACGTTACACCATCTAACGTAATACGTTATAACGTTGTACCATATAACGTAATACGTATTAACGTTGTGTCATATAATGTAATACGTTATGACGTTACACCATATAGCGTAATACGAAATGACTTTACACCATGTAACGTAATACGTATTAACGTTGTATCATATAATGTAATACTTTATGACGTTACACCATATAACGTAATACGTATTAACGTAGTATCATATAATGTAATACGTTATAATGCTATGCCATATAACGTAATACGTTATGATTTTACGCCATATCACGCTATACGTTATAACGTTATACCTTACAACGTAATACGATATGACTTTACACCTTATAACGTAATACGAAATGGCTTTACACCATATAACGTAATACGTATTAACGTTGTATCATATAATGTAATACGTTATGACGTTACACCATATAACGTAATACGTTATGACGTTACACCATATAACGTAATACGTTATCATGCTACACCATATAACGTAATACGTATTAACGTTGTATCACATAATGTAATACGTTATGACGTTACACCAAATAACGTAATACGTTATGACTTTACACCATATAACGTAATACGTTATAATGCTATGCCATATAACGTAATGCGTTATAACGTTACACCAAATAACGTAATACGTACTAACGTTGTATCATAAACTGTAATACGTTATAATGCTACGCCATATAACGAAATACGTTATGAATTTACACCATATAACGCCATACGTTATAACGTTATACTATGTAACGTAATACGTTATAACGTTACACCATATAAGGTAATACGTATTAACGTTGTAGCATATAATGTAATACGTATTAACGTTATACCATACAACGTAATACGTTATGACGTTACACCATATAACGTAATACGAATTGACGTTACACCATATAACGTAATACGTTATAACGTTACACCATCTAACGTAATACGTTATAACGTTGTACCATATAACGTAATACGTATTAACGTTGTGTCATATAATGTAATTCGTTATGACGTTACACCATATAGCGTAATACGAAATGGCTTTACACCATATAACGTAATACGTATTAACGTTATACCACATAACATAATACGTTATGACGTTACACCATACAACGTAATACGTTATATCGTTACACCATATAACGCTATACGTTATAACGTTATACCATACATCGTAATACGTTATAACGTTGCACCATATAACGCTATACGTCATAACGATATACCATATAACGTAATACGTATTAACGTTGTGTCATATAATGTAATACGTTATGACGTTACACCGTATAACGTAATACGTATTAACGTTGTATCATATAATGTAATACGTTATAATGCTATGCCATATAACGCAATACGTTATAACGTTACACCATATAACGCTATACGTTATAACGTTATACCATACAACGTAATACGTATTAACGTTGTGTCATATAATGTCATACGTTATGACGTTACACCATATAACGCAATACGTATTAACGTTATACCATACAACGTAATACGTTATGACGTTTCACCATATAACGTAATACGAATTGACGTTACACCATATAACGTAATACGTTTTGACTTTACACCATATAACGTAATACGTTATCACGATACAACATATAACGTAATACGTATTAACATTGTATCATATAATGTAATACGTTATTACGTTACACCATATAACGCTATACGTTATAACGTTGCACCATATAACGCTATACGTCATAACGATATACCATATAACGTAATACGTATTAACGTTGTGTCATATAATGTAATACGTTATGACGTTACACCATATAACGTAATACGTTATAACGTTACACAATATAACGCTATACGTTATAACGTTATACCATACATCGTAATACGTTATAACGTTGCACCATATAACGCTATACGTCATAACGATATACCATACAACGTAATACGTATTAACGTTGTGTCATATAATGTAATACGTTATGACGTTACACCGTATAACGTAATACGTATTAACGTTGTATCATATAATGTAATACGTTATGACGTTACACCGTATAACGTAATACGTTATGACTTTACACCATGTAACGTAATACGAAATGGCTTTACACCATATAACGTAATACGTATTATCGTTGTATCATATAACGTAATACGTTATGACGTTACACCATATAAGGTAATACGTTATGACGTTACACCATATAACGCAATACGTATTAACGTTATACCATACAACGTAATACGTTATGACGTTACACCATATAACGTAATACGATATCACGATACACCATATAACGTAATACGTATTAACGTTGTATCATATAATGTAATACGTTATGACGTTACACCATATAACGCAATGCGTTATAACGTTACACCATATAACGCTATACGTTATAACTTTATACCATACAACGTAATAAGTTATGACGTTGCACCATATAACGTAATACGAAGTGGCTTTACACCATATAACGTAATACGTATTAACGTTGTATCATATAATGTAATACGTTATGACGTTACACCATATAACGTAATACGTTATGACTTTACACCATATAACGTAATACGTTATAATGCTATGCCATATAACGTAATGCGTTAGAACGTTACACCAAATAACGTAATACGTATTAACGTTGTATCATATAATGTAATACGTCATAACGATATACCATATAACGTAATACGTTATGACGTTACACCATATAACGTAATACGTATTAACGTTGTGTCATATAATGTAATACGTTATGACGTTACACCGTATAACGTAATACGTTATGACTTTAAACCATATAACGTAATCCGTATTAACGTTGTATCATATAATGTAATACGTTATGACGTTACACCATATAACGTAATGCGTTATGACTTTACACCATATAACGTAATACGTTATAATGCTATGCCATATAACGTAATGCGTTATAACGTTACACCAAATAACGTAATACGTATTAACGTTGTATCATATAACGTAATACGTTATGACGTTACACCATATAAGGTAATACGTTATGACGTTACACCATATAACGCAATACGTATTAACGTTACACCATATAACGCTATACGTCATAACGATATACCATATAACGTAATACGTTATAACGTTACACCATATAACGTAATACGTATTAACGTTGTGTCATATAATGTAATACGTTATGACGTTACACCGTATAACGTAATACGTATTAACGTTGTATCATATAATGTAATACGTTATGACGTTACACCGTATAACGTAATACGTTATGACTTTACACCATGTAACGTAATACGAAATGGCTTTACACCATATAACGTAATACGTATTAACGTTGTATCATATAACGTAATACGTTATGACGTTACACCATATAAGGTAATACGTTATGACGTTACACCATATAACGCAATACGTATTAACGTTATACCATACAACGTAATACGTTATGACGTTACACCATATAACGTAATACGTTATGACTTTACACCATATAACGTAATACGTTATAATGCTATGCCATATAACGTAATGCGTTATAACGTTACACCAAATAACGTAATACGTATTAACGTTGTATCATATAATGTAATACGTTATAATGCTACGCCATATAACGAAATACGTTATGACTTTACACCATATAACGCTGTACGTTATAACGTTATACCTTACAACGTAATACGATATGACTTTACACCATGTAACGTAATACGAAATGGCTTTACACCATATAACGTAATACGTATTAACGTTGTATCATATAACGTAATACGTTATGACGTTACACCATATAAGGTAATACGTTATGACGTTACACCATATAACGCAATACGTATTAACGTTATACCATACAACGTAATTCGTTATGACGTTACACCATATAACGTAATACGATATCACGATACACCATATAACGTAATACGTATTAACGTTGTATCATATAATGTAATACGTTATGACGTTACACCATATAACGTAATGCGTTATAACGTTACACCATATAACGCTATACGTTATAACTTTATACCATACAACGTAATAAGTTATGACGATGCACCATATAACGTAATACGAAGTGGCTTTACACCATATAACGTAATACGTATTAACGTTGTATCATATAATGTAATACGTTATAATGCTATGCCATATAACGTAATACGTTATTACGTTACACCATATAACGCTATACGTTATAACTTTATACCATACAACGTAATAAGTTATGACGTTGCACCATATAACGTAATACGAAGTGGCTTTACACCATATAGCGTAATACGTATTAACGTTGTATCATATAATGTAATACGTTATGACGTTACACCATATAACGTAATACGTTATGACTTTACACCATATAACGTAATACGTCATAATGCTATGCCATATAACGTAATGCGTTATAACGTTACACCAAATAACGTAATACGTATTAACGTTGTATCATATAATGTAATACGTCATAACGATATACCATATAACGTAATACGTTATGACGTTACACCATATAACGTAATACGTATTAACGTTGTGTCATATAATGTAATACGTTATGACGTTACACCGTATAACGTAATACGTTATGACTTTAAACCATATAACGTAATCCGTATTAACGTTGTATCATATAATGTAATACGTTATGACGTTACACCATATAACGTAATACGTTATGACTTTACACCATATAACGTAATACGTTATAATGCTATGCCATATAACGTAATGCGTTATAACGTTACACCAAATAACGTAATACGTATTAACGTTGTATCATATAATGTAATACGTTATAATGCTACGCCATATAACGAAATACGTTATGACTTTACACCATATAACGCTGTACGTTATAACGTTATACCTTACAACGTAATACGATATGACTTTACACCATGTAACGTAATACGAAATGGCTTTACACCATATAACGTAATACGTATTAACGTTGTATCATATAACGTAATACGTTATGACGTTACACCATATAAGGTAATACGTTATGACGTTACACCATATAACGCAATACGTATTAACGTTATACCATACAACGTAATACGTTATGACGTTACACCATATAACGTAATACGATATCACGATACACCATATAACGTAATACGTATTAACGTTGTATCATATAATGTAATACGTTATGACGTTACACCATATAACGTAATGCGTTATAACGTTACACCATATAACGCTATACGTTATAACTTTATACCATACAACGTAATAAGTTATGACGATGCACCATATAACGTAATACGAAGTGGCTTTACACCATATAACGTAATACGTATTAACGTTGTATCATATAATGTAATACGTTATAATGCTATGCCATATAACGTAATACGTTATTACGTTACACCATATAACGCTATACGTTATAACGTTGTACCATACAACGTAATACTTTATGACTTTACTCCATATAACGTAATACGATATCACGATACACCATATAACGTAATACGTATTAACGTTGTATCATATAAGGTAATACGTTATGACGTTACACCATATAACGTAATACGTTATAACGTTACACCATATAACGCTATACGTTATAACGTTATACCATACATCGTAATACGTTATAACGTTGCACCATATAACGTAATACGTATTAACGTTACACCATATAACGCTATACGTCATAACGATATACCATATAACGTAATACGTTATAACGTTACACCATATAACGTAATACGTATTAACGTTGTGTCATATAATGTAATACCTTATGACGTTACACCGTATAACGTAATACGTATTAACGTTGTATCATATAATGTAATACGTTATGACGTTACACCGTATAACGTAATACGTTATAACTTTACACCATGTAACGTAATACGAAATGGCTTTACACCATATAACGTAATACGTATTAACGTTGTATCATATAACGTAATACGTTATGACGTTACACCATATAAGGTAATACGTTATGACGTTACACCATATAACGCAATACGTATTAACGTTATACCATACAACGTAATACGTTATGACGTTACACCATATAACGTAATACGATATCACGATACACCATATAACGTAATACGTATTAACGTTGTATCATATAATGTAATACGTTATGACGTTACACCATATAACGTAATGCGTTATAACGTTACACCATATAACGCTATACGTTATAACTTTATACCATACAACGTAATAAGTTATGACGTTGCACCATATAACGTAATACGAAGTGGCTTTACACCATATAACGTAATACGTATTAACGTTGTATCATACAACGTAATGCTTTATGACTTTACTCCATATAACGTAATACGTTATGACTTTACACCATATAACGTAATACGTTATAATGCTATGCCATATAACGTAATGCGTTATAACGTTACACCAAATAACGTAATACGTATTAACGTTGTATCATATAATGTAATACGTTATAATGCTACGCCATATAACGAAATACGTTATGACTTTACACCATATAACGCTGTACGTTATAACGTTATACCTTACAACGTAATACGATATGACTTTACACCATGTAACGTAATACGAAATGGCTTTACACCATATAACGTAATACGTATTAACGTTGTATCATATAACGTAATACGTTATGACGTTACACCATATAAGGTAATACGTATTAACTTTGTATCACATAATGTAATACGTTATGACGTTACACCATATAGCGTAATACGAAATGACTTTACACCATGTAACGTAATACGTTTTAACGTTGTATCATATAAGGTAATACGTTATGACGTTACACCATATAACGTAATACGTTATAACGTTACACCATATAACGCTATACGTTATGACGTTACACCGTATAACGTAATACGTATTAACGTTGTATCATATAATGTTATACGTTATAATTCTATGCCATATAACGTAATACGTTATAACGTTACACCATATAACGCTATACGTTATAACGTTGCACCATATAACGCTATACGTCATAACGATATACCATATAACGTAATACGTATTAACGTTGTGTCATATAATGTAATACGTTATGACGTTACACCATATAACGTAATACGTTATAACGTTACACAATATAACGCTATACGTTATAACGTTATACCATACATCGTAATACGTTATAACGTTGCACCATATAACGCTATACGTCATAACGATATACCATATAACGTAATACGTATTAACGTTGTGTCATATAATGTAATACGTTATGACGTTACACCGTATAACGTAATACGTATTAACGTTGTATCATATAATGTAATACGTTATGACGTTACACCGTATAACGTAATACGTTATGACTTTACACCATGTAACGTAATACGAAATGGCTTTACACCATATAACGTAATACGTATTATCGTTGTATCATATAACGTAATACGTTATGACGTTACACCATATAAGGTAATACGTTATGACGTTACACCATATAACGCAATACGTATTAACGTTATACCATACAACGTAATACGTTATGACGTTACACCATATAACGTAATACGATATCACGATACACCATATAACGTAATACGTATTAACGTTGTATCATATAATGTAATACGTTATGACGTTACACCATATAACGCAATGCGTTATAACGTTACACCATATAACGCTATACGTTATAACTTTATACCATACAACGTAATAAGTTATGACGTTGCACCATATAACGTAATACGAAGTGGCTTTACACCATATAACGTAATACGTATTAACGTTGTGTCATATAATGTAATACGTTATGACGTTACACCGTATAACGTAATACGTTATGACTCTAAACCATATAACGTAATCCGTATTAACGTTGTATCATATAATGTAATACGTTATGACGTTACACCATATAACGTAATACGTTATGACTTTACACCATATAACGTAATACGTTATAATGCTATGCCATATAACGTAATGCGTTATAACGTTACACCAAATAACGTAATACGTATTAACGTTGTATCATATAACGTAATACGTTATGACGTTACACCATATAAGGTAATACGTTATGACGTTACACCATATAACGCAATACGTATTAACGTTACACCATATAACGCTATACGTCATAACGATATACCATATAACGTAATACGTTATAACGTTACACCATATAACGTAATACGTATTAACGTTGTGTCATATAATGTAATACGTTATGACGTTACACCGTATAACGTAATACGTATTAACGTTGTATCATATAATGTAATACGTTATGACGTTACACCGTATAACGTAATACGTTATGACTTTACACCATGTAACGTAATACGAAATGGCTTTACACCATATAACGTAATACGTATTAACGTTGTACCATATAACGTAATACGTTATGACGTTACACCATATAAGGTAATACGTTATGACGTTACACCATATAACGCAATACGTATTAACGTTATACCATACAACGTAATACGTTATGACGTTACACCATATAACGTAATACGTTATGACTTTACACCATATAACGTAATACGTTATAATGCTATGCCATATAACGTAATGCGTTATAACGTTACACCAAATAACGTAATACGTATTAACGTTGTATCATATAATGTAATACGTTATAATGCTACGCCATATAACGAAATACGTTATGACTTTACACCATATAACGCTGTACGTTATAACGTTATACCTTACAACGTAATACGATATGACTTTACACCATGTAACGTAATACGAAATGGCTTTACACCATATAACGTAATACGTATTAACGTTGTATCATATAACGTAATACGTTATGACGTTACACCATATAAGGTAATACGTTATGACGTTACACCATATAACGCAATACGTATTAACGTTATACCATACAACGTAATTCGTTATGACGTTACACCATATAACGTAATACGATATCACGATACACCATATAACGTAATACGTATTAACGTTGTATCATATAATGTAATACGTTATGACGTTACACCATATAACGTAATGCGTTATAACGTTACACCATATAACGCTATACGTTATAACTTTATACCATACAACGTAATAAGTTATGACGATGCACCATATAACGTAATACGAAGTGGCTTTACACCATATAACGTAATACGTATTAACGTTGTATCATATAATGTAATACGTTATAATGCTATGCCATATAACGTAATACGTTATTACGTTACACCATATAACGCTATACGTTATAACGTTGTACCATACAACGTAATACTTTATGACTTTACTCCATATAACGTAATACGATATGACGATACACCATATAACGTAATACGTATTAACGTTGTATCATACAAGGTAATACGTTATGACGTTACACCATATAACGTAATACGTTATAACGTTACACCATATAACGCTATACGTTATAACGTTATACCATACATCGTAATACGTTATAACGTTGCACCATATAACGTAATACGTATTAACGTTACACCATATAACGCTATACGTCATAACGATATACCATATAACGTAATACGTTATAACGTTACACCATATAACGTAATACGTATTAACGTTGTGTCATATAATGTAATACGTTATGACGTTACACCGTATAACGTAATACGTATTAACGTTGTATCATATAATGTAATACGTTATGACGTTACACCGTATAACGTAATACGTTATGACTTTACACCATGTAACGTAATACGAAATGGCTTTACACCATATAACGTAATACGTATTAACGTTGTATCATATAACGTAATACGTTGTGACGTTACACCATATAAGGTAATACGTTATGACGTTACACCATATAACGCAATACGTATTAACGTTATACCATACAACGTAATACGTTGTGACGTTACACCATATAAGGTAATACGTTATGACGTTACACCATATAACGCAATACGTATTAACGTTATACCATACAACGTAATACGTTATGACGTTACACCATATAACGTAATACGATATCACGATACACCATATAACGTAATACGTATTAACGTTGTATCATATAATGTAATACGTTATGACGTTACACCATATAACGTAATGCGTTATAACGTTACACCATATAACGCTATACGTTATAACTTTATACCATACAACGTAATAAGTTATGACGTTGCACCATATAACGTAATACGAAGTGGCTTTACACCATATAACGTAATACGTATTAACGTTGTATCATATAATGTAATACGTTATGACGTTACACCATATAACGTAATACGTTATGACTTTACACCATATAACGTAATACGTTATAATGCTATGCCATATAACGTAATGCGTTATAACGTTACACCAAATAACGTAATACGTATTAACGTTGTATCATATAATGTAATACGTCATAACGATATAACATATAACGTAATACGTTATGACGTTACACCATATAAAGTAATACGTATTAACGTTGTGTCATATAATGTAATACGTTATGACGTTACACCGTATAACGTAATACGTTATGACTGTAAACCATATAACGTAATCCGCATTAACGTTGTATCATATAATGTAATACGTTATGACGTTACACCATATAACGTAATACGTTATGACTTTACACCATATAACGTAATACGTTATAATGCTATGCCATATAACGTAATGCGTTATAACGTTACACCAAATAACGTAATACGTATTAACGTTGTATCATATAATGTAATACGTCATAACGATATACCATATAACGTAATACGTTATGACGTTACACCATATAACGTAATACGTATTAACGTTGTGTCATATAATGTAATACGTTATGACGTTACACCGTATAACGTAATACGTTATGACTTTAAACCATATAACGTAATCCGTATTAACGTTGTATCATATAATGTAATACGTTATGACGTTACACCATATAACGTAATACGTTATGACTTTACACCATATAACGTAATACGTTATAATGCTATGCCATATAACGTAATGCGTTATAACGTTACACCAAATAACGTAATACGTATTAACGTTGTATCATATAATGTAATACGTTATAATGCTACGCCATATAACGAAATACGTTATGACTTTACACCATGTAACGTAATACGAAATGGCTTTACACCATATAACGTAATACGTATTAACGTTGTATCATATAACGTAATACGTTATGACGTTACACCATATAAGGTAATACGTTATGACGTTACACCATATAACGCAATACGTATTAACGTTATACCATACAACGTAATACGTTATGACGTTACACCATATAACGTAATACGATATCACGTGACACCATATAACGTAATACGTATTAACGTTGTATCATATAATGTAATACGTTATGACGTTACACCATATAACGTAATGCGTTATAACGTTACACCATATAACGCTATACGTTATAACTTTATACCATACAACGTAATAAGTTATGACGATGCACCATATAACGTAATACGAAGTGGCTTTACACCATATAACGTAATACGTATTAACGTTGTATCATATAATGTAATACGTTATAATGCTATGCCATATAACGTAATACGTTATTACGTTACACCATATAACGCTATACGTTATAACGTTGTACCATACAACGTAATACTTTATGACTTTACTCCATATAACGTAATACGATATCACGATACACCATATAACGTAATACGTATTAACGTTGTATCATATAAGGTAATACGTTATGACGTTACACCATATAACGTAATACGTTATAACGTTACACCATATAACGCTATACGTTATAACGTTATACCATACATCGTAATACGTTATAACGTTGCACCATATAACGTAATACGTATTAACGTTACACCATATAACGCTATACGTCATAACGATATACCATATAACGTAATACGTTATAACGTTACACCATATAACGTAATACGTATTAACGTTGTGTCATATAATGTAATACCTTATGACGTTACACCGTATAACGTAATACGGATTAACGTTGTATCATATAATGTAATACGTTATGACGTTACACCGTATAACGTAATACGTTATAACTTTACACCATGTAACGTAATACGAAATGGCTTTACACCATATAACGTAATACGTATTAACGTTGTATCATATAACGTAATACGTTATGACGTTACACCATATAAGGTAATACGTTATGACGTTACACCATATAACGCAATACGTATTAACGTTATACCATACAACGTAATACGTTATGACGTTACACCATATAACGTAATACGATATCACGATACACCATATAACGTAATACGTATTAACGTTGTATCATATAATGTAATACGTTATGACGTTACACCATATAACGTAATGCGTTATAACGTTACACCATATAACGCTATACGTTATAACTTTATACCATACAACGTAATAAGTTATGACGTTGCACCATATAACGTAATACGAAGTGGCTTTACACCATATAACGTAATACGTATTAACGTTGTATCATACAACGTAATGCTTTATGACTTTACTCCATATAACGTAATACGTTATGACTTTACACCATATAACGTAATACGTTATAATGCTATGCCATATAACGTAATGCGTTATAACGTTACACCAAATAACGTAATACGTATTAACGTTGTATCATATAATGTAATACGTTATAATGCTACGCCATATAACGAAATACGTTATGACTTTACACCATATAACGCTGTACGTTATAACGTTATACCTTACAACGTAATACGATATGACTTTACACCATGTAACGTAATACGAAATGGCTTTACACCATATAACGTAATACGTATTAACGTTGTATCATATAACGTAATACGTTATGACGTTACACCATATAAGGTAATACGTTATGACGTTACACCATATAACGCAATACGTATTAACGTTATACCATACAACGTAATACGTTATGACGATGCACCATATAACGTAATACGAAGTGGCTTTACACCATATAACGTAATACGTATTAACGTTGTATCATATAATGTAATACGTTATAATGCTATGCCATATAACGTAATACGTTATTACGTTACACCATATAACGCTATACGTTATAACGTTGTACCATACAACGTAATACTTTATGACTTTACTCCATATAACGTAATACGATATCACGATACACCATATAACGTAATACGTATTAACGTTGTATCATATAAGGTAATACGTTATGACGTTACACCATATAACGTAATACGTTATAACGTTACACCATATAACGCTATACGTTATAACGTTATACCATACATCGTAATACGTTATAACGTTGCACCATATAACGTAATACGTATTAACGTTACACCATATAACGCTATACGTCATAACGATATACCATATAACGTAATACGTTCTAACGTTACACCATATAACGTAATACGTATTAACGTTGTGTCATATAATGTAATACGTTATGACGTTACACCGTATAACGTAATACGATATGACTTTACACCATATAACGTAATCCGTATTAACGTTGTATCATATAATGTAATACGTTATGACGTTACACCATATTACGTAATACGTTATGACTTTACACCATATAACGTAATACGTTATAATGCTATGCCATATAACGTAATGCGTTATAACGTTACACCAAATAACGTAATACGTATTAACGTTGTATCATATAATGTAATACGTTATAATGCTACGCCATATAACGAAATACGTTATGACTTTACACCATATAACGCTGTACGTTATAACGTTATACCTTACAACGTAATACGATATGACTTTACACCATGTAACGTAATACGAAATGGCTTTACACCATATAACGTAATACGTATTAACGTTGTATCATATAACGTAATGCGTTATAACGTTACACCAAATAACGTAATACGTATTAACGTTGTATCATATAATGTAATACGTTATAATGCTACGCCATATAACGAAATACGTTATGACTTTACACCATATAACGCTGTACGTTATAACGTTATACCTTACAACGTAATACGATATGACTTTACACCATGTAACGTAATACGAAATGGCTTTACACCATATAACGTAATACGTATTAACGTCTGATCATATAACGTAATACGTTATGACGTTACATCATATAAGGTAATACGTTATGACGTTACACCATATAACGCAATACGTATTAACGTTATACCATACAACGTAATACGTTATGACGTTACACCATATAACGTAATACGATATCACGATACACCATATAACGTAATACGTATTAACGTTGTATCATATAATGTAATACGTTATGACGTTACACCATATAACGTAATGCGTTATAACGTTACACCATATAACGCTATACGTTATAAGTTTATACCATACAACGTAATAAGTTATGACGATGCACCATATAACGTAATACGAAGTGGCTTTACACCATATAACGTAATACGTATTAACGTTGTATCATATAATGTAATACGTTATAATGCTATGCCATATAACGTAATACGTTATTACGTTACACCATGTAACGCTATACGTTATAACGTTGTACCATACAACGTAATACTTTATGACTTTACTCCATATAACGTAATACGATATCACGATACACCATATAACGTAATACGTATTAACGTTGTATCATATAAGGTAATACGTTATGACGTTACACCATATAACGTAATACGTTATAACGTTACACCATATAACGCTATACGTTATAACGTTATACCATACATCGTAATACGTTATAACGTTGCTCCATATAACGTAATACGTATTAACGTTACACCATATAACGCTATACGTCATAACGATATACCATATAACGTAATACGTTATAACGTTACACCATATAACGTAATACGTATTAACGTTGTGTCATATAATGTAATACGTTATGACGTTACACCGTATAACGTAATACGTATTAACGTTGTATCATATAATGTAATACGTTATGACGTTACACCGTATAACGTAATACGTTATGACTTTACACCATGTAACGTAATACGAAATGGCTTTACACCATATAACGTAATACGTATTAACGTTGTATCATATAACGTAATACGTTATGACGTTACACCATATAAGGTAATACGTTATGACGTTACACCATATATCGCAATACGTATTAACGTTATACCATACAACGTAATACGTTATGACGTTACACCATATAACGTAATACGATATCACGATACACCATATAACGTAATACGTATTAACGTTGTATCATATAATGTAATACGTTATGACGTTACACCATATAACGTAATGCGTTATAACGTTACACCATATAACGCTATACGTTATAACCTTATACCATACAACGTAATAAGTTATGACGTTGCACCATATAACGTAATACGAAGTGGCTTTACACCATATAACGTAAAACGTATTAATGTTGTATCATACAACGTAATACTTTATGACTTTACTCCATATAACGTAATACGTTATGACTTTACACCATATAACGTAATACGTTATAATGCTATGCCATATAACGTAATGCGTTATAACGTTACACCAAATAACGTAATACGTATTAACGTTGTATCATATAATGTAATACGTTATAATGCTATGCCATATAACGTAATACGTTATTACGTTACACCATGTAACGCTATACGTTATAACGTTGTACCATACAACGTAATACTTTATGACTTTACTCCATATAACGTAATACGATATCACGATACACCATATAACGTAATACGTATTAACGTTGTATCATATAAGGTAATACGTTATGACGTTACACCATATAACGTAATACGTTATAACGTTACACCATATAACGCTATACGTTATAACGTTATACCATACATCGTAATACGTTATAACGTTGCTCCATATAACGTAATACGTATTAACGTTACACCATATAACGCTATACGTCATAACGATATACCATATAACGTAATACGTTATAACGTTACACCATATAACGTAATACGTATTAACGTTGTGTCATATAATGTAATACGTTATGACGTTACACCGTATAACGTAATACGTATTAACGTTGTATCATATAATGTAATACGTTATGACGTTACACCGTATAACGTAATACGTTATGACTTTACACCATGTAACGTAATACGAAATGGCTTTACACCATATAACGTAATACGTATTAACGTTGTATCATATAACGTAATACGTTATGACGTTACACCATATAAGGTAATACGTTATGACGTTACACCATATATCGCAATACGTATTAACGTTATACCATACAACGTAATACGTTATGACGTTACACCATATAACGTAATACGATATCACGATACACCATATAACGTAATACGTATTAACGTTGTATCATATAATGTAATACGTTATGACGTTACACCATATAACGTAATGCGTTATAACGTTACACCATATAACGCTATACGTTATAACCTTATACCATACAACGTAATAAGTTATGACGTTGCACCATATAACGTAATACGAAGTGGCTTTACACCATATAACGTAAAACGTATTAATGTTGTATCATACAACGTAATACTTTATGACTTTACTCCATATAACGTAATACGTTATGACTTTACACCATATAACGTAATACGTTATAATGCTATGCCATATAACGTAATGCGTTATAACGTTACACCAAATAACGTAATACGTATTAACGTTGTATCATATAATGTAATACGTTATAATGCTACGCCATATAACGAAATACGTTATGACTTTACACCATATAACGCTGTACGTTATAACGTTATACCTTACAACGTAATACGATATGACTTTACACCATGTAACGTAATACGAAATGGCTTTACACCATATAACGTAATACGTATTAACGTTGTATCATATAATGTAATACGTCATAACGATATACCATATAACGTAATACGTTATGACGTTACACCATATAACGTAATACGTATTAACGTTATACCATACAACGTAATACGTTATGACGTTACACCATATAACGTAATACGATATCACGATACACCATATAACGTAATACGTATTAACGTTGTATCATATAATGTAATACGTTATGACGTTACACCATATAACGTAATGCGTTATAACGTTACACCATATAACGCTATACGTTATAACTTTATACCATACAACGTAATAAGTTATGACGATGCACCATATAACGTAATACGAAGTGGCTTTACACCATATAACGTAATACGTATTAACGTTGTATCATATAATGTAATACGTTATAATGCTATGCCATATAACGTAATACGTTATTACGTTACACCATATAACGCTATACGTTATAACGTTGTACCATACAACGTAATACTTTATGACTTTACTCCATATAACGTAATACGATATCACGATACACCATATAACGTAATACGTATTAACGTTGTATCATATAATGTAATACGTTATGACGTTACACCATATAACGTAATGCGTTATAACGTTACACCATATAACGCTATACGTTATAACTTTATACCAGACAACGTAATAAGTTATGACGTTGCACCATATAACGTAATACGTTATAACGTTACACCATATAACGCTATACGTTATAACGTTATACCATACATCGTAATACGTTATAACGTTGCACCATATAACGTAATACGTATTAACGTTACACCATATAACGCTATACGTCATAACGATATACCATATAACGTAATACGTTCTAACGTTACACCATATAACGTAATACGTATTAACGTTGTGTCATATAATGTAATACGTTATGACGTTACACCGTATAACGTAATACGTTATGACTTTACACCATGTAACGTAATGCGAAATGGCTTTACACCATATAACGTAATACGTATTAACGTTGTATCATATAACGTAATACGTTATGACGTTACACCATATAAGGTAATACGTTATGACGTTACACCATATAACGCAATACGTATTAACGTTATAACATACAACGTAATACGTTATGACGTTACACCATATAACGCAATACGTATTAACGTTATACCATACAACGTAATACGTTATGACGTTACACCATATAACGTAATACGTTATGACGATGCACCATATAACGTAATACGAAGTGGCTTTACACCATATAACGTAATACGTATTAACGTTGTATCATATAATGTAATACGTTATAATGCTATGCCATATAACGTAATACGTTATTACGTTACACCATATAACGCTATACGTTATAACGTTGTACCATACAACGTAATACTTTATGACTTTACTCCATATAACGTAATACGATATCACGATACACCATATAACGTAATACGTATTAACGTTGTATCATATAAGGTAATACGTTATGACGTTACACCATATAACGTAATACGTTATAACGTTACACCATATAACGCTATACGTTATAACGTTATACCATACATCGTAATACGTTATAACGTTGCACCATATAACGTAATACGTATTAGCGTTACACCATATAACGCTATACGTCATAACGATATACCATATAACGTAATACGTTCTAACGTTACACCATATAACGTAATACGTATTAACGTTGTGTCATATAATGTAATACGTTATGATGTTACACCGTATAACGTAATACGTTATGACTTTACACCATATAACGTAATCCGTATTAACGTTGTATCATATAATGTAATACGATATGACTTTACACCATGTAACGTAATACGAAATGGCTTTACACCATATAACGTAATACGTATTAACGTTGTATCATATAACGTAATGCGTTATAACGTTACACCAAATAACGTAATACGTATTAACGTTGTATCATATAATGTAATACGTTATAATGCTACGCCATATAACGAAATACGTTATGACTTTACACCATATAACGCTGTACGTTATAACGTTATACCTTACAACGTAATACGATATGACTTTACACCATGTAACGTAATACGAAATGGCTTTACACCATATAACGTAATACGTATTAACGTCGTATCATATAACGTAATACGTTATGACGTTACACCATATAAGGTAATACGTTATGACGTTACACCATATAACGCAATACGTATTAACGTTATACCATACAACGTAATACGTTATGACGTTACACCATATAACGTAATACGATATCACGATACACCATATAACGTAATACGTATTAACGTTGTATCATATAATGTAATACGTTATGACGTTACACCATATAACGTAATGCGTTATAACGTTACACCATATAACGCTATACGTTATAAGTTTATACCATACAACGTAATAAGTTATGACGATGCACCATATAACGTAATACGAAGTGGCTTTACACCATATAACGTAATACGTATTAACGTTGTATCATATAATGTAATACGTTATAATGCTATGCCATATAACGTAATACGTTATTACGTTACACCATATAACGCTATACGTTATAACGTTGTACCATACAACGTAATACTTTATGACTTTACTCCATATAACGTAATACGATATCACGATACACCATATAACGTAATACGTATTAACGTTGTATCATATTAGGTAATACGTTATGACGTTACACCATATAACGTAATACGTTATAACGTTACACCATATAACGCTATACGTTATAACGTTATACCATACATCGTAATACGTTATAACGTTGCACCATATAACGTAATACGTATTAACGTTACACCATATAACGCTATACGTCATAACGATATACCATATAACGTAATACGTTATAACGTTACACCATATAACGTAATACGTATTAACGTTGTATCATATAACGTAATACGTTATGACGTTACACCATACAAGGTAATACGTTATGACGTTACACCATATAACGCAATACGTATTAACGTTATACCATACAACGTAATACGTTATGACGTTACACCATATAACGTAATACGATATCACGATACACCATATAACGTAATACGTATTAACGTTGTATCATATAATGTAATACGTTATGACGTTACACCATATAACGTAATGCGTTATAACGTTACACCATATAACGCTATACGTTATAACTTTATACCATACAACGTAATAAGTTATGACGTTGCACCATATAACGTAATACGAAGTGGCTTTACACCATATAACGTAATACGTATTAACGTTGTATCATACAACGTAATACTTTATGACTTTACTCCATATAACGTAATACGTTATGACTTTACACCATATAACGTAATACGTTATAATGCTATGCCATATAACGTAATGCGTTATAACGTTACACCAAATAACGTAATACGTATTAACGTTGTATCATATAATGTAATACGTTATAATGCTACGCCATATAACGAAATACGTTATGACTATACACCATATAACGCTGTACGTTATAACGTTATACCTTACAACGTAATACGATATGACCTTACACCATGTAACGTAATACGAAATGGCTTTACACCATATAACGTAATACGTATTAACGTTGTATCATATAATGTAATACGTCATAACGATATACCATATAACGTAATACGTTATGACGTTACACCATATAACGTAATACGTATTAACGTTGTGTCATATAATGTAATACGTTATGACGTTACACCGTATAACGTAATACGTTATGACTTTAAACCATATAACGTAATCCGTATTAACGTTGTATCATATAATGTAATACGTTATGACGTTACACCATATAACGTAATACGTTATGACTTTACACCATATAACATAATACGTTATAATGCTATGCCATATAACGTAATGCGTTATAACGTTACACCAAATAACGTAATACGTATTAACGTTGTATCATATAATGTAATACGTTATAATGCTACGCCATATAACGAAATACGTTATGACTTTACACCATACAACGCTGTACGTTATAACGTTATACCTTACAACGTAATACGATATGACTTTACACCATGTAACGTAATACGAAATGGCTTTACACCATATAACGTAATACGTATTAACGTTGTATCATATAACGTAATACGTTATGACGTTACACCATATAAGGTAATACGTTATGACGTTACACCATATAACGCAATACGTATTAACGTTATACCATACAACGTAATACGTTATGACGTTACACCATATAACGTAATACGATATCACGATACACCATATAACGTAATACGTATTAACGTTGTATCATATAATGTAATACGTTATGACGTTACACCATATAACGTAATGCGTTATAACGTTACACCATATAACGCTATACGTTATAACTTTATACCATACAACGTAATAAGTTATGACGTTGCACCATATAACGTAATACGAAGTGGCTTTACACCATATAACGTAATACGTATTAACGTTGTATCATACAACGTAATACTTTATGACTTTACTCCATATAACGTAATACGTTATGACTTTACACCATATAACGTAATACGTTATAATGCTATGCCATATAACGTAATGCGTTATAACGTTACACCAAATAACGTAATACGTATTAACGTTGTATCATATAATGTAATACGTTATAATGCTACGCCATATAACGAAATACTTTATGACTTTACACCATATAACGCTGTACGTTATAACGTTATACCGTACAACGTAATACGATATGACCTTACACCATGTAACGTAATACGAAATGGCTTTACACCATATAACGTAATACGTATTAACGTTGTATCATATAATGTAATACGTCATAACGATATACCATATAACGTAATACGTTATGACGTTACACCATATAACGTAATACGTATTAACGTTGTGTCATATAATGTAATACGTTATGACGTTACACCGTATAACGTAATACGTTATGACTTTAAACCATATAACGTAATCCGTATTAACGTTGTATCATATAATGTAATACGTTATGACGTTACACCATATAACGTAATACGTTATGACTTTACACCATATAACGTAATACGTTATAATGCTATGCCATATAACGTAATGCGTTATAACGTTACACCAAATAACGTAATACGTATTAACGTTGTATCATATAATGTAATACGTTATAATGCTACGCCATATAACGAAATACGTTATGACTTTACACCATATAACGCTGTACGTTATAACGTTATACCTTACAACGTAATACGATATGACTTTACACCATGTAACGTAATACGAAATGGCTTTACACCATATAACGTAATACGTATTAACGTTGTATCATATAACGTAATACGTTATGACGTTACACCATATAAGGTAATACGTTATGACGTTACACCATATAACGCAATACGTATTAACGTTATACCATACAACGTAATACGTTATGACGTTACACCATATAACGTAATACGATATCACGATACACCATATAACGTAATACGTATTAACGTTGTATCATATAATGTAATACGTTATGACGTTACACCATATAACGTAATGCGTTATAACGTTACACCATATAACGCTATACGTTATAACTTTATACCATACAACGTAATAAGTTATGACGTTGCACCATATAACGTAATACGAAGTGGCTTTACACCATATAACGTAATACGTATTAACGTTGTATCATACAACGTAATACTTTATGACTTTACTCCATATAACGTAATACGTTATGACTTTACACCATATAACGTAATACGTTATAATGCTATGCCATATAACGTAATGCGTTATAACGTTACACCAAATAACGTAATACGTATTAACGTTGTATCATATAATGTAATACGTTATAATGCTGCGCCATATAACGAAATACGTTATGACTTTACACCATATAACGCTGTACGTTATAACGTTATACCTTACAACGTAATACGATATGACCTTACACCATGTAACGTAATACGAAATGGCTTTACACCATATAACGTAATACGTATTAACGTTGTATCATATAATGTAATACGTCATAACGATATACCATATAACGTAATACGTTATGACGTTACACCATATAACGTAATACGTATTAACGTTGTGTCATATAATGTAATACGTTATGACGTTACACCGTATAACGTAATACGTTATGACTTTAAACCATATAACGTAATCCGTATTAACGTTGTATCATATAAGTTAATACGTTATGACGTTACACCATATAACGTAATACGTTATGACTTTACACCATATAACGTAATACGTTATAATGCTATGCCATATAACGAAATGCGTTATAACGTTACACCAAATAACGTAATACGTATTAACGTTGTATCAT